>JALBWW010000003.1:7500-87500 GCA_023212625.1 Styphnolobium japonicum
CGGTATTTTGAGCATAACATGAGCTACAAATATCGTTTTGGGATAATTCTCAAGGCATTGGAAAGCTAAGTGGTTTAGGGTCTAGGATTTGCGGGGAGGACTCATATGGCTCAATTGAAGGTCTTCTATGCCTTGGAGGAGCACGAAATAGGAGAAAGGAACCCATCATACATCAAGTTTCATGGAGTCATAAGGATCAAGCTCTCTCTCTTTGATTCTTCCTTGATTTCTTCTATGTATTGGATGGTGAACCACTTTGTTATTTTGTTTCCTATTTCTATCATGAACTAGACTTCTATATCTAGGATTGCAATGGATCTCTACATGTAGTTTGGATCTAATTTTTCTTTCTTCCTTATTTTATTGTTATTTGGGTTGTTTCTTCAATCTTGCTCTTAATGCTTCAAGTTGATTGGCCACCAAATGGATTGAGTTGGAAACCCTAAATTGAACTTGGAAAAGGAAATTTTTGGTTTAGCCTTAGATTGGATAGTATATGTTCAATTTCATTCAAGCAATAGGGTGAATTGTTTCGCTTGTGAGATAGGAATATACTCTGAGTCATATGCAATCAAGATTAGGGCTTGAACTTAATGAATCTTTCTTTAATCTAATTCTCAAAGGAATATACGGAGTTGGTTAAGTAAGGTATTTTTGTTTGACCATCGAAAGAGGCTTATAAACACATTAGTGCCCTAAGCTAGCAACTTGTAGGCATTAGATACATTAAGAAAGAGTGAAGGAAATATGAATGAAGTGTAGAGTGAAATTGTAATCCTAGGTTTCTCCATTGCTTGCTTAAGTCGTATTTACATTGTTATTCTTGTTTTGATTTCTTGTTTCTAATTACATTTTTGTTATAAATCTTTTGATTGTATGGATAAAAATAAAAAGTCTAAATTTTAGTAATTAGCAAATTTAGTGTGAAGTCCTCATAGGATTGATACTTTTTCTCATCATTATATTACTTGTGACAATACGTGTACTTTTGTGGGTAAACCGTCAACAAGAGAATGTACAAAATGATAAATAATACTCCAAATTAATATATAACTACTTATCAGTGAAACCAATCTTTGTTTGGTCATGCATACTTCCAGCAACAGGTGAAAAGCATGAATCCAGCATAAGAAAGTGATGTAGAAATTGAATGATATCAATATTTAGACGACCTAATTCCTCTTGTAAAACATTGTGACAACTTGCTTCTAAGTTAAATTTTTGTCTGGCATGCTTTGCTTATAGCTTTTTTAAGCTTTAGTTGGTTTTTCAAAAGCTTCACTTTAGTACTTTTGGCTTTCACACCGATGTCAGGAGATACTCCAGACATTTCAATGGGTTTTCTTAGGGGTGAAAAGTATCTCCTGCTTCAAATCCTCAATTGTCCGCTTATCCACTTCTAACTGCTGAGACATCTAATTAGCAAGACATTTTTTCTTCCACAACTTTCTACTAGTTATCTTTTGCAAGCGTCTTCCGCTCCTATACTTTAACCATCTCTGCATCCATACATGTACAATCTCAACATATAATACAACCATCTAAAAGCCTGTTGTTAGAACTAGAAGGATTGTTGCATGCTCATTCACCAATCAAGTTTTTATAAACTTGAGGATTTTGCATATACAATGTACCCAAAGAAGTTATGACAATTCCTTTTGAGCATGTTTACCTAAGTACTCAAGTTGTCCACGTACACTTCTGAGGTTACACAATATCTACTTATTTTCAAGAGCAGTGTTTGACAGACTTACATAATCATATTATTGTATGAGTTTGTCCATATGATTGAACCAAAAAGCTGAAGACACAAGATACAATGATCTGCAACATGGTTGTGTGTTTGTACGAGAAAGAGAGAATGGTGACATTAGAAAAAGACAATAAAGGAGTTAGAGTGGGCATACCTTGTGTTTAAATTGTTCTTTGGATCTTGCATGAATAAGAAAAAAGACAGAAAACGTGAGAAAGTTGGAGGAAAACAACAAATAATTTTCATTTGTGTTGATACTTGACAGAGAAGAGGCTTTTACTGCAGTTTCTAATTCTGATTTTTAGGAATGTGCTTTTCTTATGTAACTCCTTTGTTTTGCTTTATCTATCATGCCACATGTTGACGAGGAAATGAAAAGCATTACCACCTTGTAAATTGTGTCAGAGTTGTTACTTCCTAAGTTATACTTACATGTTGGCATAGAAGTCAATATCCCCTTTTGCATAACCCATTAAAAATCTGTTCTAGTCCATCCTTTTGTAAAAGTTGATCTTGGCTAAGCAGTCATTGAAATGGAAAATAATGAACTCTATGAGATTCAAAGTTGTAAACTCATTCTGACTTTTGAAGGGTATTGAAGGGATAGATAGTTGCTAAACTAACCCTGTAAAGGTCTTTCTCCATCAAACTTCTAGAAGGATATGAATCAATCCCTTGAAGTCTATAGCTTAGATCTTCCATCCTTACTTTAAAAGGGATGATACAGTATATGGGTTCAATTCTTAGAGAAGAAGGGGTGTGTTATGTGCCTGCACTGAGAATTTCTTTCTTCCACATTGCGAGCATGAGCTACAAAAACAAACTATAATTTTTCACTCATCATTTTTATATTGTTTTTAAAATAGCATTCAATTTCAAATACATGAAAGTTTTTCACCATTCGTTTATATGAACCATATGTAGTTTTTCTAATAAAGCACTAAAACTTGAATGAGAGTTATCGGCTAACATATGTTAAAATGCTGAAACTAATAACACAGTCTAATATGGCAAATATTAGAATAATAAGGGAATAAACCTAATGCAAACCAACCTAGAGCATGTACAAAAGGGTTACAAAACTTATCTCATATAACAGTGCAGTAAACCAACATGAAACCTTCAAAGAAAGGCAAAAAAGTGAACATATGGTAAGAAACTTAAAAAAAATCACCGTTCACATCTTCATTAAGAAGATAATTAAATCCATTTTATCGTGCTTTGGATTAATGCCTTCATATCGATCTCTGAGATCTACTGTAGAAGCCATCATTTATTTATTTCTATTTTTTTACAAGAAAAGAACATAAAAAGTTTGTTTCATCAAGTAAGCTAGCTACCACATACCAGGCCATGTCCACTTCTTTTTACATTTAAGGACGTGAATGAATTCATTGTGGAAATTGTTCCATATCAATATGCTATGTGGAATGGAAGTTATCAAATTGCAAATGCTTTATAAAGTATTCTTTTGACTTTGATTTGTAATCTATAATGTTTTTCTTGCAAATTCTCTTTTCTGGGTTTTGTCAAAATTTGAAGTCCTTGATATTCACTTAAAACCCAGTCACCATGGATAGTCCCCAAATTCTATGCTTAATCCCTAATAGTATTCCCATATAAGAAAGATTATAAATAAAAATCAATACATTATCATTGAAAATATGAAGAAAAGATCGAGAAAGATACCAAAGAGGTAGTTATCGGTGACGAAAATGCTAGGTGGAGGTAAGCAATCAGAAACAGTCGAAGGTTCTGAAGTTATTGATGACTTTGGTGAAAGGAGGAATACAATCAATTACAAGGTACCTTTGGCTTGGTCAACACAATGATGTATATGTTCATCTTTAGCCTATTTCCTTTGTTGCTAAATATCAACAAATTGCTCGCTATCGTTGCTACTATTGTAGCCTGTAGTTGGCGGCGGATGCTGCAATGCTGAGTAGAGCTATTCACAATGCAATGTAACTGAACTTGCTAATTTGTAGTTAATATACTTGATCCTTATGCACATTCTTTTAACGAAACTATTAAAGAAAACTGCTAAAGACTATTGAAAACGAAATTATAGGTGATTACTGAACATTTAAAGTGCAGATGTGACAAGAGATTGTCAAGACCCGTCAAAATAATAAAATTTACCGGTTCACAAACTAATTTGTAGTATAGAGCATGAACCGAATCGTCTCTCAAGGATCCAAAAACAAAGATTCAATTAGATAAAGATAATTAAAAGGGCGGGTTTTGATGATTTATAAGAAAATACAGCGGTTGAATTAAAAGAAAAGTAATTAACAAATTAACCAATCCAAGAATTTAACCAAGTTAAACAATCCATTAAAAAGATTTGATATATTGTTTAGTCTTTGTGATCCTCTTTAAATACATGATAATAAAGCTATTATTACATTAACATCTAAATCAAATTAAGCAATTCCATCTAGATAAAAATCAAAAGAGGATGAAGAGAAACTTGAATAACAATTAAGCAATATGAACAAGCGAAACAAGATCTCCAAATTAAACATCAAGATGGTTAATCCGTTGGATTGATTATAAGAGCCTAGCCTTCCATGGATGGGAAGGAAGAACTCATAAAATAAAGAACAAAAATGAAATTCTAAAGAGAATGGAGAAGAAGAGAAAGAAAACTCTCACAAATACTCAAACTTTCTTCAAACTTACTTCAAATTGAATTATGTATAATACAAAGAGATTGACTCTATTTATACTAATCCTATAAGCCAATTTGTAATTGAAAATAATCTGAATACAAGCTGTAAAAACATGGAAATTGTCAAATATGGAAGCTTAATGCATGGTTGGTGGGTTGGTGCATGGTAGGTGGGTTGGTATATGGTTGGTGGCTTCAAGTCAACAACTCTACTCCGACTTCTAGCCTGTTTTTTATGCCCTAAACAATGTATTTTGGCTTGGAGGTCTTCATGACAGTTGTAAACCATTGTCTCCTTGAAATTTTGGCATTGGTTTCATGCCATTTGAACTTTTACAACTCCAGATATGCCAAAAACACTGCACCTACCTTAAGTTAGGTTGGCAGAACATGTTTTCAAATTCAAACCAACTTGTAACTTCATAATCATGCCTAAAACGACACCTATTGACTAAATTGTATTCAGTGAAGTTGGAGATATGAGTCTTATCTTTCTAATGGCCGAGTTTCAGCTCAAAAGGCGGCTTATAGCCCACTATATAGTCCAATATGTCCACATTGCCCAGATTCTAGTGACAGTAAACCCACTCTGCATTGCAGGGATATTTTGGGCCCGTAGAAGTCCGATCCAACTCTTGAGTTCTTCATAAACTTGTAGAGTCTTGTCTTAGCTTTCCAAAGACACCAAGATCACCTCAAATGGATCACCGAGTCCCAAGTTATGGCCTAACCAAGGAGGAAATGTCAAAATGCATCAAAATCCAAGAATTATTCACAATTTGCATTAAAGCCTAATGAGGCCCAACAACATTAAACTCATTTAAAATACTAATATTGGGGACAATAAACATCTAATAAAGCATAGTACAAAGCTAACATAAGTGTCTCAAATTGATTGATCAAGATGCCCATTCACGAGAAGCTAGGGAAGTGACTCTTAGGGTGGAGAATGGAGGATAGCTGAGGCTATCACCAGGAGGCTAGGAAAGATCTGATATGTTGATGTGGCAAAAAGGGACATTATAAAAAGATTTGATGTAGGGATTTATTAGAGTTCAACTTTTTTAATATTATAAATAGACAAACTGACATTATTTTTAAACATTTATAAAATGAATAACATGACATGACATTCTCATGTCATGGGAATATTTTCGCCATGTGAAATGTCTAAAATACCTACCATTTTATCATCGTGTCATTAACCAACAACCGTCTATCATTGTCGGTGACTGTCATTGACCACCACTGACCATCATCCATGGACGGCCAATCACCGGAATCTGTCCATCCTTATCACTGCAGCTAGTTGACAATGGTCGATGACTTTGGCCACCACATTGCTCACCAGAATTCGACCACCCCTGCCACCGCTGGCGGTTGACAATGGACGGTGACTTTAGCCATAGTACTAATCACTGGAATCTAGTCACCGCTTGCTATTGGCAGCGGCTGACAATGACCAATGACTTTGGCCACCGCACCAGAATCCAATGATTTCGGCCATCGCCCCAGTTACCGAAATTCGACCACCTATGCCGCCGTAAAAAGTTGACGGTTGTAGACGACTTTGACTACTGTCGACAGCGGCAGCGATTGGAGTCATTATCAAGAATGTTTTTAGTCAACCAAAAGTAGTAATCATCCTTCCTATAAATATCATTCTTAGGCATACTATTCTTTAGAATATTTTTTCAAAACTTGAACCAAGCGCCCCTTTAATGCCATTGACATGTAGACAAAGTGTACGATTTTAGATTTATTCACTTAATATGGCCTTCATATCAAATGAAAAGTCAGAATAAATTATTCTTAACTTTATTAGGAGCACATTGGATGTAACCCCTCTGTTTACGTAATAGAATACACATGAGCCAAAATGTGTTCTCTCCATATACCATTTAAGATAAATGAAAGTGTAAATTATACTCCATTATTTTGAGGTTTTTAAAATGATAGTAAATCTTAAATTTGGACATAAATTACATTCTACTTTGTTTTGGGGCTTTGACTAACTTTTAACTTAACATCGTTAAGTATTTTTAAAAAATAAACTTACTTGTTATTAATTATTAATAAGCTCTATATTAAAACTAAAGTTTAATCTTATGATTTCTTCATTCCAAAACTAGGTTGGATTTTAAATTTAAAGAAAAATGAAAGTGATATAACTTGACAAATGTTATGAAGAGAAGTATAATTCATATTTGTATTTATTTTATTATAAAAAATAATTTATATACCATATATGCCTATTACGTAAAAAAAAATGTTGCACTCATACATTTTCCCTTTTTATGTTCTTTGTTATTATGTCCTTTAACTCAACTGATTTATAAGAAAAAATCATGCTTTCAATTTTTAAAACTTTCTTTATTTATTTAGAATTTCTTTAATATCATAAATTACAACCCTGTTTAGAAACATAAAATTTTAAAATTACGCAATTTTTCAAACATGCAACAATATGAATACCTAAAATTAGATAACTTTTTATAATAAATTCAAATCTAAATATTCATCTAATACTATTATATTAGGTAAACCCAAATAAGATATAATATATCTTTTTTATGGAAGGATATAATATGTTATATATATATATATATATATATATATATTATTTTTAAATTAACGGTATTTTTGTCAAATAAACATTTATTTTTGGTTCTTTGAAAATACAAGTGTTATCAGTTTGGTCCTCCAATAATAAATGCATCAAAATGGTCATTCAATATTAATTTTTGACATCAAATTTGTCCTTTTGACAAACTAATTTGATGTCAAAAAATGACATTAAACAACCAATTTAACGTCAAAAATTGACATTGAATGTTCATTTTAATGTATTTATTATTGGATGACCAAACTTATTATACTTGAATTTTTGAAAGACCAAAATAAGTGTTTACTCTTATATTTATTTAAAGTGCACCAGGGACGGTGATCTTGATCTCAATCACATGTTATGTTTGATTTAACTGGAAAAGTAATGTTTTCACTTCAAATCAAATCTCAAAGAAATAAATGGTTGGAAAAAAAAACTTTGTGAAGGTAAGTTGAAAAAATGTTATACTTCAAAGGGCCAAATGTGTGAAAATCCTAAAAAGTAAATAGAGAGAATAAATCAATTATTAGACTTAGGTTAATTTTGAATCAAATGGACCATTTGGATGAGATTTGAGAAAAAAATTGATATTAATCTTCTTAAGGTTGAGCTAGTAATATTATGTGCTTGTAGGTTAAGTAATTTAATTAATCATGTTGGAGATTAATCATTCAATTTTAGTGGGATTAAATTAAATTATTGTTAAAGGGAAAAGAATTAAATTGATTTTCCTTTTATTGTTGTTATTATAAGATCAATTAAGTAGATTAATGATTAAAAAATAAGTTAGCAAAGTGCTATGTTATCTTATTTTTCTTCTTGTTGCTTCACAAAATTACAATGCTTTCTATCATTGATGTTAGGGATAAGAGGGCCCACAAATTTTGGATAAGGAGTTGAGGTTTGACACTTTTGTGTACATAGTGTTATTTGTTGGCCAATTTGGCTTATTGAAGAATATTTCCTTTCTTAAAGTGAACATGTTTAAAATTTAGTAGGCTTATATTTACCTTTATTGGTTATTGAGTGTATTCCATAGACAAGACCCATCATCTTCTTTAGTATCTTCTAGGTGGGCCAGGTAATCTTGTGAAGGAAATTTGGAAATTTCCATCTCATTTCTTGAAGACAAAAGGCTAACTTGGCACACTTGACATTCTTTCATTTCCTAGGCAATTGGCATGTTGTCTTTGAGCAACATACCTTTCAGGCAGAAAACCATTAAGATTTTTGGCATCCATCTGTTTCGTGGAAAGCTCAACTTCATGCGTACATCACCTAGCTATCTTTAAACCATTGATTATTACATTTTTGGGTGTGAGCTGTCATATAATGGCAAAAAGATAACATAAGTCTTATGGGCAATGGGAAGTATATCGCCAAAAAAATTAAAGTATTTCCCTTTATGGGAAATGATTTCAGAGGTTAAAATATATTTCTCACTAAGATAACAAGTTGCATGCAGGTGAGGATAATGGAGGATTGAAACATTTTATTGTTTTCCTCTATAATCGTAAACCTTATTGTTCTGTTATCAAAATTCCAATTGAGAAGAAGCCTTATTCAACCGCAAGTGAGATGTTGAGTTGTACTTCTTGAAAGCATGTTCAAGGTGAAACATTTATTTTAATCTGGGACTAAAATGGGGAAATTTTGGTTGAGTTTTGTGGAGTTTAGGAGCTTATAATTTTGGGTTCTGTTACTGTTGAATAGAGATCGAGTTAGAGGCATATTGGTGAGTAGCAAATCTATCTTTGAGGCTTTTAAGATGATTATTAGATTTTAGTTAAGCTTGATTATGGATTGAACATGTAATTAAATTAGATATTATGAGGATACTTCTAATGTTCTTTGTAATATATGTAAATGACTTTGAGAATGGTAGCCTTACAATTCAATTTTATGGCATTGTACATGATTTTTTTGGCATCTTCTAAATTAGTTTTGTTTTGTTGGTTCTCTGTTGACCTTGTGATTGAAAGAGGTATGTGGCTTTATTAATAGAACGGGGTCAAATTTGGATCATGTCAAGCTAGGTTCTGCTTTGGTAAAAGATCAAATCTTTTAATGAAGTTCAGCTACTATTTTAAAAATGATTGGAGGACTAAATGAATAAATCTTAACCCGAAGTTTTAGTAAGATGGACTTAACATATATATAAACACTCGTACAAAGCAATAAGAAAAACCTTTAGATGGTCACTAGATCAAAAAATCATTGCAAATAGTTGAACAAGGCGTTGATAATACCATAATTTTCTAATAATTGAGTTCTTGTTTAGGTTAGTGTTTGAATGACCAAAGGTCAATTAGAAGGCTTAATTGTTGGATATTATATTAAGTGTACAGATTTATTGTAACATTTCAAGAAATTATAAACTTATTAGTTATGCAATTCAGTACTCAGGATATGGATTATTCTAAAGAGATCGAAGTCAATGTTTCAAGTTATAAGTTAGGAAATAGAAAAATATTAAAAGTTGTGTATGGGATAAGGCTAAGGCTGCCATTTTGTTTCTTTTTAAACAAAATTTATGTATGGAATAATCTCAGTTTTGTGACATTGAAATTCTTAGTTTTATTTTATTTCATTTAAATTCACTACAATTTTATATGTATGAAAAATGGGCAAAGGTCCCTTTATAACATGTTTTATCATTGATAATAGTATGTGAATCATGCAACTATAAGGATAGAATCAAATTATTATTTTTAAGAAAAGAAAAGTACATGGTGCAGCTTTTTATATTAATATAGCAAAAAAATTATTTTTCACTTTCATGCTCTTTGAAATGTATCAAAATAGACTTTTTTTCTTATGTTGAGAAATCGATTTACATGATAACCGACTTCTCAACATGTTTTTTTTTAATTTTTAAATTACACATTGAGAAGTCGATTTTAATATAACCGACCTCTCAATGTGTTAAATAAAAAAAATCATGTTGTTGAGAAGTCAGTTCAGGTGAAACCAACTTCTCAATAGTTTGTTTTTTTTAATGGTGGTTTACGGTTTAGGATTTTGGTAGAGTGGTTTAGGGTTTTTGGTTAAGTGATTTAAGGTTTTGTTTGAGTGGTTTAGGTTTTTAGTTGAGTGGTTTAGGGTTTTGGTTGACTGATTTAGGGCTTTGGTTGAGTAGTTTAGAGTTTTCGTTGAATGGTTTAAGGTTTCTGATTAATAGTTTAGGGTTTAGTCAGTTCCATCTATATCGACTTCTCAACACCATTTTTCTTTTTCTTTTTTATGGTGGTTTAGGGTTTTTAGGTTAACGGTTTAAGATTTTGGTTGAATGATATAGGGTTATGGTTGAACGATTTAGGGTTTTGGTTGAACGGTTTAAGGTTTTGATTGAGTGATTTAAGATTTTGGTTGAGTGGTTTATGATTTTATATGAGCGGTTTAGGGTTCATGCAACAAAACAAATTTGATTCAACACGTTGAGTTGATAAGTCGATTTCATGAAAACTAACGTCTCAACTTATAATTTAAAAATAAAATATAAAAAATTGTTGAAAAGTTGGTTCCATGTAAACCAACTCCCTAACATGAAAAAGAAAATGCTTATTTTAGTACATAATCTTCAAAAAGTATGAAAGTGAAAAAAAAAATTTGCTATATTAATATAAAAAAACTTACTTGTGCACCAATGGGTAGTTGAACGACAATTAGTCATATTTAAATTTATGGGCATGACCCCAGATCCATGTACAACTATGATAAATCCGTGACAACAACTCTAAATTATGTTCATGTATACCAGGATGCAATGTCCCTGGTTGGGGTAATAAGGGGATGGAAATGGATACTTAGATTGAGGGTATGATACAGCAGCTAAGGTTGTTTGATACCCGTAATTTCATATGATATATGAAATATCATGATTCTATCCATTTCGTATATATTTTATCTTTGCACCTAAATGTGATATATTGAATTTGCAATTAGATGAACATGCTTTGAGTTATAATTAACATTTGTTACATGAAAATTAATTGATTTTATTAAAACAAAATGTACATGTATTCATGATACATTTGTAATGAATTTTATCAACATTGTATATAAATGGCATCAATTTGGCTTCGTGGTCTTTTAGTTCCAAGGTGAAACTTTAGAGTGTAGTAACAAAGAGTTTATATTATTTAGTATTTGAGGTTAATTTAGATCTGACATTAGTAATTCTTTGAAGATAACCGTTGAGGATTTTAGCATTGCATGTTAGTTAGCTTGGTTACTCATTGAGTCTAAATGTCTCACTCCAAAAATAAAAAAATTTCAAATTTATAAGAATCAAATATGAGAGTAGCTCAGCAGAATATCTATTTTACAGAAGATATTTGATTTAAATTTTAAAGTTTGTGATTTGAAAAATATTAGTTTCCCTGCAATCATGAAAGGAAGTTGGATATGGTTTAGTTTTTTCTAATTTGTAAATTATGCTTATCTATGAAAAAGTACAGAATAACAAGAATCATCAATAGTTAGTACATGAAAATTTTAAACTTGGCGTAAACAAATTTTTTTTTTAGAGACTTCTGGGTTAAGGAACTAGTCCTTAATCTTGGCCAATAATAGACTCCTGAATTGGGGTGTCAAAATGTATTTTATCATATTAAGGTTAGGCTACTTGTTTAATATCAATTTGGTTTGCAATGTACAGCTAAAAGCACAGCACTTTGATGATTTGTGTTATTTGGGTTTAGAATTTAGAAAAAAAAAAACAATTGGGGAAACCTTGATAATTAGAGCAGACTGTTGAAAAATGGTTGCATCACATAAAAAATCGAAGACCGTCAACCATGCGAACAATGTCAAAATGGGCGTGGAGTCTTGACGTAACATTATGGAAAAGTAAGACATGAATGAATATGAATGAAAGGAATTCATGGTAGCATCTCAATTCTCAAACCTGGAAGCCATTACTTTTCGGACAATCTCAACTGAAGGATCCTGTAGCCATGCCATACCAAGGTAATGAAGGGACCCAGCGCGACCCAACGCTGTCCACTTTTAAGTACTATCATACCAACAGCTCTCTCTCTCCCTCTCTCTCTCTCTCTCTTTTTATCAGAGTAGATTTTTTTTTTTATCAGATCCTCTCTCTCTCTTTATATATATATAAAAGAAAAAGGGCTCTTCTTGAGTTTTCACTGACCCACCCCACCTAGCATTGAATAGAAAAAACTATTATATTCTACTCGGAATCACTGTCCAAGCTTTCCAATCCTTTCAGTCCCCTTCGCTTTTGCTGCATATCCAACCCCAACAACAATTCAGTCATGTATCTTGCAGACATGATAACTTCAGGTTTAACAAAATATAAAATGTAATTAATCAAATATTATATTCTTGAGATTACTTCGATATTCACTTTTTTAAAACATTTTATTTTAAGTATTAGTATCTAAATTTATTATATTATTTTTATTTAATATACTTTAAAATATTTATTATAAAATTAACAATAAAAAATAATTAACAACCACCGTAGCAACCTCTTATATTCTTAATATAACAATATATAAATATGAGAGCACAAATTAAAGAGAGGAGAAATGTCATCCTTTAAATCCTTAATACCCCAAAACCCCCAACCTCAAGCAGAAAAGCCCAAAGAGAAATATACCAGGGAAAGGCAGGATTACCTTCTTCACAGACTTCTTCTCCCTAACCTCATACCTGCTCTTTGTCAGGTCGGATAGCCACATCCCCGGAAAACAGTACTGTCAACCAATAATAATATTATAATAAAAAACCAATAACTGACTTAGTCTGGTTTATAAATTAGAAAGGCATAGACAAGAAAGTCTGAAGACAAGAAGCCATTTAAAAGACTTTTCAATATACCTGTAGAGTTCTGTCAATGTTCTTTGCTCTTTTCTTGGGTCTTTGAGGGAGTTTTGTCCCTTTCATAGCGAGAAAGTCATCTTCTTTCTCCTTTCTTGAAAGAGCAATGTAAAGCCTTGGCCACTCAATTACTTCAACAGTCACCTTGTCTCCAGTAGCAGCCAGTGAGGTAGCAGGAGCGGTGAGAACCCCAGCTTCCTGTTCAGATGGCACTGAGGCAGAATCCACATGATTATTCAGTCGATCAGAGGTTTGTTTTGTTGAAGATCCACTTGGCTTCTGAAACTTTCCTGACCCAGAAGAAGGCATCCTTCTGTCACTTCTTTCCAGACCAGAAGGAGACCGTTTTCGTGCTGCAGATCGAGAAACGACCCGGTTGCTGCCCTGGCTTTTTCTTGAAGGTGACTCACTCTCAGCCCCAGTGGGAATGGGATCTTCCAAATTCCTGGTCGTGGCCAACAAATGATGTTTGAAAAAATAAATAGAAAAGGATGATGATGCAAACTCAGGAATAATTCTACTCTGGGTTATAACAGCAGCAAACTTTTTTAGCAGATCAAGTTCTAATTGTGAAATTTTACAAGATCGTGTCGTGGGTTAGACTTAGACAAATGAGAGGACACAATTTAATACCCACACCTAGCAATAAACATTATGACTATTTTGAATAACCTAGAAACTTTATCATCCAGTTTAAATTTGAATTAGAAGAAAATTAAAAGAAAAAAGTTAAGTCAATTAATAGATATTATAATTTCTAAAAAGGATAAACAAATAAGTGGAACAATATTCTAAAAAATGGTATCTTTAACAGGTTGGAAACGGTAGTAAAAAAGGTGTTTGGCAACCATTAAAATTTAAAAGAGAGAAGCACAAAGAATAAAAGGGATTTACCTAAGTAGTAAGTATGAGTGATACATCTAATCTAACCCGTTTCTACTTTCTATGCATGCCCAATGTCAAGACAAGAAAAAGGGGAAGCGCAATAGAACCGAAAGGACAGTCACACTCATCACCCCACAGCACACCATACAGCAAGGGCCAAACTCCAAAGTCCGAAGAGAAGAGGGAGGGAAGAGAGGGCCAAAGCTAGGAATGGACTTCTCGGATAGGCCATCCTATTCCTACCCAAAGGAAGTTGGAAAGAATTTTGGTTATTTTTTAAAGGACAAAATGGTAAATCAGTCCACTTTCATTCAACTAGGTTCCAAACCAACATAGAAACAAAACAAGATGGGATTTAGATCTAAACTAAGAAGCAAAATGTTTTCCTAGACTAACAGATAACTATTTCCGGCGCCTTCACCCCAAAAAATAGACAATGAACGCTAGATTTAAACAGGCATGCAAATGGATATTTTCGCGAAGTGCAATTAGACATAAAATAAAATTATTTATATTTATATCCAAGGAAAATTAAATATATGCGATCATATATATATATATATATAAAGAGCCTACTATATATTAAAATATAAATAAATTACTATTAAAATGTTCATACCTAGGGCTATCCTTTCTACCTCTGCCATTGGACGCAGTAGACGAAAGAGGAGGGGGCGGTGGCATGGATGCAGAGGACAACTTGGCGGCGAGCGGGCCAGGAACAGTGTGGCTGATTCTCCTCTGCTTGGGTTGAACAGAAGATGATGATTCTTCAGTGCCTGCCCGCATGTCAGCCCTGGAGACCCTTGACCTCTTTCTGTGGCCCCACTGCAACAGCGCATCACCACCTCCACCACGGCGACTTGGGCTGGCGCTGGGACTGGGACTACTCTCCGTTCTCTGAGGAGAATCAAAATGGGATGTGTTGGTGTTATGGTTGTCTAATTGGTTTCTGCAGGGAGATCTGAATCTGAACCCTTTGCTCTCAAAACCACTAGAGCTGCTGCTGCTCACGTTTACATTTGTATTCATGGGAATTATTTTCCCATCCTCCTTGCATGTGCTTCCCATGACGCTCCCTTTTCTTCCATTTCCTTTCCTTAAAGGGACGCAATCTGGGCTCACCCTTTGAAATCTGTTAATCGAGAAAAGTGAACCATCTCATCTATCAATAACTGAACGACAATTAATTACCAAAATTGATTCCAAACCCACATCTACATCTACATATACATAACACGAAGATCCATGAATTAGATTTTCCCTAACAAATATTAGAACTTGCAGTACATCCACAAAACGAAGCAAATAACTTAAAAGATTCTACCTAACCCAAAAAATGAGCATCGATCCATATATTATCAAGAATACAAGTATTACCAAGGATCCGAATCCTTTACAGATTCAATTCAAGTAAATTGCATCTCCGCTACAAGAAGCCTAAATCTGGTTCCAAGCTGAAAACTGATCCGCTCATGAAAGAGCAGTAAATACTCATTTCCTGATATGCCCAACATATGGGTCTTTATTGGATAACCAGTTATTCACATCAATGCGTGAATCAAACCAGAAAAGGATTGAATTTGAGAACTTGTGGGAAAGATTATTCAATTGAGGAACCAACAAGGAACCTACCCATCTCCAATGCTACTTCAACATTGAATCTGATGGATAGTGAATACTTCAGAAGGAGAGCAACAGTAAACCAACCAAAGAATGAGATCTTCTCCCGCAGGCAGAAACATGTAACAACCCATTATATTGATTAATTCACTCAACCCAGAATACCAGGATGGCATTACTGCAGCAAATGGATAAAACGCAGAAAGCAAAAACTACTAATTGTAACAAATACTAAAGAAAATCGCCAAAATCCATCTCAGTTGATCTCAAAATTACAGTAAACAATGAAAAATCCATTGTAGATTCAATCATCCAAAAATGTTAACAGAGAGACAAAAGGGAAGAGGGATTTAACAGCAGATAGACCTCATCATAATATCGCCTTTCATGATTATGATTGAAAATATAATTCGACCGGACAAAAAATCGCTTGACTTCAGTTAATCTCAGCCATACCGTCCTCCCCTTACTTAACAAGAGGACTAGAGTGCAGGGTTACGGTGGCTGAGAAAAGAAGAACTAAAGAGGCAGAGATAGAAGACCATCAACATTTAGGCTGTGTTTGGTGTTTAACAGTGGGGGAATGGAAAAGAAAATGATGAAATAGAATAAAGTTCAGGTACCATTATTTATATATTTAATAGTGAAATGGAGAAAAGTTCTGGTTCCCTTGTTTGAAATTTCTAGCCTAAGTAAATAGAAATTACAAGAATTATACCTTTATTGTTCACATATTTTTGATATCTCAAACACATTAAACTTTAATTAATTTAGGACTAAAAATAAAAATGTAATTTCATTATTTTACATATAAAATATAAGATGGTTCTATTCTTTATTCTCAATTTAAAGGGGTAGAAAAATCAGGAATAGAGAAGAATGGGGTCTCCCAATTTTATTCATTTACATATTTTTTTTAAACATTCAAACAATGACATCTTTTATCATCACATTTCATTCCTTTTATTTTCATCATTTACCATCAATCTAAACTACGATTTTGATGAAGCAAACTATTATATAACACTAAACAACTAATGTCACATTTTATTAGAGGAAATGGTGTTTTCAGGAGACGAAATTGGACTTAAAATTAAGCACTAAAAGTGGAATTGATTATTGAATTTTATTTTTCTTGTTTGTTGTGTACAACCAAGCATCAAGTTTTTGTACAATATCCAAAAAAACAAGTGAAAAATAATATTTCATTTTTAAGCCCTTTCTTATTCTGGTAACCATTGCAACTAGCATACTCCAAAATCCATCGCCGTCAAAATTCATCACCGTGCCCTGACAACCATTGCTTCATGTCAGTGTCTTCAAGCCAATGTCACTGACTACTTGCTCCAGAAGCCTTCACTACTAGTGTCCTTCGCCTACCCTTGCCGATGGAGTCCTCCTTCGGCCATTGTTGTTGTCGTCGTGCTCTAGCCACCATCGTCGATGGTATTTTTCGACGACTATAAAATTCAATTTAGAATTACATGTATCAATTATTTATTTGCCCTTAACATAAAATTTAAGAGTTTTAGTCAATTTCAATTATGACAAAATTGGATTGAAATTAAGATTATAAACTATAAATCCAATTCTATTATTCAAATAGACCCTAAATGAAAATGAAATGATAATATAATGAAATGGATATTAGCTTTCAAAATAAAATGATTTTCTAAGTCATTATATTATTTGATAGGTAGAATTAATATAAAATAAAATCAAAATTGATTTAAATGTCTCTAATAAAATAAACAAAAAAGTTTAAAAAATTTCGTGTATATCTTATATATGTTACTATCTAATGTGAATGTATATTTTTAAAATCAATGTTCAAATCTATTTTTTTTATAACTTAATAATAAAAATGTTGCTGCAAAAAAAAATTTATTTGTGAGGAAATTTTCTTTTAAGTGTGTACATTGTCATTTAAAACATAAGTTCAATACATGCATTAATAAGAGTAAGAGAAAAGTGTTAGGAAACATGGTTCAAAGGAAAGGTGAAGAGAGTATTGAGAGAAAATTGAAAATTGATATTGATTGAAATGAGTAAAGTGTCTACAAAGTGATTACATCAAGCCTTTATATAGGCTAACAAACTAACTACTAACTTCTAACTAATTATATTTCTAATAGCTCCTCGCAAGCTGGAAGGTGTCCACAACACTTCCAGCTTGGAATGAGCAAGACAAAACTTTATCAAACCAAAGGAAAATACAATGAAAAATGCCGGAAATACATCGGCTGAAAAAGATATGAACAAAGCTTAACCACCATATAAGGTAGAAGCTACAATGATTAAAGCCAACAATGTAAACACTTAACCATTAAGTAGAAGCCACAACTCAAGGCTTAACCACTTAACAGAAGCAAACATCTTTAGCCACCTAACAAAGGCAGAAGCTATCAAGCTTAACCATCAAGAGCAGAAGCTATATTGAAAGCTTAACTACTCAAGACAGAAGCAAAACATGATTTCAATGCTTAACCATCCATGGCAGAAGCTTACAACAAAGTCAATTTAGGCTAATCAGAAGCAAATCAATGAAAAATCTATGACATCCAAAGACTTCAATAAGCCAAAAATAAAATTGTCTTCAAAGATGAATTAACCCAAACATATGGTGAGCCAAAAAAAAAAAACTGAACTCAAAGGAATGGCAACAAACTCCTTTGCCACAGCCACTACAAGACGACGTCAAAAAGGCCTCCAGCAAACGCATTTTGCCAATGGTGCCAATAGTCACCTTGAGAATTCCAACTAGAGAAGCAACAATATAAGCCAATCACAAATGTGATTTCTTGCAAGTGTGGCTCCATAGTATATAAAAAGAATCATTAGAATCACAAATCTTGTCCAAGTCTAATTGGAAACCGATCATGAAAACAGCCAAGCGAAACAAACTCTAGATCTGAATCGAAAGCAAGAAAACCTGCAAATGAAGAATTGCGACAACACCAGAATAATGAACTTTCATGATGAAAAGCAAGGGAGAGAAAGAAGGAGGAAGTTTTAGGGATTTTGATTTCTCTGAACCAACGGACATGCTTCAGTCAGCGATTACAAGTGGAGGAGGTGAAGATTTGCTTCCAAATTGGATGAAAGAAAAACGTAAAAGAAAAATTTCTCATCAATCTGAATGGAAAATGATAAAAGCCGAAGATCTTGATCAAGGAACTCCATGAAAGCAGTCATGAGCAAGATAGCAGAGAGGGGAGGCCAAAGAAGAAACAGAGAAAGATTAAGAGAGAGAAATTTAGAGTTCTGAGAACTCTGTGCAGTGGAAAATGACAAATATTCATGGTGGAAACCATGGAAGCTTTGATACCATGTTAGGAAACATGGTTCAGAGGAAAGGTGAAGAGAGTATTGAGAGAAAATTGAAAATTGATATTGATTGAAATGAGTAAAGTGTCTACAAAGTGATTACATCAAGCCTTTATATAGGCTAACAAACTAACTACTAACTTCTAACTAATTATATTTCTAATAAAAAGAAAATAAATTAATAAGGATAATAGTTGTCATTTTATAAAATTAATAAGAGTAAGAGAAAAGAAAATAAATTAAATCACACTCGATGGAACATAGAATTTCAATTTCACCTCCCTATGAAGGAATGGATTCAATGCTAAATGCGGCA
The DNA here is from genome assembly GCA_023212625.1 of Styphnolobium japonicum. Lineage (NCBI taxonomy): Eukaryota > Viridiplantae > Streptophyta > Magnoliopsida > Fabales > Fabaceae > Styphnolobium > Styphnolobium japonicum. Next base: position 26,534 of record JALBWW010000003.1, read on the forward strand.
TTGAATAAAAATATTATTCTGAGTTTTTTTTTACTAACAAATACAGAAATTCATCATTTCATATAATGATCATGAAATGGAATCATCGTTCCTACATATCAAATGTCACGTAATAATATAACAATTTAAAAATAAAACTAAAGCAGGGTTAGCACAATTTTGAAAATCCCCCAGTCTCGTGGTTGGGGTTCTAACACGAAAAAACCCTTAAACATGTAAATAGATGAAATAAAAATAATGCATTGCTACTCAGCCAACAAGAGTTACCCGATTTTAACTTGCTCGAATAAGATGACTGCAAGGGCATTTAAGTGACATGTCAGGTCGCTTAAAATTTTTAATTACATGTCATTATGTCAACCATTTATTTCTTAACTCTTCCTCCCAGTTTACTCCCAAAAGTTGTTTTGAGAGTTCTTTCAAACCCCTCAATGGCGAAAGTAAAAGATGAAGTTGTGGCATTCATGTTCGATGTCATTGATGAACTCTTTGAGAAAACACGTATGAACTGAAAGATATTGGAATTTTGATTGTGAATTGTAGTTTGTTTAATCTAACACCATCCATGTCTGATATGGTTATTAATCATTATAAGCTTCGTGGGAATATTCTTAGTCACAATCTAGGTGGCATGGATTGTAATCTTGGTTTGGTTTTTATAGATCTTGCCAAGGATCTTCTTCAGGGCCATCCAAATTCATTCTTATACTCAGGTCAGCATAAGCACACCATTTGCAATTGGTTGAACCCATTCGGCCATCAAATCCTGATTTGCAAGCAAGAAAACAATCATATCAAATGTCTCGGCTAACTCTTTCTAGCTGAGTAGCAATGCTCTAGATGAAAATGACAGTAAGCCTTCTACTATGCACCTATAGTAGCAGGTGCATTCATACAATATCAAAATTACCTAGGATAACCAGTTTTGTGTTATTTTATGTTTAAGGCTTAGTTATTTAATTTTTCACTTTAGTCCATTTTCAATTTTGCACTTTAGTACATCTTAGGTTTATTTATTTGTTTGCAGCGTAACCGAAAAATGATTTTATTAATTGTAATATTTTTTTTTCTCATTTAGTTTTGTATAATTCATGAAAAATAAATTTATTTTGCATAAAAAGAAATTATTTTTTCTACTATTGTCATGGAAAAATTATTTTATTTTTAATTTATTATATTATATTTTCTTTTCTTCATGACCATATTAATAAATTTTAATATATGAAAAATTGTTTTTTAATATATATTATTTATTTTTTCATGAAATATAAATTTCATATTTTTTTTAAAATGGTTGTTTTTTCATTTTTTTAATTATTTCATGATAGATATTTGATATTGATTTAATATTTTTCATGAAAAATAAATAAACTTAAATTTGTAATTGATGAAATGTTTATTTTGTATTTTTATATCATGGGTATTTTAAGTAATATTTTTATGAAAATCCAATATAATAATTCTCTTCATGAATTTTTTTTAATAATTATACTTGTATCATGAAAGTTAAAGTGTAAATGTTTAGGGTTTCTTAATTTTATGTTGGATATTTAATTTTAATTTCAAAAAAATTTCATTGTAAATGTTTTTTTAATATATATTTGATGTACCCCCTCACACAAAAGCAAAATAGACATCTTTCAACAAGGGAGAGTTATAGATAACTACTACTGATATAATACAAAAATAAAAAAAGCTGAATGCAAAGGAAAAAAATGAAGGAAAAAAAAAAGACAAACCAACAGCATCCACGCTGATTATGGAAAACACCAAGAAGGACGAAAATGCATACTAAAAAACTTCAATCAACAAACTCCTTGTTGCATCAATGCTCAAGAAAGCAATAGCGGGAAGAGTGCTAACTACTAATACTTAAGGAAGCTTCTTTCATGCTCCTTCAACTCTCACATTGGAGGAAAATAAAATCAAGAAAGGTTAAAACAATTATATTTCCATGACAGGACTGGAAATGTCACCATGGTTATGGATTAAAGTGTGTGTGTGTGTGTATATATATATATATATAAAGAAAGCAGAATCATACAAAGGAATTTTGTTAATAAATATTAATAATTTATCATGAATTATAGAAATTTAATTTTTGTTTAAAACGTTTGTTATTTCATTTGTATAATTATTTCAACATTAATTTAATATTTGTCATGAGAAATAAACTTAAAGTTATAATTAATGAAATGCCTATTTTTATTTTTAATATTATGGATACATAAAGTAGTATCTTTATTAAAATCCAATATAATAATTTTATTCATGAAATGTTTTTTAATTTTCAAATATGCATAATGGAAAACATGTTTTTATATTAGAAAATATAAATTTATTCCTAAATACCATGTCATGGAATTTACTTATTTATTTTGCTAATTTCTAATGGTAGTTGTTAATATTTTGTAGTTTCACAGTTTCTGATTTTTATCCTTTTTTGATAATTCAAAATATATGTTTTTATATTACACTAAGCCACGCAAGGAACTAGCCAACTTATTTTAATTTTTTTAACCTAAGCCAATGGATTTCTCAATAATTTCTTCCTGTTCATTTGAGTATATAGAGTACAAAATAGTTTTATTAGATTTATATGGGTTTAGTTGAAATAACTTAGTTTGTGTAAAGATTTGGTCAAATGTTAACATCATAGTTCCTTTTGTTTAAAAATTTGTTAAACTAGTATAGAATCTTAATCTTGCTTTTATATATATATATATATATATATACTGTGGAGTAGAAAGGTATTGGTTCCAAACTTTTTCACTTGGTTAAAATTAATATTAAATTCTTAATCTTCTCGATCTGGGTAAATATTTATTTCTATTCATTAGATTACCAATGTGGTTGCATTAATATTCCTACTTCCAAGCATTTTTCATTACTCAGCCAGATAATTATTTCATTCTTCATTTTTTTTCTCTCTCATTTTCTTCTGCTGCTCGGTGAGACCATTCTCCTACCGTTCGTCAAATTTCAAGTCCTTCTTTCTTTTTTCCATTTTGTTTCTCTCTTTTCTTTCATTCCATCTCTTTGTTTGTAATCTACTTAATTATTTTTGATATTTTGATTAGTCTGATCTATTCATTGGAATATCTAACTGGAATTATTGTTGATTTTTGAAGGAACTCCACTGGGATGAAGGAAGCTAGGATGAGATGAACTTTGAAGGTTTTTTGTTTGGTGAGTTTTCAGTATCATTCGGTTGGGAAAAGGAAGAAGAATGTTGGAAACTGACTTTTGTGAATGTTCACTTATCTGCTGTTGTCACGACCGGAAAAAAATCACGACGGAAAGCGGCGAGAGCAAAAATATAGTTGTTTTTTTTATATAAAAAAAAAACAACATAACAATGGAGTCACCACCAATCTTTTATTGGGTATGGAAAATGACTGGCAAAACCCTTTTAAAAATGGATTTAAAATAAAATAAAAACAAAAGGTTTGCGAAAATCAGGTAGGATTCGGGAGTCGATTATGCACAAGGAAGGGTGGAAACTTAATCCCACAGCACCCTTGAGACATCCGTCCTAAGACGGTTACCTTAAGCTAGCTGCGCGAATTTTAATACCCTAAATGATGTCTATTTTACCCCCTAAATAAAACGAGTCAAATAATTGAAATACAAATTAAATTACACAGCTTGCAAATTTGAAGAAAGAACGATTACAGGTCTAGTAGAAAATAATAGAATAAATGAATTAGAAAATTTGCGGGTTTGGTAAGAAAATAATAGAATAAATAAATAAATTAGAATATTTACAGATTTGGCGGAAGATAATAAATAATTAAAATAAAATAAAATATTTACAGATTTGGCGGAAGATAATAAATAATTAAAATAACATAAAATATTTACAGATTTGGCTTGACTTGCAGGCCTACGTATCCCCTGGTGCAATGGGGAATTCAAAGCCACGTAGTTCTCTTTAAAATAATTATGTGTTGGTAAATTTTAATTACGGGAAATATTGCTTTTCAAATAGTTTATTTAAAAGAGAGAAATTTGACTTAGAATAAAAAGGAAATGATTTGATTCGGTTAAAGGGGTTTTATTTATGCGTCCTAAATGCGATAGAATGCAGTATTAAACCCACTGATCCACCCTAAGCAAACATCTAATGGGTACTTGACCCCTGAAGATGACTAACGTAAATTGTGACGTTGGACCACCTAAAAAAACTTTATTAATTCGTTATTAAGTGGGGTGAAAGGTGATACTAAGCTCACTGATTCACCCCAAAAGGATTGCCTAGGGGGTACTTGACCCCTGAAGGCGACTAACGTAACTTGTGGCATTGGACCACTTATTTGATTATTCTATTACTCTACTCCCGTTCCAAACGACAAATAATTGGTATCAAATATCTGAATCAAGATAAATACACCTGAGAGCATTGATACTAAATGAATGAGCCAATGAGTAAATTAAACATAATAGGGTCAACGAGATAGCCAAAAGCAAATAAGAAAATAAATGGTGAAATGAATTGCTAATAATAATAGTCCAAAATTGTATCACTCAATGCTAAAGAGAACCATAAATTACTTTTTTATATTTCTCTTATATTTCTATTTGGTCTACTCAATTAGTCTCATTTATTATTCATTTTCTTTTTTTTTTATTTTCTATTTTTTCATATATATATATATATATATATCTAATTTATTTTATTCATTTCATTCCCTCCTCTCCTCAAACATAGGCCCACACCCTACATATAAAAAGGGAGACAAAAAACAAGATAAGTGGGTCTATCCCAAGTCCCAAAGAAAGAAAATGAACATTTGATGACGCTTGGCGGTCAGAAATTTGGGTCTTATCTAACAAAAAAAACCAACAAAACACGCTTACAGAAGGAGCAAATACAATCTATTTGGGGCTTTCCTCAAGTTGCCAACCTTAATCCATTAGTGAGCAAAAGACGTATGAGGTTTCTTTAAACATGACAAAATGACAGATTCTTTATTTTGAAAAGGGAAATTGAACCAACTCCAATCAAGACATCATACCTAACATCCATTTTCATCATTGAAAGATAAGGGGTTCGATCCCCAAACACCAACTCAAAATGAACGTGTAGTTCAAACATTACTATCAAACCATTTATTCTTGATTAGCTGGCCTACTCAATTTATCAAATTAGCATGAATGAAACAACACATATCATAAGACCCAAAACAGACCCACATATGACCATTCCAGAATAAACAAAAAGGATATCCCTTTTTAGATTAATAGACAGGAAAGACTCCCAACCAAAAGAAGAAGAGAAGAAAACAAACCATTGAAATCAACTATCCAGCTTGACTCAACAAGATTCCTTAATTTAATAATAATACTAAACTGTTTGTACCAGCAGTCAAACACACTAAGATTAGACAACCCCAAAATATTTCACTTGTTTATTACCCTCATGGCATTAAAATTGAAACCTCCACACTTAAGGATAATGATTAGACATTCTTTTACTCCTAACGAAACAGAACATAAACTTAGGCCACCTATGCAAAACTAACGATTTAAGCACCTTGCAACAGCAACAGATTCAGTTATCATGCAACCACAATGATAGTGAAGATAAAATAAACATATCCACAGGTAGCTGGTTAAAGGTTCATATTGGAAAACACTAGCTCATTTACATCCCTTCAGATACTTTGGTTTCAGCAAACAATAACCCGACCACAAAACTTTATTACATCCAAGCATCAAAATCACTAATGGCAACATACTCAATCCTAAAGCTAAAACGCAGCAGCACAGTCTAGTAAACAAAATCAAACATCTACTCATGCGGTTAGCAGAATGAGTTCGGCATGGTATTAACCAAAGTGGGAGCAAACAGGTACTTCAGATTTGAAAACACACACAAAAAAGAAGCAATGATTTAGGGCTCAAAGAACATGCATTGGTAAGACACAATCAAGGCACTCAAACCAAACTGCTCCAGGTAAAAACAAAAGGACCTAATCCTCCTAACTCTCCATCCATTTTCCAAATCAACTCCTTTAATTATGAAGTTAAAGAAAGTGAAAGCAGCATGTCGGATACCTCCCCTGCCCCAAATCAGCATAAAAAAAACTATACCCATATCTCACAAACAGAAGCCAAAACAGCACCCCCACTCAGCAGATCATGACAATTTGTCACAGTAGCCAAATAAAGACACACAATTCACGCGACATGTAATAAACCAAACAGCATGCGTATCTTCACAAACCGATCATCTACTTAACTAAAATTAGGTAGTCCAATTTCATTTGAATGACAGAATTCAAAGTCTAGCATGAGAATAGGTACTTAATCCTTCTAGTTCACAAACTCAACAACAGGATAAACAGTAGCACAAAAGGTAAAAACAATCCACAACAGGGGATTAAGCCCCACGGACCTTTATCACAGTATCTATCCGTACATGAGGTCCAACAGAAATCAAGAACATGCAGGGGAAGCCATTTCAGTTTCAGATAAACTCAATGACACCAGGCACCAAGCAAGAATGCAACTGGAATTAGGCTAGAGGAAACTATCAGGCAGAACCAGCCACATCCAGTAATTTTCAATCATCACACACAGAGAAAAGGGTTTGTCATTTATTAATTTTAATACCGAGTTCATTCATGCCTAAGGGAGCTTGCTAAAACATGCGAGTGGTCCTAGGAATTCTCATGGATAGCAAAATCCAAGCTTTAAACCAAGAAACAGTGGTTATCAGCAACAAATTCTCAAAGAGAAAATAATCATTGAGAGCAAAGCAACAACAATCACGTTCAAACACAAACTGCGTTAATACATTCACGCACCTGAACCACCATTTAATTCCTAGATACAAAAGAACACTAAATCTCAATTTAGGAACACTGCATCAATGTCATCATATACACACAACAACAAACAAACTCCAACCCAGCATCATATCTATTACTTTCAGTGTAATCAGAACAATTTAATCAAAACAGTATCCGAACATATATTAAATCCAGAAAAGAGAAAATATAAATCTCAACATAAATGATAAAACGAAATTACCAAGAGTGAGCCCTACGTCAAACAGAATTGCCCTCCAGTTCCTCCCCCAAAATTCAAAGTCTCTTAGCTCTCCGAAATCCTCTTGCTTCCTTGAATCAATGACAATTTGAAATTCTCCGAAAAACCAAAAAAAAAGCCTCCCAAAACAGAACCCTAATCCTCTATATATACAAAACCTTAACAAATAACAACGAATAAATAAATACAATAAAATAAAATAAGAAAAGAAAAAGAAAAAAAGTAGAACCCTAAAATCCCCCCCCCGTCTGCACGCTTCCCCGAGCTGGTATGGAAGGCCTTTGTCTTGCCTGGTCCACAGTTTTGGGGGCAGAGGCAGCAGGTGACGGTCTGGGTTTGTGGAGCCATAGGGAAGAGCGGCACAGGGCTCGGTTATGGGGGTTTGGGTGACACAAGTAGAGGCTACACTGGGTTGGCTTGGCTGTGGGTCTGGGACGGTTTTAATGCTCGGTTTCGTACGACCAAGAGGGAGAGGGAGGGTGAAGTGCGGCTGATAGGATGGGTAGAGAAAGGAACAGAGGAAAGAGATGGCTAGGTTGCTGTTGCGGTGCAGGTTGCAGGGGTGGGCTTGGCGTGGCTAAGGTGCAAGTTGGTACGGGATTTGCATGGGGCAGAGGTAGCGCTGATCCTAGGGAAGGGTGAGGCGCGGCTGTGAGCAGGGGTTCATGGGGAGTGAGAAGAGGCAGAGGGTTGGCAAAGGTGACGGCACAGCCATGATGGTAGGGCAAGTTGGTACGACAAGGTTAGGTTTAGTGTGGGTGAGCGTGGGGTTGGCGCGGCAGACATGGGGAAGGGTGAGGGGACAGTGCAGCAGAGGGGGCTTCAGGTGTGTGGCGGCTGGGCTGAGGAGGCTGGGTGCGTGGCCATAGTTGGGCGGCAGAGGTATTGGGCTTGGGTGCGAGGCTGGTGCTGGCGCGGGCTGTGCTAGTGCCGGTGCTGGTGCGAGGCCGGCGCTGGTGCGAGGCCGGCGCTGGCGCGGGCTGGTGCGTGGCCGGGGAAGGAAGAAAGGAAGGAAAGAAGGGAAGGGGAAGGGGAAGGGAAATGGGGGGTGGCGGCTAGGGTAACTGATGGGGAAGAAAGGGGATTGGGTTTTGGGGGGATGGATCGGGTTGTGTGGCCGGGTGAGGGAATAGGCCGGGTCTGTTGGGTTGAGTTAAGGGATTTGGGCCGGTTGATGGGTAATGGGTTGGGTAAATGGGTTGAAAAAAAATGGGCTTAACTGATGGGTGAAGGGTTGGGTAAAGTTTGGGCTTTTCTTTTTCTCTTCTTTATATCATTTTTCATCTCTTTTTCTTTTTCTTATTTTTTTTCATTTTTCATTTTTTTTTGTTTTTTTTTGCTTTTTGTTTTTTTTTCGTAATTTAATTTTTAAGAAGGGAAATTTGGATTGGCTAAAAAAAAATTGTTAATTAAAAACTCTTCTTTTTCCCTTTTTTTTAAGTATTTTCCTTTAAATTTTCTTATTTATTTTTCCTTTTTCATTTGTCTCTTTTGGGATTTTTGGTAATTAACTAAATTAAATTGATTTTTTTTAAGGGTCCGGACTAATTTAGGTGTTCACAGCTGTACTGAATTTTCTATCAACTGCTGGTTTGATCTGGTTTTCTGCTTGGCTGTTGTAGGATCATTTGCTGTTGAATCTGCTACAGCATCTGAATTTGCTGCAGAACTTGAATTTGCTGCAGAATTTGAATTTGCTGCAGAATCAATGGTAGAATTTGGAATTATCTGCTGCACTGGTCCATTGATTTGCTTACCACTGCGCAAAGCTATAGCACTAACATTGCCTCTAGGGTTTGGAGTGGTTTGAGAAGGTAATTGGCCAGAACCCTGTGACTTTAATTCATGAATAGATGTGGCAAGTTGACCAATTTGAGTCTCCAAGTTCTGAATGGTGGTTTCAGTTCTCTGTTGAAACTGGATGTTATTGGTGGCCAACTGTTTCACCAAATCCTCCAATGAGGGCTCAGATTTCGTGGCTACAGGACCTTGCTGTTGGAATGGTGGTCTACTTGGTCCAACATGTGGCTGAAATTGATTTGTCATTGCTTGCTGCTGGAATGGTGGTCTATATTGGTTTGGTGGCTGCTGATTTGATGCATTCTCATATCTCAGATTCGGATGGTCCCTCCATCCAGGGTTGTAAGTATTGGAGAATGGATCATATTTTTGTTGTTGCTACTGATGGAACTGTGGCTTCCCAGGAAATACACCAGCTGTAGCCACAGATTGGTCTTGAAACTCATAATCATCTTGCAATGTGGGGCACGAATCTGTAGGATGAGAGGAACTAGAACATATGCTACAAACTCTTGCAGGGGTTTGCACAGGTGGTTCGTGTTGTCCTATTGCCATCTGTCTAACCAAAGAAGTGAGCTCATCAAATCTATGTTCCACCCTTTGTTGATCAGCATGTGAAGAAGTATTAACTTCATTGACTACTCTGGTTGCAGCGCCCATTCGAGTACCAAATTGCTGAGAATTTGCTGCCATGTTTACAATTAAGTTTCTGGCAGCAGCTGGAGTTTTATCTACCAATGCTCCACCACTTGCAGCATCAATCAATACTCATTTTCATTGGCATCAATCCTTCATAGAAGTATTGGATCAGCAGTTGATCACTAATTTGATGGTGTGGGCAGCTTGAGCACAATTTCTTGAATCTCTCCTAATACTCATGGAGAGTTTCACCACTGATTTGCCTTATGCCACAAATATCTTTCCTTATTGCAGCAGTTCTTGATGCAGGAAAGAACTTCTCCAGAAACAGTCTTTTCATGTCATTCCTAAGAAGTGATGGCAGCAGGTTGTAAGTAATACAACCAATCCTTAACAGCACCATCCAAGGAGAAAGGAAAGGCCATTAGCTTGATGTGATCTTCAGCTATTCCATGAGGTTTCATGGTGGAGCAGACAACATGGAACTCCTTCAAATGCTTATGTGGATCTTCACCTGCAAGACCATGAAACTTGGTCAGCAAGTGTATCAATCCAGATTTCAACTCAAAATCAACATTAAGTTCAGGATATTGAATGCATAAAGGTTGATAATTCACATCAGGTGCATCCAATTCCTTAAGGGTCCTATTGTTATAGCCAGCCATAGTAAAATCAGCAGACTCAGTATCAGACACTGAAGTACTAACAAAAGCAGACTCAACAGGATTAAAAGAGTCAACAAGATTAGGTGCAATGTCAAGTTCAAGCCCAATTCCAGAAGTAATTCTATTAGCTCTATGAATGCTACTACCAGTCCTATGAATTCTATGAAGTGTATGAAATGTTCTATCAATTTCAGGATCAAATGAATGCAAGGTACCGAGGATCGAGACCTAGTCATACAAAGATGCCTTCATAAGAAGGTATTAGAAAAGCAATAACAACTAAAACACTAAAAATTCCTAAAACAAATACTCCAAAAAATTAAACAAAAATAAAAACAGTATCAAATGAATTTTAAAAATTATGGAACCACCACAGGGTAAAATCTACACAAAAATGCTATCCAACAAAATAATAAAAAATCTTACAAAATTGAAAAAGTAGTCTAACCGATGGAATTTGGCTAAAATAAGGGTGACCTCACTGTAAACAGTGAGTCATTCTCAGAATAATATTTTCCATTCGTGTACCAAAATTCAGATCAATCAGAGATACTTTACCGAACCGAAATTCTTGACACAATGCCCTTTATCCAATTTCAGCCGAATTCCACTTGAAAAAGCTTTAAAAACAAAACAAACACATTTGTTGGAGTTAGATGAGATCTTGAAATGATCAAATAGTTGCCTTGGATCCCCGGCAACGGCGCCAAATTTGACAAGAGGTTGTCGAGACCTATCAAATAATAAAATAACCGGTTTACAAACTAATTTGTAGTATAGAGAATGAACCAAATCGTCTCTCAAGGATCCAAAAACAAAGATTTAATTAGATCAAGATAATTAAAAAATGGGGGTTTTGTTGTTGATTAACAAGATTAATAAAAGTATGAGATTTAAAGTTGTAAACAAATCTAAAGAAACAACTAATCCAAGGAAATTTACCGATCTTGAGTTTAACTCATCATTGATCACAAGGAATTCACTTAATTGCTAACCATGTTCTTGGCCTTAGATCACATCAAGAAGCCTTAACATGATCCAAGAGTTCTCTACTAGATAAGCATCTAGGATTTGATTAACCAAGGTTAGATAAAGTAAGCACCATCCAACATAGATTAACTTAAGATCTAGAATTTAACCAAGCTAAACAATCTATCAAAAAGCTTTAATATATTGTTTAATCTTTGTGATCCTCTTTGAATACATGATAATAAAGCTATTATCACATCAACATCTAAATCAAATTAAGCAATTTAATCTAGATAAAAATCAAAAGAGGAAGAAGAGAAACTTGAATAACAATTAAGCAATATGAACAAGCGAAACAAGATCTCCAAATTAAACATCAAGATGGCTAATCCCTTGGATTGATTATGAGAGCCTAGCCTTCCATGGATGGGAAGGAAGAACTCAGAAATAAAAGAACAAAAACGAAATTGTAAAGAGAATGGAGAAGAAGAGAAAGAAAACTCTCACAAATACTCAAACTTTCTTCAAACTTACTTAAAATTGAATGATGATAATACAAAGAGATTGGCTCTATTTATACTAATCCTAGAAGCCAATTTGTACATGTACATAATCTGAATACAACCTATAAAAATATGGAAATTGTCAAATATGGAAGCTTGATGCATGGTTGGTGGGTTGGTGCATGGTAGGTGGGTTGGTGTATGGTTGGTGGCTTTTAGTCAACAACTCTTATCCAAATTCTGGCTTGATTTTCATAATCTAGACGGTGCATTTAGGCTTGGAGGTCTCATGAAAGTTGTATCCAGTTGTCTCCTTGAAATTTTGCAATTGGAATCATGTCATTTGGACGTTTAGAACTCCAGATATGCCAAAAACACTGAACCTACCTTAAGTTAGGTTGGCAGAACGTGTTTTCAAATTCAAATCAACTTGTAGCTTCATTATCATGCCCAAAACGACATCTATTGACTAAATGGTCTTCAGTGAAGTTGGAGATATGGGTCTTATCTTTCCAATGGCCAACTTTCAGCCCAAGAGGAGGCCTATAACTCACTATGTAGTCCAATATGTGCACACTGCCTAGATTTTCGTGACAGCAAACCCACTCTGCATTGCAGGGATATTTTGGACCCTTAGAAGTCTGATCCAGCTCTTGCGTTCTTCATGAAACTTGTAGAGCATTGTCTTAACTTTCTAAAGACACCAAGATCACCTCAAATGGATAACCGAGTTTCAAGTTATGGCCTAACCAAGGAAGAAAGGTCAAAATGCATCAAAATCCGAAAATTATTCAATATTTGCATTAAAGCCCAATGAAGCCCAACAACATTAAACTCATCTAAAATACTAATATTGGGCACAATAAACATCTAATAAAGCCTAATATAAAGCTAACATAAGTGTCTCAAATTGATTGATCAGAGATATATGCCAATGATTACAAAGATTATTTAGAAAAAAATAGGCTAGATGGAGGAGAAGATTGATAATAAATAACAAGATAGCAAAACGCGCAATTACATACACAAAGACATAGTAGGAGCTTTTCGGGTATGTCATTAATGCTTTTGTAAAACTTGACTCCTTGAGATCTTAATATATTTTGCTTTTGAAATATAAACTTTAGATGATTCTTTGTTTTCCTTACTTTTCACATATCATAGAGTTGGGGATTTGATGAACTTAAGATTAAATATTATTATAAATGATTAAAAATTGAGAACATGAATGACGAAAAAATTTGCTAATTTTCCATTTAGTGTTCAATAATGACTAGCTAAGATTCTTTCATAAAGTGCTGAATAAATATACTGTTATATATTTTAAGTTTGACTAATTGAAAGGATATTGATACTAATTTTAGGGTTCATGCAATAACCAAAAAGAAAAAGAAAAAATTACTCTATATTAGGCAATTTCATACCTTAAATATATTATAGTCAATTTTTTTAGTGTCATTTGATGGAAATGAGCAATTTGAAGGAAAGAAAAATATATATTGCAATCATTTTCTTTTATTTTCATGCACAATCAGGAAACTAAACTATTAACTTGATGACTCCTTGTTTTTAATGACAAAGGGTTGGTTTAAATATTCTACTAATTCAGGATTCAAATTTATTCTACTGTTTGAATTATTATTGTTTTCATTTTTAAATTACGAAATATTACATATATTGTTCCTTTTTATCTAAATATTTAATTGTCTCTTTTATATATTACCAACTGTTTCCTTTTGATATTTTTATCTTTTATAACTAGAGGAATTGATGAATCTATGTTGTTTGAGGTATTCATGAGACAAAAAAAATTTGGATAGTTCCTTTATGATCAACCTATTATAAAGAATACATTGGATTATAATAATTGCTCTTCCAATAACTGTCATTTCTCTAATATAACAAATGATTAGTTTATTTATATATTTCATATTTATTATGATTTTTGTATATAGATTTGTAACTTAATTTTACCTTTATTATTATATGTTTACGTATTAAGTGTTAGGAGATGGAAGAAAACATTCTTATGTTCCTTTTCCAGCAAAATGATTTTTTTTTAAAACCATTTGCCATTAACTTTTTTCAAAGTCTTTGATATAGCATCAGATATTGAATCCATGAACATAATAACATGTGTACTAAAATTTTGTTTTCTTTTATATTGTTATAAATTACATAAATTTTATCTTTTAATAAATTTAGCAGATAAAGAAAATGTTTCATATAAATCATTGCAAATGGTTATATGTCCAGGAGTTAGTGGTTATTTGACAAACATGTTTTCTCTCTCAAATATCACTAATGGTTAATATTTAGTGTTTATTTATGAATATGTCATTGTTTTATTTTTCATATTTCAATTGTACGTAGTTTAGTGATTCTTTCTAATAATCTAGATATTACGGGTCTTACAACCAATGATTCAAGAAATCTTAATGTTCCTTCAATTCTTAAGAGAATCGAACATGGAAGAAAATAAACATCATCCACCACTCAAGGACAAGAAAAAGTCAATAGTGAGTTTTTTAATATATTATTTTTATATCAATAAATCAATGTTCTTATTACAATTTGAACTGAAATTGTTGTCATTTTTAATAGGAGTGCTCGGTGTCCTTTGAGGGACATTTCAAATTGTTAGTACATACATTGAATTATTAAATAAAATAACTTCAAATATGATGTTGTAAAAATATTTTTAATTTAAATCAAAATAACTTTATGCAGCACAATATACAGCAAGAAAGAGTCATCTAACTCTTGATGTAGATCTAGAATCTAAAAGCTATGAATCGTTCATGATTAAAAAAAAGAGCCACATTCCAGAATGTAGAAAATATATCCAAAAATGCAGGTATTTATGGCTTTAAAAAAAGATTATTGTCATGTTATATGTTTTTTTATTTAAACATTTCAACATGACTTCTTATCACATATTACCATGATGATAACCTGTTCATGAGCAATGAATATAGAGTCACGAAGAATTGAGGCCGGACACAATCAAAATAAGTCAAGTGTGACATTAAATGAGAAAAACAATTTCTCAGAAAGGTACACAAATAATATAAATTAAACTAATTATAATTTTACCATTCACCATTAATTCAATGTCTTCATCATTTTCCATTTATATGATTTCTTAATCTAAATTTTATTTTAATGCAGTCAAAGGATAGGATTAGGGAGACATATTCAAGCTAGACAGATTATTGAGTCTGTGACATAGAATGGTTCAAAAGTTTTTTCTGATTCCCAAACATGTAATAGGAAAAGTTCTCATCAAGTTGTTCCAATATCTAATTCACTTGAAATTTATCCTTTAATTGATCATGAAGATACTATGCACCTTTTATGCTTTTAGCATATAAGATTATTATATATCATTTTTTTAATGAACCTATTTTTTATTTTTTCTTTAATATTTTTTTAACTATTTACATGTAATACACTAGATTTATTATTTATTTCATACTAAGGTTAATTTTTATAAGTTTTATGATTTTCTTATGATATAGTTAAGTTAGAAAGTGATTGAACAATTTGTTTACATAGATGTTATAAAGAAATTTATGTAAAAAGTATTACAATTATAAAGAAGGACACATTTAAGAATAAAGAAGTTAAATATACTTTTGTATGCATCTCATTGCAACTCAATTTCACTTCTTTTCATCTTATCCTTTACAATTGCTTTGAATGTTGAGTAATCTAAAATTCATAAAGGTAATTTTTTTCTTATTATTTTTACCAAAGATAAAACATTCACACAATGTGACATATATTTTTCATTTTAGAACACATTCTGGCATATATTTATAATACCAAAGTATGTTGTCTATCATATATTAAGAGCTCTTTTAATTACTCATAATAAGAATGTAGTAATAAATAAATTATAAAACTCGTGTATAATTAACTTTAACAATAAAAATTTATCTATGTTTAACATTAGCTAAAATTACAATTTGACATGTATTTTAATTAAATGTATAATTATATCTAAGTGATTCTTATCAATATTTTTAAGTAACATTCGTCAACATTTTTTTTCTACGTGACACATGTCAAAAGCTTCTCTTCATGGTCTTAATTTTTACCACAAATTAATGTTTAATATGCATATATATAATCACAAAATTAATGTTTAACATTAATTTATATAATCATAAATTAATATTTAATATGCATGCATAAATTAAGGTTTAATATAAATTTTTATTAATTATATTAAATGCATAAACATATCTTTGTCAAGATTTGCTCTCTTCCAAAGTGCTTCCCACTTTTTTATTAAACCTTCATTAATTATTCTTTAATTATCACTTTATGTAATACTTGTCAAGATTTCATTTCTTTCTAAGTGACATTTGTTAATTTCTTTTTAACCTCATTTTTTATATATTAAAAAGTCGTTATTTGGCTTGAACTTATAATTTTTACTATGATACTTGATTCGAGTGCCGAGCTCGATCAAATAGTAAAAATTGGTTCAATTCAAGATTTGTAATAGTAGCGAATGAACTAAGTCGTCTCCTAATGATCCGAATGTAATTTGATCAAATCAAGTAGTTAAAAAAAAAGGGGATTTAATAGTGATTAACAGAATTAACAAAATTAAGAGAATTAAAATTGTAAACAAATCTAAAAAAAAACAATCCAAATAAATTGACTATTCTTGTATTTCAGTCATAATTGATTTCTAACAATTCATTCAAATGATAATCGAATTCTTGGCCTTGGATTACATTAAGACACCTCAAAGTAATCCAAGAATTCTCTACTGGATTAAGTATCCATAATTCGATCAATTGAGGTTAAACGAATTAAGCATTCATCTAAGCCAAAATCAACCTAATAATCAAAATTGAGCCAAGCTACACAATGTATCAAAATGATGTGAAAATTCAGAACGCAAGTATACGTTATCGCAAATCAAGTAATATAATAGAAAGAAAGTGTTGAACCCACATGAATTAATTCTAAATTTGACTATCGACTAAAAGTTTGCAAAACTCAATCTTATTTAAACAATTTAATAAAAGAAGATTTATGAAAGACTAAAAATTAAAGTAAACAAGAAGCAAAATTTAATGATTTAGATTAATCAAATTAACCAAGCCTAGGATTGCAATTATCCCTCACACTTTACTTAATTCTCTCACTTCTATCTATGATCAATTAATTATCTGAATTGTTAACTAGAAATCCTAACTTATCTATAAGCCACTTTCGATGGTCAAATAGAAATATCATTAATTAATGATAAACTACATGTCTATGTCTATCAAGTAATCGAGAATTCATTAAGTTTCGGTTTCATTAATGGTTACATATTGTTAGCCCAAGGTTCCCTAGAAAGCATATTTTTTTTAATGATGATAACAAACATTTATTTAATAACACACATTGCTAATGCTTGATCTTAGTCAAAAGGCTAATGTGCAGATTTCTCATTTATCAAAGACATTCTCAAGTACAAAAAGTTGATCTCTAAAAGAGAAACAGATCTCATGGGTTACATAAACATTACAAGGATTCTCAAATAAAGATCACACAAGTCTTACAAGTCTCAAACATTAATGTACATGCTGCTATTCCAAGATTACAGTTTTTATGCCTAAAACTTGGACTTTAAGCACATCTTATGAGAACTAGAAGACCACTACAAAGATGAAGATCAGTCCTGGATAAAGCCTTAGGAAGAACAAGATGAGGATGCCTATGATTGAAGATAGGTCTGCTCAAAACTTGTGCAAAATTCAGAAGTTTATGGATTCACGATGAGCTATCTCATGACTGAAGATGAGCTAGCTACTGACGGGAATCTGCAACTGCTGCAAGGACATTGCAACTTCCAAGATTGATATTGCTTGATCTTGTAGGACTGCCAACGGCTCAAATCCTTCTGCAAAGTTGAAACTCAAAGTCAAAAGGTTGTTTGCATGCTGACAAACACCCAACAACCCTACAAGCAAAAAAAACTTTTTAGAAAAAGAGTTGTACCTGCTGTAC
The DNA here is from genome assembly GCA_023212625.1 of Styphnolobium japonicum. Lineage (NCBI taxonomy): Eukaryota > Viridiplantae > Streptophyta > Magnoliopsida > Fabales > Fabaceae > Styphnolobium > Styphnolobium japonicum. The sequence goes on from JALBWW010000003.1 coordinate 44,184, forward strand.
TTTTCTGATAAAGTGTGAGGACCACCTTCAAACGGTCAAATCACCTCCTTTGCTATAAAATCTTTGCTGCATGAAGGATTAGACAGAGAACTACATCGAATTACATAAAAAAAAACAAGAGTCACTGTGCTATTTGTTGTAATATTCTCTTATTCTGTTTATGAGCTAAACTGTGATATATCTACTCTTTGTGAGTTGTTTTTATCATACACTCTTTTGAGAGAAGCCCTGCGTGGCTGAAACAAAATCTAGCTAGGTGAGCTAGTGTTTAGGTCTGTGAGTGACCTGTGAAGCAGTGTAGAGGTGCTACTTGCTTAGAATTAGCTTGGAGAGGCTAAAGTTGATCAAAGAACACTCAAGTTGATAGTGGAAAATCTCAGCTTGGCTGGGGACTGGATGTAGGTTCCAGATTGGAGCTGAACCAGTATAAATTCTCTTGTGCAATCTCTCTTAACCCTACTCTTTTATAGTGCATTGATTAATTGTTGTGTGTGTTAAGTTTTGATTGCTTAAGCAAGTCTTTAAGCTACTGTTTTATTGAGTTTCCGCTGACATAAGCTACCCAGTGAGCTATCTTATCTCTGCAACAGTTTCTTTGTCTTAAGTGTTTTTGCAGAAACCTAAATAGTGGGTGACTTGATTCAACCCCCCTTCTCAAGTCTTCTTTTACCTTCACATATGTCATATAGGTATATGTCTATCCTATACAAACTCAAGGCTTTCGTACAATGATCATATATTATCTTACCTAGATCTAAAACCAAAATCCCTTTGTTAAGTTGCTTAAGGCTTATCAATTCAATTTAATTAATGACCTATTAATTAGAAGCATTAGGAACAAGTAAGATAAACAATTAAAGATAATTAATCTACTCTTAGATATGATAAACAAATCACATTACATGTGAGTTCAAATTGCAATCCTAGTATAAAAGTTTAGCTACTCATTATATTAAAGAAAATAAAAGAACAAGTGAAAAGCATGATGAAAATGAAGGTGGTTGTTGGTATAATACAATGGGTAGAATTTCGGGATTTACTTTAGACAAATTGGAAGATTTAACATTAAAAACAAAGTATAAATCTCATATTTTATGAAAGTTTCACCCTTACCTCTAGGTAGAAACTTAACTGGACATGAAGATGAAGAAATTTCAATATCTTGTAGAAGATGAAGAATATATTATACAAATACTAGAGCTTTGGGATTTACTTGTGACAAATTGGAAGATTTAACCTTGAAATCAAAGTATAAATCTCACAATTTATAAAAACTTCACCCCTAACTCTAACTAAAAGCTTAGCTAAACCTAATTTTATTACAAAGAAAGAAAGGATAGAGAATCAAAATGAGAGAGAACTCAGAATATGAAATGCCTTTAAGTGTGGCAAATTCCTTCCTTTTATAGGCAAAGGCTAGAATTATTCAAATACAACTTTGTCAAATTTTGCTGCACATGAGCTAAAATTTCACCTCCGAAGATCACCAAATTCGTCATTGATCACGTCATAATTTGGAAATCTTTATTTCTGTGAGATTTGTAGCACATGTAACCGAGAAGAACATATCAAAACTTCAGCTAGATCTAACGGTTGGATCTTGAGATATGACCATTTTGTTGAAACTGCTCAAATTACATCACTAATGACGATCATCCACTTGTTGCCTATTTTTGACCAACTTTCGTTGCTAATATGGAAATCTTCATTTGTATGAAAGTCGTAGAGGATGATGTCATGAAAGACATACAAAGTTTCAGCTACATCCAATGGTTAGATCCTGAGAAATGACCAAATATTCAAGTATAGTTTTGAGCATGAATTTTTCGGTTTGTCCTAAATTTAATGTAACCCAAAACTCACTGAGTTTAGGTCTTCATTTATCTTCCATTTGAATTATATCGATATAAACATTTAAGTTCATGATATTTTGGTTCAACAACTGCTTTGAATAGTTCTTCAGGTGTTCAGTTCAATTTGTAACAACATAACCAATATATGAGGAATTGTGCAATTTTCACTTCATATATGCAATAATTTCATAACAATAGACCAATAAGAGGTATTAATAAAATGTGTTTATCACAAAACGCTTCAATACAGTGTTCCTCTGTGATTCTTCTGAAGCATGTGATAAGTAATCAATTATCACATGAATATTCAAATCAAATAAGCATTCAATTCGAATTTGAACAAAAGAAGAAGAAGAGAAACTTGATCAACAATTGAATCGTGCATTAATCAAAACAAAATCGTCAAATGAAACATCAACAATGTTAATCTCTAGGATTAATTACAGAGTTCTAACCTTCCATTAATGGGAAGGAAGAAGCTCAAAATGTGGAGAGAGAATCTAAAGAGAAGGAAGAGAAAAAGAAGATGAAGAGAACAGTTCAAATTTCAAAAAGTGAGGGAAAGTGAATTTTGAATTCGTGCTTTGATTTCCTTCTTATATAGTGGTTCATAAACTATAATTTACAAGAATTCCAATGGATTAGGAATAATCTAAAACCTCTAAGTTTAAGTGGTCGTTTGATTTGCCTAATTTGGGCTTAAGATGAGATAGTTATGCCCAAATTAGTGCAAGGAGGTCATTTGAACCGTTTTCAGACTTCACGTGGCCAACATGCCATCAAAACGTCGTAGCTTGGACAAATGGTCTTCATGAGAGTTGTAGCCCTGCATTTTGGCTTTCATTTGGCATCGGTTTTAGATCCATTGGACATGTCCAGCCTATGGTCCAATTACTCCATGCGGGTCGGGTTTCAGCGATAACATCCTATCTCTGATTTCCAAGCCTAATTTGGCCCACTAGACATCCAAATCAGTTTCTGAGCTCTCATGAAAGTTGTAGTGCTCCCTCTTAGATTTCATACAAGGTAAAATTCATATTTTTTAGATATCTAGAACTCAAGATATGCCTAAAAAACAGAGACAGTGTAAAAATTCAGTTAATACTGAAAAATACAATTAAGCCCAATAAAAACCCAAACCTATAAAATGTAACCAAATTCAATCAATTAAGCACACAGATGAAGTAAAATACTAAATATGGGGGATTAATAATATGTGTGAATAATGTTTATCAATACTCACTCGTCCTAATTTCCTAAATTAAGCCTAAGTGACTACGTTTTGCTTTTGATTGTGGGAAATGAGAGGTCATAAAATGCTTGACAAGAGGTTGTCGAGACCTCGTCAAATAATAAAAATTACCGGTTCGCAAACTAATTTGCAGTATAGAGCATGAACCGAATCGTCTCTCAAGGATCCAAAAAGAACAAAGATTTAATCAGATCAAGATAATTAAAATGGGGGGTTTTGTTGTTGATTAACAATATTGATAAAAATACAAGACTTAAAGTTGAAAACAAATCTAAAGAAACAACCAATCCAAGGAAATTTACCGATCTTGAGTTTAACTCATCATTGATCACAAGGAATTCACTTAATTGCTAACCGTGTTCTTGGCCTTAGATCACATCAAGACGCCTCAACATGATCCAAGAATCCTCTACTAGATAAGCATCTAGGATTTAATTAACCAAGGTTTGATAAAGTAAGCACCATCCAAATATAGATTAACTTAAGATCAAGAATTTAACCAAGCTAAACAATCCATCAAAAAGCTTTAATAAATTGTTTATTCTTTGTGATCCTCTTTGAACACATGATAATAAAGCTATTATCATATAAACATCCAAATCAAATTAAGCAATTCAATCTATATCAAAATTAAAAGAGGAAGAAGAGAAACTTGAATAACAATTAAGCAATATGAACAAGTAAAACAAGATCTCCAAATTAAACATCAAGATGGCTAATCCCCGGCAACGGCGCCAAAATTTGACAAGAGGTTGTCGAGACCTCGTCAAATAATAAAAATTACCAGTTCGCAAACTAATTTGCAGTATAGAGCATGAACCGAATCGTCTCTCAAGGATCCAAAAAGAACAAAGATTTAATCAGATCAAGATAATTAAAATGGGGGGTTTTGTTGTTGATTAACAATATTGATAAAAATACAAGACTTAAAGTTGAAAACAAATCTAAAGAAACAACCAATCCAAGGAAATTTACCGATCTTGAGTTTAACTCATCATTGATCACAAGGAATTCACTTAATTGCTAACCGTGTTCTTGGCCTTAGATCACATCAAGACGCCTCAACATGATCCAAGAATCCTCTACTAGATAAGCATCTAGGATTTAATTAACCAAGGTTAGATAAAGTAAGCACCATCCAAACATAGATTAACTTAAGATCAAGAATTTAACCAAGCTAAACAATCCATCAAAAAGCTTTAATAAATTGTTTATTCTTTGTGATCCTCTTTGAACACATGATAATAAAGCTATTATCACATAAACATCCAAATCAAATTAAGCAATTCAATCTAGATCAAAATTAAAAGAGGAAGAAGAGAAACTTGAATAACAATTAAGCAATATGAACAAGTAAAACAAGATCTCCAAATTAAACATCAAGATGGCTAATCCCTTGGATTGATTATGAGAGCCTAGCCTTCCATGGATGGGAAGGAAGAACTCAAAAAATAAAGAACAAAAATGAAATTCTAAAGAGAAGGGAGAAGAAGAGAAAGAAAACTAACAAATACTCAAACTTACTACAAAATTGAATTCTAACTTACTTCCAAATTGAATCTTAACTTACTTCAAAATTGAATTCTTCTAATACAGAGAGGTTTGCTCTATTTATACTAATCCTAGAAGCCAATTTATACATGTACATAATCTGAATACAACCTATAAAAATATGGAAATTGTCAAATATGGAAGCTTGATGCATGGTTGGTGGGTTGGTGCATGGTAGGTGGGTTGGTGTATGGTTGGTGGCTTTTAGTCAACAACTCTTATCCGACTTCTGGCTTCAAATTCATCACCTAGACGGTGCATTTTGGCTTGGATGTCTCATGAAAGTTGTAGCCAGTTGTCTCCTTGAAAATCTCCAATTTGAATCATGTCATTTGGACTTTTAGAACTCCAGAAATGCCAAAAACACTGCACCTACCTCAAGTTAGGTTGGAAGAACGTGTTTCCAAATTCAGACCAACTTGTAGCTTCTAAAGCATGCCTAAAACGACATCTATTGACAAAATGGTCTTCAGTGAAGTTGGAGATATGGGTCTTATCTTTCAAATGACCAAGTTTCAGCCCAAGAGGAGGTCTATAACCCACTATATAGTCCAATATGTGCATACTGCCCAGATTTTCCTGACAGCAAACCCACTCTGCATTGCAGGGATGTTTTGGACCCTTAGAATTCCGATCCAGCTCTTGAGTTCTTCATGAAACTTGTAGAGCATTGTCTTAGCTTTCCAAAGACACCAAGATCACCTCAATTGGATCACCGAGTCCCAAGTTATGGCCTAACCAAGGAAGAAAGGTCAAAATGCATCAAAATCCGAAAATTATTCAATATTTGCATTAAAGCCCAATGAAGCCTAACAACATTAAACTCATCTAAAATGCTAATATTGGGCACAATAAACATCTAATGAAGCCTAATACAAAGCTAATATAAGTGTCTCAAATTGATTGATCAATGCTTGAGTTTATTTACATATACTTTGGATATGATTTTATGGAAGAAGTTGTTGGAGCTAATTAGCTTGAAGTGGGGACATAATTTCCTTAATGTTAGGAACTTTTGGAATGAGGATTATTAATTTCATTTAGGCTGATATCAAAATTGCTCGTGCCAAATGCTGCTATTTTAGCCTTAACCTCCTTGGACATTAATCCTTCATTAATAATCTGTGCATATTGGTACTTGTAAGGTGACACATGTCAAGATTATAAATGATACACTTGTTTCATATTAAGATGTTGAAAGGTGACACATGTCAAGATTTTGTTTAAACCAAATTAAAGGTTAATTATAATTATAATAACGCAAGATAGTTGGGCTAAATGGTAGCTTCTTGCGACCCCTATGTTCGAATGATATTGGAGTCACCACACTGAGGAGAACTTGTAACCAATGCGCTCTCCAGTTCGGGGCTGTGAAATTTCCCCTCCACACTTTTACTAATTTGTGTTGATCATAGTGGAAATGGCTCGAGCACCTTAAGCATTTTGTCCCAGGTTCAATCTTTGGGTGTTGTGTATAGAAAAAAACGCAGTTAGGAGAGATTCTTACTTTTGGCACTTGACAATACCTCCTGAGATTAGTCTCCTACGTGCCGAGCCAGGGGGATACCCTGAAGGATTTATCACAATTCATATACACAGATCTATCATAGATACACGATTACAACATGTTAATCTAATCAAATAGAAGAGTTAGATCAAGGATTATGTACCTGGAATCCTACATGGTGTGGTGAACTAAGGATGAGAGATCAGAGTGTGAGAGTGAACTACCCTATTCTTGGAGCATATGATAAGTGTGTCAGTCTTCTACTTAAGGGGAAGGCAGAATATATAAACTCCAGATGAGAGCATGGACTTCTCGACGGTTTCTAAGTGAAAGACCTAACCCATCATGGGTCGTTCATAAGGTTATGCCCAATACTATTTCATCATATTGGTCAAGTGCTTTAATATTAATAATTGACCATAATTAATATATATTAACAATAATTCCTAATAATTGATTAATGCCAATCCACATAATCAATTAATTAAAATAATTAATCTAACATTCTCCCACTTAGATAGCATTAGTCAATTATTAAAAACATAGGAATTTTAAGACTAGAATATCAATTATGATCAAAGCACATGTCAACCAATAGTCTAAGAAACATAAGTTTTAAAGCTACATAAATGGTATTCGATAGGGAAACAAATCATACATGTTAAAAAAAAAAACTTACATTTCATATAAAGAATGATGAATATGGAAAAACATATTTAAGTTAAGAAAAATATGCAGTTCAAGAATGGTCTAAGCATCTGAAAATGCTATAAAATATGTGATAATAAAGAAATGACATCTCGTACATATCTCATAATAAACTCCGGGAGTTGCTATGGTACCCTGATGGGTTTGATACCCAAGGTGAGTTGTCAATTATATATTGACTATTGGTTTCACAATAAATGCTCGAAAGTCTATTAAATATAAATAACAACTAATGAATGCTTGACAACTCACCCTGGGTATCGGTACCCTAGAAAAAAAGATGGGTACCAAAGTAATCCCCATAAACTCCCACTAACCCAAAAGACCAAAAGGCTTAACCAAACCAATGAGTTACAATACTCCAATAGTTAAGTCTTTGGTTAGTGGATCTGTCAATGTGTTTTCAAACTCGTAGAGGTCATAGTATATCCACATAGGTTTACCAACAGTAATTACATATGGGGATAGCCCATTAATAAAAGTAATTACATTTGGTCTAAATCAATAAATGCTTTACAATATTTGACATTCAATTAATCCGAGTTTCACTAAATAAGTGACTCTGCAAATCCATAAAGAATTAGGAAATAAAAAAAAAAACTCTTACTGGAATAACATAGATACTTAATTTAAACAAGCAAGGAAAAAAATGCTCTAGATTTATGTGGCCACAAGAATGTCAATAATAAGCAAGCACTTATGACTATACGATCTACAAGCACCTTAACAATACAAAAAACATACTCGATAGGAGTAATGACATCATACATGCAAGGTGCTTATACGTTTGTCACCTAACAAAATGTAGAATGTTGGTTAAAAGAGAAGCACAACATAATTGCATGCTAAAAGATTATTGTGTATTTTTCTAACAAAATCGATGTTAGCATCCATTTAAGATGCTTACTGAGATTTAAGTGAAGGTTTATATATATCTCAGTACAATAGAATAAGACTAAATATCAAAATCTCTTAGAATATGTCATATGTCATAGTGTGTGCAAGAATATATGGCAATATAAGATTAATAAGTTTTGAAATATACATAATTGTGTGTACACACTCCCACTGATTCAATATACCTAACTAAGATTAGGATTCTCATTAGAGCCTACTAGTATCAAAATACTCTAATGGTATCATATTTATCAGTGAGATCATTACTCTGTAGTTTAATATCTCATGTGAGTCTAAAAACTCATCACCTTTCTCTTTTCAAGAGTAGGCTAATGAATCAATAGAGAAATAGACTAGTGTAGAATTATTAAGAGAAATTGTTATAAAAAAATTAATTACAAATTCTTTTCAAAATACAACCACATACTCTGCACACAAAAATTAGAATATCGCAGAATTATCAAGATAAGTGAGTACTTGATGACAATATGAAACCCAATATATATAATTTATGAATGACAGATTTTAACTAAATTTGGGTTTCATAGTTAACCACATATTCTGCATTTAGAATGAAGGAGTTTATAAGTGTTCACCTAACACTTAATAACGCAAAATCTCCTTGAGTAATCACAAACATAAATTCTAAAAGAATTTTATAAATAAGATAACATTTATATATTATAAAGTATGATGATCATTTAAAAGGCTTATCATCATATGAGTGAGATAAAAAAAATCCCCAATATTTTAAATAGAATATGGGATTACTGATCAATCAATTTGAGACACTTATGTTAGCTTTGTATTAGGCTTTATTAGATGTTTATTGTGCCCAATATTAGTATTTTAGATGAGTTTAATGTTGTTGGGCCTCATTGGGCTATAATGCAAATTATGAATAATTCTTGGATTTTGATGCATTTTGACATTTCCTCCTTGGTTATGCCATAACTTGGGACTCGGTGATCAATTTGAAGTGATCTTGGTGTCTTTGGAAAGCTAAGACAAGGCTCTACAAGTTTCATGAGAACTCAAGAGCTGGATCGAATTCTAAGGGTCCAAAATAGCCTTGCAATGCAGAGTGGGTTTGCTGTCACGGGAATCTAGGCAGTGTACACATATTGGATTATATAGTGGGCTATAGGCCTCCTCTTGGGCTGAAACTTGGCCATTGGAAAGATAAGACCCATATCTCCAACTTCAATGAGACAATTTAGTCAATAGATGTTGTTTTAGGCATGATTATGAAGCTACAAGTTGGTTTGAATTTGAAAACACGTTCTACCAACCTAACTTGAGGTAGGTGTAGTGTTTTTGGCATTTTTGGAGTTCTAAAAGTCCAAATGGCATGATTCTAATACCAAAATTTCAAGGAGACAACTGGCTACAACTTTCATGAAGACCTCCAAGCCAAAATGCACCTTCTAGATCATGAAAATCAAGCCAGAAGTCGGATAAGATTTGCTGACTAAAAGCCACCAACCATACACCAACCCACCTACCATGCACCAACCCACCAACCATGCATCAAGCTTCCATATTTGACAATTTTCATGTTTTTACATCTTGCATTCAGATTATTTTCAATTACAAATTGGCTTCTAGGATTAGTATAAATAGATCCAATCTCTTTGTATTATATTCATTCAATTTTAAGTAAGTTTGAAGAAAGTTTGAATATTTGTGAGAGTTTTCTTTCTCTTCTTTTCCATTTTCTTTAGAATTTCGTTTTTGTTCTTTATTTTATGAGTTCTTCCTTCCCATCCATGGAAGGCTAGGCTCTTATAATCAATACAAGGGATTAACCATCTTGATGTTTAATTTGGAGATCATGTTTCGCTTGTTCATATTGCTTAATTGTTATTCAAGTTTCTCTTCTTCCTCTTTTGATTTTTATCTAGATTGAATTTCTTAATTTGATTTAGATGTTGATGTGGTAATAGCTTTATTATCATGTATTCAAAAGGATCACAAAGACTAAACAATATATCAAAGCTTTTTGATGGATTGTTTAGCTTGGTTAAATCCCCGATCTTAAGTTAATTTATGTTTGGATGGTGCTTATTTTATCTAACCTTGGTTAATTAAATCCGAAATGCTTATCTAGTAGAGGATTCTTGGATCATGTCGAGGCGTCTTGATGTGATCTAAGGCCAAGAACATTATTAGCAATTAAGTGAATTTCTTGTGATCAATGATGAATTAAACTCAAGATCGGTAAATTTCCTTGGATTTGTTGCTTTTTTAGATTTATTTATAACTTTAAGTCCCGTACTTTTGTCAATCTTGTTAATCAACAACAAAACCCCCCATTTTAATTATCTTGATCTGATTGAATCTTTGTTTTTATTAAATCCTTGAGAGACGATTCAATTTATTCTCTATACTACAAATTAGTTTGTGAACCGGTAATTTTTATTATTTGACGTGTTTCGACAACCTCTTGTCAATTACTTGCAAGTTTTTTAACAACTCACTCAAAACTCAAGTGTTGGACAATAGCCACACGCACTTGAGCACAAGATTAGGTTACGCATAGCGGAAATACAAGGAACCTATATTTAACTGTATTTAAGGAAACATCAATAGATAGTTTGTAATTTCTACAACTATAAAAGGATAGCAATATTGTATTGTATCTCAACGGATAACAATAAGAATAATATTGCTAAGAATATATCACAAATATATCATCTATAATAATATATAATAATGATATAGAATATAAAAATTATTCTCAGCAAAATTGACTACCTAATTTGGGATTTCATTATATTGTCTTAATCAGCATTGTTGTTAATAATATAAGCCAATAGAGAGTTTAATGTTTAGTGTATTCTAGAAAAGACTATAATATCCTCAATATAGGTCCTCATAATAAAGTAATAACAAACACTATGTCTAATTAATTGGACCTTTAATTAAGGTAAAGATCTTGTATGAACACAATCCTATGTACATAGGACATTACTTTCAGCATGCAAGACTCTCTCACTTGATAAAGAAAGATAGTTAAAGTAATAATATAAAATATTTAAAGTGTTAAAAAAAATATTCAACTATTTTTCTCTATCACACAATAATCATGTCAAGTAATGTCATATCGATAGGGTACATCCATTACTTACATAATGCAAGGATAATCGGAATTTGTTCCAATAAAAAAAATGTGATAAACACTATTCACACACCTTTTTATTCCCTTAGTACTTTATGCCTCTTATGTTCTTAATTGATTGGAATTAGCATTGTTTTATAAGTTTGGGCCTCAATTGGCTTAATTGCAAATAGTTAGTATTTCGTGGTTTTTAACAATGTCTCTGTATTTTGGCCATATATTGAGTTATAGACATCTGAAAATTGTAAACTTTATATTATAGGAAAGCTAAGATGAAGCTCTACAACTTTCATGAAGATCTCATAAGCTGATTTGGATATCTAATGGACTGAATTGGGCCTAGAAATCAGAGCATAGAAGCTGTCACTGAAACTCTACCAACATCCAATAAATGGATCACAACTTGGGATGTATGTGTCCAATGGAGCTGAAACCGGTGTCATATGAAATATAAAACATTTTTATACAACTCTTATTTTGCCAAAATACGGCTTTTTGAGGGTGCGCTACCCATGTGAAGTTGGAGACGTTTCAGATTACCTCCTTGGACTAATTTGGGCATAACTTTATCATCTTAAGCCCAATTTAAGCAAATTAGGCGGCCTTAGAAAGCTAAGAGGCAGAGGATTAAGATTAACCTATGGACATTCTTGTATTTTAACTTTTAGAGTCTATTATATGGGGGGAAATAGAGGCACTCAAAAATAGACTCTTGACATTCATCATATTTTTTATCTCTTAGTTTTCTCTTCCTTATCTCTAGTTTTTTCTCTCTAGTTCTTTCTCAAGCTTCCTTGGACTGCAGTGATCAATCAATTTGAAACACTTATGTTAGCTTTGTATTAGGCTTTATTAGATTTTATTGTACCCAATATTAGTATTTTAGATGAGTTTATTGTTGTTGGGCTTCATTGGGCTTTAATGAAAATTGTAAATAATTCTTGGATTTTGATGCATTTTGACCTTTCCTCCTTGGTTAGGCCATAACTTGGGACTCGGTAATCCATTTGAGGTGATATTAGTGTCTTTGGAAAGCTAAGACAAGACTCTACAAGTTTCATGAAGAACTTAAGAGCTGGATCGGACTTCTAAGGGTCCAAAATAGCCTTGTAATGCAGAGTGAGTTTGCTGTCATGGAAATCTGGACAGTGTGCACATATTGGACTATATAGTGGGCTATAGGCCTCCTCTTGAGCTGAAACTTGGCCATTGGAAAGATAAGATCCATATCTCCAACTTCACTGAAGACCATTTAGTCAATAGATGTCGTTTTAGGCATGATTATGAAGCTACAAGTTGGTTTGAATTTGAAAACACATTCTACCAACCTAACTTGAGGTAGGTGTAGTGTTTTTAACATTTTTGGAGTTATAAAAGTCCAAATGGCATGATTCTAATGCCAAAATTTCAAGGAGACAACTGGCTACAACTTTCATGAAGACCTCCAAGCCAAAATGCACCTTCTAGATCATGAAAATCAAGCCAGAAGTCGGATAAGATTTGCTGACTAAAAGCCACCAACCATACACCAACCCACCTACCATGCACCAACCCACCAACCATGCATCAAGCTTTCATATTTGACAATTTTCATGTTTTTACAGCTTGTATTAAAATTATGTACATGTATAAATTGGCTTCTAGGATTAGTATAAATAGAGTCAATCTCTTTGTATTATATATCATTAAATTTGAAGTAAGTTTGAGTATTTGTGAGAGTTTTCTTTCTCTTCTTCTCCATTCTCCTTACAATTTCATTTTTGTTCTTTTATTTCTGAGTTCTTCCTTCCCATCCATGGAAGGCTAGGCTCTTATAATCAATCCAAGGGATTAGCCATCTTGATGTTTAATTTGGAGATCTTGTTTCGCTTGTTCATATTGCTTAATTGTTATTCAAGTTTCTCTTCTTCCTTTTTTGAGTTTTATCTAGATTAAATTGCTTAATTTGATTTAGATGATGATGTGATAATAGCTTTATTATCATGTATTCAAAGAGGATCACAAAGACTAAACAATATATTAAGGCTTTTTTATGGATTGTTTAGCTTGGTTAAATTCTGGATCTTAAGTTAATCTATGTCGGATGATGCTTACTTTATCTAACCTTGGTTAGTCAAATCCTAGATGCTTATCTAGTAGAGAATTCTTGGATCCTGTTAAGGCTTCTTGATGTGATCTAAGGCCAAGAACATGGTTAGCAATTAAGTGAATTCCTTGTGATCAATGATGAGTTAAACTCAAGATCCGTCTTTAGATTTGTTTACAACTTTAAGTCTCGTACTTTTATTAATCTTATTAATCAACAACAAAACCCCCATTTTCTAATTATCTTGATCTAATTAAATCTTTGTTTTTGGATCCTTGAGAGACGATTCGGTTCATTCTCTATATTACAAATTAGTTTGTGAACCAGTTATTTTATTATTTGATAGGTCTCGACAACCTCTTGTCATGTAGCCATAGAGAGATAAATATGAAATCAATCTAAGGTGCTTGAGGAAATTTGGTTGGCTTGAGACCTTGTACTTTAATTTCTGAAATTGAATGCAATTGAACTTTCTCTTCTCTTCTCTTTTCTTGATTTGAAATTCTGAATTGCATGGATAGAGATCTTTGTTTGTATGTTTAAAATTATGAATTACGATGCGATTTTGGTTGATTAATCATTGTTATATCCTCTGAATTGAGTTGAAGAGATTAGATTAACAGATTTGTAATCTAGGTTAATTGAATTCTTATTTCTAAACTGACATTGATAAATACGGATTTGTGTTTTCGTTTGTTAGTTGAATTATAGATGATCATCTAGTAGTGAATCTCAAATCTAATGCAGAGATCTCGATTAGGTTTGAATTAACCAGTTCAATTGGATTCAAGTTCATGTTTAGTGGTCAATGATAGCCTAAATTGGATTTCTGATGGATCTTGGATTGATTGTTTTCTTAATTGTTTCTTTTAATTCGTGATTATTTATGTAGTTCGTATCGCAAGTGCACGATTTCGTCAAGTAGTAAAAATATCGATCCACAGGGACTTGGATTATGATTAACAATTACCCTTAATTGTGATTAACTAGGTGAAACCAATATTATAAAATTGTGGTGATAAAACAAGAACATAGAAACTAAAATCTGGAAATAAATAAGAATCTCAATTTTTAGAATGAATGCAGAAAAACAGTGTAGATAAATCTGGTTTTTAAGAGATCTAGGATATGGGTTCACCACGATGGTAATTAACAAGTCTGTAATCTTATCACCTCTTCTCAACTAAGTTACACTTGAAGACGAATCATCCTAAAGAATTATTGTTTCCTTTCAGAATACAATAACGTATTCAATCTAACTCAACTTCTATTTTCATGATAATCAAATTAGAAAGAATCCATTAAGAGCAGATGATTCATAGAAAGCCTCAAGAGTTTTAATCTACTTTCGTGATTTAAAAGCTCAAGTTCAGTTTATGGAGTTCAATTATCAAAAGTCACCTTTCAGTTTTTCCCTTAATGACTAAGATTATGCAAACAATGTGGCCAGCATTTTCACAAACATTTGGTGTGCCAAAAACTGAATCAAGATAAACTTAGCATTGAAAAGATAACAAATTCATACATCAAGCATTGTCAATACACCATCGGGTTACTACCAATTCCTAGAACAAAAGAACTACTCAAACATGTTTATCAAAATACAATCCATAAGAATGAAGAATAACATTCAGAAAATAAAATACAAAGACTAGAAGAGATGAGAAGAAAAACTCTGCAGAAAACTTGTGGCTGCTCTTGTGAAGTTCCTCCTAGACCAAGATACCACTCAACCCTAATAATGGCTTGCCTTTTATACACCACACACCCTCCTCTCTCAACTCTAATTCTTTTCAGGTAAGAAGCAAAGGAATGGGCTGCCTCCAGGGCCTTAATTTCGCATTTGTGAAGTAGCAGGCTGCCAACCACGGCCGTGGTGGCCACCACGGCCTGGCCGTGGTTGGTTCTGCCTCAGAAATCCTGAATCTGGTTATTCATCACACCATGGCCGTGGTTTCAACCACGGCCAGGCCGTGGTTGCCTCTGTCCATCAAGCATCTTGGGGAATTTGCCAAAGTGTCCAACATCAAACTTGTAGCCTTGTGTCTTAGCTTTCCATAGCAACCGGAATCACCTCAAAATGACCTCTGTAGCTCAAGTTATGCTCAAATTACTCCTCAGGGGTCCAGCTGACTTTTGAGATCTCAGTATCTCTTCAGGGTAGTTCCGTTTTGGCTCCTCAAGCTTCAATATTGCACCATTCCTGCAATTGAACATAAACACACCGCAGTTATTCGAATTAAAACAAAAACGGAAGATTAAATGAATAAATGTACTAAAAAGATAATGAAATGTATGCAAACTAAACTCAAAATGTCATGAAGAATCACACACATCAATTATATACTTTGAAACACATAACCTCCCATTGTTTTGAGTCTTGACTTGATTGAATTACATCCATGGCCCTTGGGAGACGACTTGGTTCATTGCATTATATTACAAATCTATTGTGAGTCGAATCTTACTATTTGATTGAGCTTGGCATCTCGTATCAATATGTAACATAAATTTGCATCGCAATAGGAAAATGCAAAATTTTAGAATAACACTGGATTGCATTAAAAAAAATCCCAATTAAGAGTTAGACCATAAGGTTGACATCAAAAGAAATATAATAATACAAAGCACAAAACTTATGTCACCAAAATTCTAATACTAATAGGGTACTTGAACGAATAATTGATACAAGTATAAAACTAATAGTGCATTGTATAATAACAATTTACAGTAATAACAACACACTGATATGATATAATTATTATCAATGCAATATAAATTATAATTAAGGATTAAACTTAATTATTCAATAAATACAAAATATGCATAATTGTACCCACGATAGGTGAGATACAATTATACAAATTAAGAATAATTGTGCTTAATAGAATATGATAAATAAATATCATGCATAAAAAAAATATTCAATTCACATTTTAAAGGATATTTAACAACAGTCATATTCAAATAAATCCAAGTGATGCTTAATAGTATTTTAAATTAGTATGTAATAATCATGACTTTATCCTCATAAGAACCATGACATTAATTTCATGATTTCTATAGAAAAGAGTACAATAGCAAAAGTTATTGTTTATACTGTGACCGGGCCAAGCATGCAAGAGTGCATAAAGTAATTTTATATTCATCCCAGAATAGAACTCTAAAAAATAATAAGATGTGTAATCACACCCTTACATTTTACTCCCACTATAAATAAGAATATAATTAGAAAATCGAGTATTATTGAGTAATCAATAAATTGATTGTAGAGTTCTTTAATTTCATAATATTTTGAAAAACAATCATACTCTCATATACAATTACATACTTATAGTCTCAAAAGGAAAATAATATATTATTAATAAATTTTTCCACATATGCAATCATATAATAAGTTTAAAGGTTAAAGATTTCACGACTAACCTTAGAGAGTGTCATTCATCCTTGTGTGTAGATTCAATGAGCTTTGATGACTTAATAAGAGTATATAATGTCATCTTAAAAGAGAAAAAAATTCCAAATACAAATCAATACAATTCATATAGAATATAAGTGAGCATATTAACAATAATAACAATATATAAGATTTAATTGCCTCAAGAATTGCTCAACAGAATTATCTTTGATGGTATTTTACAAGTGAGCATATTAACAATAATAAGGCAACAAATAATTTAATCCAAACTTTGTATTAATTTGACATAGACAATAGCATTATTCACTAAAACATATATAAGATATAATTTTGTCATGTTCCAAAATTTATTTTTGTGACTAAGACTAATTATTAGAAAAAATGCCCAAAGTATATTTTTGTCACAAGAATAATAAATTGGAGGATCCAAAATTTAGTCAAAGTAGTGAAAATGAAATATATAAATTATGCCAAAAGAATTTATAACATACCCAATATTCAATATTAATACTATTTCATCATATTGGTCAAGTGCTTTAATATCAACAATTGACCCCAATTAATATATATTAACAATAATTCTTAATAATTGATTAATGCCGGTCCATGTAACATCCCTAAATTTTGATTCCAATCTTATTTTTAGCTTAACAAAATCATATAGAAGTCCTAGTGTAATTTTCTAGAATTGGGATAAATTGGGAATTTTTAGAAATCACCAAGGGTATTTTGGTCATTTTACACCCTCAGTGGCAATTTTGTGAATTCTCATTCAAGTGGAGGGCAAAGTTGACAATTCAACTTCACCCCCCTTTCTTCATGTTGGAGCCGTGCATGTTAGATGAGCATATGGCCATCTTCTTAAAAATATCCAAGTCTCCATAGCCAAGGTTTTCCAAGCTTTCAAGGTCCAAAGTAAGTGTTTTTACTCATCTTTTGGCTTAGGTTATTTGATGGTTATTGATCACCTTCATCTCTTCTTCAATCCTATGGTTTTAGTTTAATGGAGAACTCATGTTCATCTTTGAGAATCAAGAACACAAATTCTAAAGTTCTTGTATGATTTGGTTGTTTTGAAGGAAGTTGAAGAGGAAGTCTTTATAAGGATTTTGGTTGGTTTGATATCACCTCAAACCTAGTTCTTGTCCCAAATCATTGCTAGGTGAGTGTGGGTTGATTTGTGTTATGGTATGGTGTTATTTAGGGTGTAAGTTTAAGTCTTGAAGATAAGAACTTCTATGTGTTAAGGTTGTTTTTGAATGTTTGGATTGTTAGTTGTATTCAATGGTATGGATGTATGAGAATGATTAGATTTGCTACTTGTTATTCAATGAAATGAATGAATGAATGGATGGATGGATGAATGGATGAATGAATGGATGAATGAATAGAGTTTAAGATAAGAGGTGCATGATCAAATGCTGATTTTTTTATGTCTGTGAATAGATTCACAATAGTGTGTGAATAGATTCACAATAGTGTGTGAATAGATTCACAAGACCTGTGAATAGCATTTTGAATGCGTGAATAGCACTGTGAATCGATTCACAACATTTTGTGAATAGATTCACAAACCTGTGAATAGCATTTTGAACGCGTGAATAGCACTGTGAATCGATTCACAACATTTTGTGAATAGATTCACAGATCTAAGAATAGCATTGTGAATAGATTCACAATAGTGTGTGAATAGATTCACAAGACCCATGAATAGCATTGTGAATAGATTCACAATAATGTGTGAATAGATTCACAATAGTGTATGAATAGATTCATTAAGAGATTCATTGAATAGATTCATATAGGCTTGAAATGATAACTTAGTACAATGAAGGGATGTGTAACTAAGTGGAAGTGGTTGAGAGGATTGAGCATAATACTTGTGTGGTTCAATCATAAATTGAGAGGATTGAGTACAATGTTTGTGTAGTTTAAATCTTGTATTGATTAAATGTGATGTTATTATGATATTATGATTGAGCATGATATGAATATGAAAGCATTGCATTGCATGGTGAGATGGCCTAACCGGAAGGGGTTAGTGTACAATATGTGAGAGATTACCTAACCGGAAGGGGTTAGATGAAAGAATAAGCGGTGCATAATTACTTGCATTGCATAGTGAGATGGCCTCACCGGAAGGGGTTAGTGCACAATACTTGAGGGGTGCCTAACCTACGGGGTTAGATAGAAACGGAATGACATAAAACATTGCATATTGCATATTGCGAGGGCCTAACCGGAAGGGGTTAGTGCACAACAAGAGGAGTGGAGAAAGAAAAAGTGTGAAGAAAAGGTGTGAACATCATGTGCATTCATAAACTCATTGCATATGTTGGTTTGATATTACTTGATATATTGAATTGTGTGTGTATGCTTGCATTCTAATTACATGCATACTTTATATACAAGTTTTATTCACATTCACTGGGAAGTTATTTCTCACCCCCTCTTTCTCAGATTCGCAGGATCACCCCGGACCTTCTACGGGTTAAGTATGGAGGATTCTATGATACTTGTATTTTGGTGGAGTGAGCTCCATTATGTAATTATAATATGTTAATATTTTAGTGTGCTCAGTCAGGATAGTGTCTAGTATACACTTGTATAAAGTACGTACTCTGATAATATTTTGAATGAGATAATGTTTTGAATGAGATCGGAGATCTCTTGTTGATATATATATATATATATATATATGTACTCTGGTTGGTTTGAGATGATTGTTTGGAATCCGCTGTTTATTTATGATGCTTGGGAACATACGAGAAACAAAGGAAACGCTGCCGAATTTTATATGTATTAAAGAAAAAAAAATAGTCCACGTAAGACTTATCAGTAGTAAATAATAGGTCTTACAGTCCACATAGTCGATTAATTAAAACAATTAATCTAACATACCCTGGTCATAAACTAAAAGAAGGTTAATTATCATAATATTTCAAATAGAATTATAAATACAACTTTGGAAGAAATCTTTGATAAATTAAATTTAAATTTTTATATAATTTCTATGTATATTAATTAGTACCTATGCATATTGTATTTTCATAAATTTAAAATATGAATTATAGAGAAAATTTAGCTTATTTTGATATAGTTATAGAGAAATTTTTTAAAATTTTTAAAATAAAATTGAAACAAATTATATATTTCTCACCATATGCCAAAACAATGTCACCAATCCAACAGACAAACTATCATCATTGATCAAATTAATTAAGTGACCAAACATTTAGGCAAATAGATGGCAACCATTCTCATTTATATATTTGATTTTGCATTTTATATAAAATTTTGGTGTGCCTATTACCACTCCAATTGGCCTATAATTAATATTTTTTAAAAAAATTATCAATAAGGATGTAGCTTAATTGACATCAGTCACAATCTTTAAAATATTAGAGTATAATAATGATATCAAAGGTTTGACCCTCTACCTTCTCACTTATATCTCTCCTTATCCAAGTATTTGCACCACTTATATATACCAAAAGAAGTTACTATTTTGGATACATAATTAGGGGTGGTAAGAGGATAAATGATGTCTGTTAGAAGCCTACGATTGCCTATAGCTTAATATATTTTTAACTTAATTTGACATAGTCAATATATTATTATATAAGTCAAATTTAAACTTTCAAAAAAATTTATTTAACTAAGTAGGTTAGTCATAAGCCTTTCCTTTTTTTTTTCCTGGTAAGTCAGGCCTAGGCCTATTGACATAACAAGTCATCTTTTATATATATATATATATATATATATATATATATATATATATATATAAACATTATAATACTTATATATTTTATAAATAATATAATAATTTTGTTAAAGACTTAAGTCTATTTTGAAACTTAGAAAATTCAAGTTTATTGGCTTATTTAAAGACCTTTATATAATGTAAACTATTAAATAAACTTTCATGTCATGTAAGATTTTTAAATTTTCACCAAAAAAAAAAACTAGACTAAGCTTAAAAAAAAGTTTATGATAATTAAAACCAATGCTTAACAAAATAAACTCGGTCTTTTTAACGCAAAGCCTAACTTAACATATTTCTTGTTGGTTACATTGCCTAGAAAAAAAAAATCACTTAAGCCCCGTTTGGCAGACAAAATTGGACTTAGAATTTGAATTAAACCTCTCAATTCTAATTATATTACTTAGTATGTACAATAGATTTTGAATTTTAATTCTAAGTAGCAATTTCATGGTATTGAAAATAAACTATTTTACACTATTTTTAATTATTAGCTTGAACCATAAAAATTATAATTTCAAGCATCAAATATTGTAAGAATATCAAAAGAAAAAAAAAAACAATGGTTCATATTTTATTTGTTGCTTAATTACTCTGACAACCATGGCCACCCACTAATGTCTTTCACCACCATTGTCAACGGTGTGTTTTAACAACACTCTCCAGCTACCCATTGCCAACGGCGTCCTCCAGCAATTCTTGTCGGCAACATTCTCCATCAATTATAAAATTCAGATCAAAATTATAATTTTGTATATTAATTCTTCATTTGTTTAAAATATAAAATTTAAAATTCTTAATCAATTAATTTCAATTTTGAAAAAATTAAAATTAAAATTAAAAATTGAAACTATAATTCTAATTCTTATCGGATCTTAACTGAAATCTCTATCATTGTCATTGATGTGCAATGGAGTGATTGGTCCATCCAAGGGGGAAGAGCAACGTCATTGATGTGCAATGGAGTGATTGGTCCATCCAAGAGGGAAGAGCAACGTCATCTTCTTCCCAAATTTATTCCATTTAATTTTCATGCTCGGCTCACCTAGACGCCTACTATGACTGCGATCAAGAGAGGTTTTACATTTATAGGAGTAGACAGACCCATGATAGGTTCGCAATTCTTCTTGGAGACATTTAGTTCAACCTGACAAGACCTGAAAAATTATGTACCAGTGGTTTAATGGTTTTTGTAATGTTGGGTTGGAACTCACGTAAAAATACTTATCAAGAGAGTAATTTCAGTATTTCAAAAGAAATTAGTATTATATTAAAAGATTGTGGAGATACCCGAATTAAAATTTATGAGTATACTTAGCTAATAAATGACTGATAGATCGATTATTACTTTAAATATAAATTAATTACGTGACACATAAATTTATACACTAATTTAATAAAAAATAATGATGTATAAGGTATTTATTGGAGTGTATATCATGTTTAAGCATACACAAGAATCGCTCTTATTCTTACTATTTTATTATAATACGCATGCCTCCTCCAACCCAATGAGAAGCTGCGTGTTTTTGGATATCATTCTCTCTCTCTCTTATAGACTTTAGTAATCATGTTTAATGATAATTTTCACTTTGTTCAATTTTCTATTTTTTTTACTTAATTATACTTTTGGCATCTTTAATGTTACTATATTTTAATTTTTTTTCTAAATTTTAAATTGATACAATTTTTTTTAATGTGATTAATGTTGATGTGTTATTTTTTCATGTGATATTATGCCAAATTATTTTCAAATAAAATAGATAAATAAAAAGAGCATGATATCAATATTACCAGCATAAAAAAACATATAAATAAAAAGATTATCATATTATCAAATTTTATTTTAAAACAGCATAAAAATAACAGAAAGATTAATTTAATTGCATCAATTGATAAATTATAGATATAATATTGTAATAATTAAAACAATAATGAATAAAATAAAATATTTATAAAATTAGAAGGATGAAATCAGATTTCGTTATAATATTTGAGTTGTTATATATTGCTGATTGAGCTGGGCAGAAATCTTTGATCAAGTTTGGAAGTTACAGAAACTTAACTCCTCTACTAAATCAACAGAAGGATTGAACAAGGAAGGAGGAAGGAGAAAACAATGGAAGGATCTTTTTCGTCACACTTAGCTTCCAGAGTTCTAGTTCAGTCAATAGATGTGACAAGGGAGATTAAGTATTCTTTTTCTTTTTGGATGGTCAGTTACTAGGAGTAATCTCAACCAAATTAGATTGAAAGATTAATTAATCTCACCCGACACAGAACCAAAAGATTGAAAGATTAATTGCTTTAATTAATAAAAAAAGTTAGTGTGCTCGTGACAGAAAGTTAAAAGAAATAATACGTAATTTAATCTTTAAAAATTAATTGAAATTATTTGAATTTATTAATTTTAACAATTAAAATTTATAGATTTTCAAATGTGAGTACGTAATTTTAAAGATATTAGATATTAAAAGATAACTATATTTTGTAACTTATTATTTTAGTCCTAAATATAATTCTTTTGCTACTAATGATGATGGATCAAATATTAGTTATTAAAAAATTACTATTTAAATTTTTATCAAGGTGTTATATTATTTTTATTTAGATACATTTTATGCCCATATAATATTTTTGAGAAATTTATTATTAAAAGTGAGAAATATTTATTATTTTAGAGTAAGCTTTTTTCTCTCTCTTATTTTGATTCCAATATACCAAATTTAAAAATGAAAGAAATAGTCATCCCATGTTTTTATTACACAAAACATGTTGATTATTTCATTTCAAGCTATTTCATTTATACTCTCATTTCCTACCAAAATTACTCCGGTAAAATAAAGGTGTGTGTAGATTTGAGTTGATATTATATAAGAGAATAGAGATGCTTCTGTTGGTAATTAGGATTTATTAACAATTCTCGTTAATAGGTGTAATTTGTAAGTATCACCGTTAACATGCATTTGCATTGAACTTAAAATGAAATAACATATTCTTCTCCTAAACTTTATTTTCCCAAAAGAAAAAATCTAATATCATATAATATAAATTCTGTTTTTTAATTTGTTTCATTTTCGCTATTCTTAATTTTCATCTTCTATAATAAATAACTAGATAAAAACTCGCATGTTGCGTGATGTAAGTAATAATTATTTTTGTTAAATTTTAATTATGATTCTTTTAAAGTACTATATATGAATGATATTGTTAAATATGTTATAATCATTATAAAACATAAGCACATGAACTAAAATATCACAAAATTACAACATTAGACTCATTAGTTGAGGATATATGGAAAATAATTCTTCAAAATCATAAAATTATTTTAATTTTGTACTTACACTTTGTATGCTTCATACTCACATATATATATACTCTTACCATCAGATTGTTAAAGTTACCGGATAGGTGAAAAGATGGATAAATGTACTAAATTTCATTTTAATATATTAAATAAAAGCTTTATTTGAAGTAGGAGTATCTTGTCCTAGTACTCAGATTGTTAAAGTTATCGATAGGTGAAAAGACGGATATCTTGCACTAAATAAATTCCAATCCATACAATCAAGTATTGTGCGCAGTATGGGGTATCTTGTCCACATGTGAGGTGACACTGCTTGGATATGGAGCAATTAACAAATGATAGATTTAACTGAATTAAACTAAATATAATAAATTAAACTAAATCCTATGATATTAACATGCAATAGAAAGAGTAAAAGTGGCATACTACGTGGTTTTGTGATTGTAAAAAATGCACTTAAATTGGAAGTGTAAGTGGTGTTTTTCTTTAAATTAAGCAATTGCTTTCTTTTAGACCTTGCTTCCTAAAATTGGGAAAGTCTTGTTACCCCTTGATATTGCTCTTTTGAAAATGGGTAGGAAGACATCAATTTCAAATATGTGAATATAAATTAAAATACCAAAAATTTACAACTTTTGAGCAATTTTTTGGGATCTGTTTGATGCCCAAAAGCATCTTCTGCAGCATCAGACCTAATCATCCTTTTGTTAATTTGTGAGCACTTTTAGACGTTGTTTTAGCCTCGTAATCTTGCACGCTAGTTGATGGAGGCCGTGACTGGAATTATTGATCCCAATGGGATAAGTGGTTGAAAACCACTGAGAGCTAGGGCTAATTAGAGACATGGAGCAAGAATACAAACGCAATATTAGTGAGGGGAGAGTTAGGGGTAGATGTTGCAGGTGTTCGGTGGAGATATTCAGAAAATAATATAACTGAAGATTAGCATACTTATTGCTCATCCATTTCAGCAACTAATGAGGGAAGACAATGTTGCTCTGCTTGTTGCTCGCCACTGATTTAATTCCCCACAAATGATCGTAACCGATGGAATGAAGACTCTTTTTATCAGCTAGAGAACAAGCCTGTATCGAAGTAAATCGCTAGTGATTGTGTGAAATGAGAAGTGGGGATGAGCAAAGGTGTCAAAAAGGGTATAGAAATGGAAATCTTACATGGAGAATAAACCTGCAGCGAAGTAAATTGGTAGTGCCTATGTGAAATGAGAAGTGAGGATGAGCTAAGGTGTTAAAAGTAGGGGTGTTCATTAGTTCGGGTTGACCCGATCAACCCGACAAACCAACCCAAACCAATTAAAAAAAATTGGTTCGAGTTGGGTCATCGGTCTAATCAATTCCAATTCGCTCAAAACCGACTATGATTAGTTTGGTTCACGGATTTTGTATTTAATAACCCGATGACCCGATGAAATGACCCGAAAAGTAATAGAATTTTAGATATTATCTTCTTGTTATTTGACTTTTCATTCATTTAAAAACCTAAGATATAATGATATATCTTTAATTTCAATTTTCAAGCCACAATCATTTAATTATTTTTGTTTTGTTTTAGTTGCATATTAGGATAGTAACATTTTAATTATTAACTTACTCATCTGTATTATAAAACTCTATAACTTAAAGCATTCTCTACGAGTAATAATATATATATATATATATATATATATATAACCTTATTTATGAAGCAGGATATATTTAATGTCATACATTTATATTACAAATGAAACTTATGAATATTTTGAGACATTGAAATATTTCTTCCCAAATTTTTATTTTACTTTTATCTTAATAATTGTACTATACTTGAAGATTTGTGTGCTTAAAATTCATATGTAATTGTCTAATTAAATTTAAAGTATTTAGCAATAGTAAATTTGTAATTTTACTATGAGGAAAAAATAATAATCAAATAACCCGATGACCCGAATAAAACCAACCCAACCTTAATCGGGTTAATTTGGTTCGGATTGCTTAAATTTTTTTTCCAAAAACCAAACAAAACCAACCCGATCAAAGTTGATCGATTTGAACTTTTCTTTTCCCAAAACTTGAATCAACCCAATTCATGAACACCTCTAGTTAAAAGGGTATGAAAATAGAAATATGACGTGGAAACTGAATATTGCTCAACGAAGTTCACGTGGCTTCCATCTAAACCTGAAATTATATATTATAAATAAATTTCACTTATTTTAACATTTTTGTACATTAAAGCTTCTACAATTTTTTTTCAATAGTTAATAATTAGATAATGGGTTGACAAGTGTATTGTGTGTGTTAAAGATAACAATAATGATTCTTACACATCATTTTTTTTACATTACTTTTACACTTGATTAACGATGAGTACATTTTTTTGTTAATATAGTATATTATTTGGTTAATGAGTTTTGATAACCAATCACTTACAAGCTAGTAAAATTCATTAACCAAATAATATGTTATATTAACCAAACATTTATTCATTATTAACTAAGTGTAAAAATAATGTAAAAAGAATGGTGTAAGAACATTACTCTAGAGATAAAACCGAAAATAAGTTGGAAAAAGGAATAGAACCCGACACAGTAACTGCCGTTCTTAGAAGAGGAGATATAGCAACAGAGGCCAGTAATAGGAAATTACAACTAATAATGAGGCAAATGCCACCTCAAATAGACCAGGAATATATACATATACATATCGTTGGAATGTGCTGTTTTCTCCTATATTTCTATTTGTTTCTGTTATCATACAATACAATACAACATTCCAGGTCTTTGTTCTTAATGTAATGTTGGTCACAAAAGGAAAGGGTTGTAACCTTTGTCTTACAAAAGGTTGAGAACGAGAAACCACTACAACAGAATAAAAAGTCACATATCAGATCAATTAGAGGGAGGAAGAAACTATGGGGGATTTCCCGCCACCTGCATGTTATCAAGTATCTGTGCGTAATCCTAGTCGAATCTGGCAAACTGATAACGTCCTAAGATCGGAGCTCCCTGTTCTCGCCTTTCAAGTTGCCTTCACCGTATTATTGTCTCGCCTTTTCTTCTTTATCTTCAAGCCCCTACATCAACCTCGTCTTATTTCACATATCTCTGTAAGTATATATGTAAATGTACAAGTTGTTCTGGCAGTAAATTATTTTTTACGTGTCAATAAGAGCTTGATATTAATTACAATTACATTATTTGCTTTAATAAAAGATTACAAGAATTTCTCATTTATTTTGCATGTATTCCATTCTAATAATTTCTGGGTATTCTAAATTTAAATATGTAGGTTGGTTTCCTACTAACTCCACCATTACTGGGGAACTTCTCAACTCTTTTTGAGTTGCTTTATCCTGTAAATGGGGTCCTCAATATTGAAGTCCTAGCACACATTGGTCTCATCTACTATGCCTTCCTCAGTGGCTTGGAGATGAATTTAAATACCATTCTACAAGCAAAAAAGAAGGCCGCAAGCATCGCGGTTGCCGGGATCATCTTTCCCATGGTGATGGCACCGGGCTTTTACGCTCTACATCGAAAATTTTATGTCAATAGTGCTGAAAATAGGCTTGAAGAAAGTACAAGTAATGCGTATTTACTTTGGACTTTAGTTCTCACCATTACAGGTTTTCCAGTCCTTGCTCACACACTTTCTGAGCTCAAGCTCCTTTATACTGGTCTAGGCAAAGCCGCTTTAACAGCTGCCATGATTAGTGACACCTATGGTTGGATTCTTTTCACATTATTGGTTCCATTTGCCATTAATGGTGAAAGAGCAGTCTACTCAGTGCTAAGTACCATATTATTCATTGTTGTCTGCATCTTTGTGGTACGTCCTATCATTGTACGGTTTATTGATCGCAAGACAGACCGGGATGCGTGGGATGATTACCAATTGCTCTTTGTTGTGATGGGGGTTTTAGCCTGTTCATATATTACAGATATTCTTGGCACACATGGCATTGTTGGGGCTTTTGTGTATGGATTAATTTTACCTCATGGGAGATTTGCTGACTTGTTAATGGCAATTTCAGATGATTTTGCTGGCGGGTTTCTGGCACCGCTCTTCTTTTCTGGCACTGGAATGAGACTTCGGTTGGCCTCCATTTTCTACCAGCCACATTGGCCCTTGACACTGCTGGTTGTACTCTTGTTATGCGTCCCAAAGATTTTAAGCACTTTATTTGCCACTTTCTTCTTTGGTATGCGCACTCGAGATGGTATAGGCCTAGGATTGCTTCTGAACACCAAAGGCGCCATGGCACTGATAATGCTAAACATTGCTTGGGATAGATCGGTACTGATTTATTTGAAACATAGTATTTAATTACTCAAATTCTTTAGTTACTGAAGCAATTTAATCTATAAGCTCTTGTAATGTGTTATTGCAGATTTTGTCTGTACCAACCTATGCTGTTATTACCTCTGCTGTTCTTCTAATGACTGTAATAGTATCACCCGTCATCAATGCCATCTACAAGCCAAGAAAGAGATTTGAGCAGAACAAGCTAAAGACTATACAGAAGCTAAGAGTAGATGCAGAGCTCCGGATTCTGGCATGCGTCCACAATACTCGCCACGCCACCGGCATGATCAGCATCCTTGAATTTTTTAATGCCACCAGACTTTCTCCTGTACATGTTTTTTCCCTGTACCTTGTTGAACTTACAGGACGTGCCGCTGCCCTTGTTGCTGCCCATATGGAGAAGCCTAGTAGCCAGCCCGGGGTACAAAATCTCACCAGATCACAGGCAGAGTTAGAAAGCATTACCAATACCTTTGAAGCATTTGGAGAGGCCTATGATGCTGTTAGAGTGGAGACCTTGAATGTTGTATCGGCCTATGCAACCATTCATGAGGACATGTACAACTCAGCAAGTGAGAAACGCACAAGCTTAATTCTCCTTCCATTCCACAAACAACTAAGTTCAGAAGGTGCGCTTGAAATAACCAGTGTTGTATACAAAGATATAAACCAAAAGGTAATGCAAGGTGCACCTTGTTCTGTGGGAATCTTTGTTGATCGTGATATTGGGTCATTGTCCAAAATGAACTTCCGTATTCTTATGCTCTTTGTTGGCGGGCCTGACGATCGTGAAGCCTTAGCTGTTGCATGGAGGATGGCAGGGCATCCAGGAATCCGACTATCGGTAGTGCGGATTCTTTTGTTCGATGAAGCTGCAGAAGTAGATACATCAATTCACGGTGAAGCACAAGGGATATTATCTGCAGTAATGGATAGTGAGAAGCAGAAAGAGTTGGATGAAGAGTATGTAAGTTCATTTAGACTTACAGCAGTGAACAATGAGGATTCTATATCTTACTCAGAGATGGATGTCCATACTGGTGAAGATATTCCCGCAGTCCTCAATGAGCTAGAAAAAATTGGCTGTGATTTATACATAGTTGGACAGGGGAATTGTAGGAACTCTCGGGTCTTTTCAAACTTATTGGAATGGTGTGATTGCTCAGAACTTGGAGTTATAGGGGATATTTTGGCATCAAACAATTTTGGTTCGCGCTCATCTGTGCTAGTTGTGCAACAATATGGGTATGGAGGAATGGTTTTTGAAAAGCATCTCAACCATATGCCCGCTAATAATGATGGCTTTGAGTCGCTTGTTGTGAAGACAGAATAAGAATAGGGATTGGTAAGGAACTAACCAGCATAAGAGAAAAGGGTCAATTTGGTTTATGAAGATTAATTCGACCGAGTTTCAGACTTGCCAGTGCCAGATTTGTGTGTGGTTGGAATTGGTACCATTTAGATACTGATGACACTATTGATTTTAAGAATATTGCTACTTTTCTATCGTAGTTGCCTATAACTGTACACATGTAACTAGCAACCGACGTTGTACTTAAACAGCTCTGATTATAATAGTTGTGTAACTAGCAATACCTTTGTTAATAATATAAATTAAAAAATTGTGGTGCCGAGACTATCTATTGAGCGCAGTCAACAGGGAAAGAATGTGCTAGATTTCAACTTACAAATTTGACAGTTCAAGATTCACTCCGATTTCAACTTACAAATTTGACAGTTCAAGATTCACTCCGTAATATCTCTCTCTCTCTCTCTCTCTCTCTCTCTCTCTCTCTCTCTGACACAAGGCATATTAAGTGACTTATTCTGATATATGAGAATAGTTAATATTGAATACTGAATTTTTGGTAATCTTAACCATTCATACAAGAATTACTCTTCTCCCTTTCACAATAACCTATATATATATATATATATATAGGGGCGGCACCCAAGAAGGTTGCGCCGATGAAGAAAGCTCCTGCGAAAAGCGTCAAGCTCAAGAGCGTAAAGTCGCCGGCAAAGAAGGCGACGACAAAGAGAGGGAGAAAGTGAAGAGGTTAGTGTCTATAGGGTCTTTTATTACCTCTGGTTGGAAGCTAAGAAGTTTGATGAGATGGTTGAGTGCATCAAATGCATCTCACTCTTCTTGATAATGATGGTTTTCTTTCAAAGAATTTCCAAAAGTGGGTGTGGATCAAAGGGCACAGAGAGAAGGAAAAAAAAAGGGTGGATGTGGATCAAAATCAAAGAAAACGGAAAAAAAGAGATAGAAAACCCAGAAAGAAAAGAGAAGAAAGATTGTGGATGAAGCAGAGCAAGAATCGAATGAACACATTTTAGAAATGAAGAAAGATTGTAAATTTAACAACAGATAAAGAAGATTTGTAATTGCAAAGGAATACCCAATACCCCTTGGTTTTTTGTTTTTTTGACGTGAACTTTTGTATCATTCTAAGGTTGTTTTCCAAGGGATTGTCTTGTGACTGGCGAATGGGTTTCCGCTGAAACTCCTTCTCATGGGGTCACTGAAGCTTGGTCGAAGGCATAACCATTATTTGATGAAAAGAATGGAAGATAGAAAACCGAAGAGTGAAAATGGCAGAGAAAAGAGAGAAAAAAATATATCCAGAGTTCTATTAGGAACTCATGTAGCGGAATGAGAAATTTTTTTTTATGGTGGATACCGTATAAGATCTGATACCATGTTATCATGTTATGAAATATGGTAGAGGTTATAAAAGAGAGACAATAGAAAAACTGAGATAGAAAATGTATTGATGTAATGAGAAAAATTGAAATTACAAGAAGTATAATGAGACTTATATAGCTAATGAGAATAACTAATTTCCTAACTAATGTAACTAATCCTTTATATCTCTAATAGGGAAGGTATCAACTTATACCAGTGTAAGACTTGATCACTCTTAAATTAACTTTTATTATGTAAATCATACTTATAAAATTTTACATTAATCTAAAATTGTTTTTGTAACTTATTAATGTACATCAAAATTAACGTAATATAAACTATTGAAATATATAAAATTATAAATTATTTGATTATATTCTTAATGATATTCAGTTTTTTCAAAATTTGACATAAATGAACAATATGATGGATAATTATAATTTAACGATCAGATCGATAAAAAGTATACTCAATAAAAAAAATTATTGAGTGGTGTAAGTGGATCAAGTCTTACATCAGTGTAAGTTGATCTTACCCCATTATACCGGTGTAAGACTTGATCACTCCCAAGGTGAGGACACAAGTTTGAACTTTGGAATTCACGCTTGTTGAGAGAACTTTATGCATTAGCAATCGTGATAATGTCCAAAGAAAATTAATCTCATAATATTAGTAACTCGTGAAAATATCTTAAAAACCTAATATATATATATATATATAATGTTAATATTTTTATTTTTTATGTATACTGTCACGACTCTAGCCTATAAAAAGAGCTTATCCCAAATGTTAGCCTATTAAATGAGTATGCCTTATAACTTAAAATACTATATGGAGTTTCCTTTTTTATTCAATATGTAACATAATATTATCTTACTCTTTTTTAGTTGAACACAAAATTTTCTTTTATCTTTTACTAATCAATTTCAGTGAAAAGGTTTATTTTAAGCTTTTAATAGTTACCAACCTCGTAAATTCACCCATTATTCTCTCTCATTCTCCATGTGAAGTGGCTATCTAAGTTTTATTTTCCCCTTTTTGTATGGTAAGTTGTGAATAACAACTTTTTGAGATTACATACTTCATAATTATAATTGAGGGAACCCTTCGTGGGACCCTTAGGTGCCCCGCCAGTAGGGGAGAAAGATAGAGGAAGGGGAGAAAGATGGGACAGCGTTGAAAAGGATGGAACTTTCTTCACTCTTCACAAGGTGTTATGTGACTTACTATTGAGCCAACTTTAAGAGACATTAAATAAATATTTTACTGCTGTAATAATGATAAGCATTTTACTTTATGATAAAATCTACATAATCTAAAAGATAAAACTTAAATAAAGTTTTACAAATATTTGTGAAATTATTTTTTAATTAAAATATAATATGTGTATTAATTTTTACATATTAATATTAAAAGTGAGAATGATATATCATTAAAGTGTATAAAATAATAAACATATTATATTTTAATAAAAAAAACAATACTATAAATATTTATGAAACTTTATTTAAATTTTTCCTATATTCAAATAAGGGCAGATTAGAGCCAAAATTTCAATTTTGGAATGCCAAAATGTAATTTTACATTTGTTGAGGGGGGACAAACATTAAGTTACATAAAAAAAATTCAAAAATTCTAAAGAAAGGCGTTGACGTTTGGGGGCACGTGGCCCGCCAACCGTTTGCCTCGGTCCTTGTATCGAAGAACAGCAATGAAAACCATCCAAAAAAATTTGTGAAATATTATTTCCGATGAGTCCTTGATGGATGGACGAATTATTTGCACTCATGATCGTTCTTCAACTGTAGTGAAGTAACAGTTCATAAGCCACTTTTCTAGATGGCAAAGTAGGGGACTGCCACGGTATCCTAACTTTTTTTCAGGGTACCGTACCCTGATGAGCTGGCACACTAATATAAATATTAGTTATTACTGGCTACTGATTTAACAGGTCACAATAAATTTAATTTGTTATTAAAAAAGAAAAATTAACTAGAACTTAAAAATTACAAAATTTATCACAAAATCTGTTATTTATAACTTTGCCCCATCAAATTATCATTAACCCTAGAATGACAATCCCATTCTACCCAACTTGAAGACGACGCAGAGGAAATGCGCTGTGACAGTGACCGTCATGGAACAACCTCAAAGTCATCAAGAATAGTTCTCAACCTGATAAGCTCGAATCTTCATGGAGATTTGGGGCGAGGAATGCGTCGATGGGCGGCATAGCCAACATCGAAGAGTAGCCATTGACAATATGGGGCAACTTGGTGAGTCACTATGATACCCAGAGGAAAAAATACAAATTTTGTATCTCGAATCAGTATATAGAACTACTTTGGGAGCGTCTTTGCTGGGTATGCCTCTGAAACCTTGCTAAAACTTTATAAATTTCCTAGGCCCCTGATGATAACGATTATGCTCTTCATCTCCGTCATTGGCCTGTCATGATTGTCCTTTCCTTTGACGATGCATTCTATTTGGCATGTTGGCGTTGCATCATTGGATTTTCATTTGGTGCGCAGTTGCCATTGATTTTTGCTACAATTTCGGAGATATTAAAGCACTATGGTGCGCTCCTCAATTGTGGGCAGCTAGGAAGCGCCTTGGGGCCTTATATATTTAACGTGTTGGTTACTGGGAGGTTATTCGATGCAGAGGCAAAGAAACAAATTGAGAGTGACCAAAACATAGTATGCCTGAGGATGGAAAGCTAATATGCTGCGGAATAGATTGTTACAGATTCTTTTTTGTCATTTTTGCGACTCTCATACTCTTCGAATTCGGTGCTTTTGCTTCACTAACGTTGAAGAGTTAAACTTTGTGATGTTCATATCAAATATAATAATAGGTATGTGTTTCGATTCATCTTTTTTATAGTGTTTTAACAATATGCATTTGAAGGTATAATCGTTGGTCAGTAGCTTTATTTTAGGGAATGAACAAATTTTGAATAATGGCTGGGTCGTTTGGGTTCAATTTGATCTAGTGATTCTACATTTGGTTCAATTTTGTTAATGTTTTGTGGGATCGATTTCATTTAGTTTGATGAAGCTCTTCGTTTGATATTTGTTAGTAATTGGTTAGATTTTTCTCTTATATATATATATATATATTCTTTTTGCCATTAGATTTTCCTCTTTTCTGATTGTATATTTTTTTTCATTTTGTCGTAGTAATGAATTTCGTTGAATTTTTGGTAGTTTTGATCACTGAATTGTTGTAAATTTTTCATCTAGTTAATTTGTTATACTATTTACCACCTGAGTTGATGTGTGTTCTTTCCTTTAGTAATTGGTTTAATATTTTAGGTGACTGAGTTATTGTTTCAGATTTCTAAACTATACAATGTCTCCTTTGGTCTGCATAATTTGGTTGGTTCTTATAATGTTTCTACAACTTTGGAGTGAGATTTAGATTTCCAAAGGGGTTTATCAGAGTCCAAACTCTTCTATAATTCTATTCATATTCATATTTTGAAGAAAAATTGTTTAATACTGTCTAGTGAGGAAATCAGGTTTGACCAAGTTAGAAATTGAAGAAAAATTGAATAGAAGTTGAGAAGAAGAAGAAGAAAAAGTAACCTAGGCATGACACCGAATCCTAGGGTTCCTTAGGCATCGTACAACCAAATTGATAGCAATTTGCTGTAGTAATTCATAAAACTGATCATTAGTCTTAGAGAAGGCCCGTTTAAATAGACTTATAAGATTATCACAAGGGTTAGGAATGGAATCCTAATCTTACAAGGATTTAGACTACCTCTGCTACTAAATCCATAAGGAAAACTTGGATATTAAAACAAGATCCAATAACACCTAAATAACACTAACTCAAGCTCAAATATAGCTGTTAACCTAGGAATTCAAAAATTACTAAAGTAATTGTAGGACTGAATATCTGAATGAATTAATTGAAGTAACAAGTTTGTAATTTGTTATCATATTAATCTCTTTAGCTGAATCTTTTGCATACTTCTTCATTGTATTAGAAGTAGGAAGCTTTCACTTGTAGCTTTCTATATGTTGGGGAGTTTTGCCTATGTTAGCATCAAGAATTGAAATTGCTTGGCACCTTAACAATAGGGGACATTTTGATTTTACTACTCTGCTTAGCAACCATGAACTTTTTTTCCGTTTCTACCTTCCTGGATTGGCTTTGGTCCTTGGTCTCTTTTGAAACTTTTTCTTGTAAATCTCTTGTTCATTACCTGCTTTACTTCACCAGTGATAGTACATTGGCTCTCTCCAATTCTTTTTTCAAAGGTTAAGTCTCTCTTTATTGTCGAACTTTTTTTGACAGCCAAACTTAATAAGATTAGTGCAAATTACCTTCTACATGTTTGCAGGCTCCATAAGGCTCTATCTCCAAATATCTGTGTAATGTGTTTTAAGATTTCAGAGACTAGCAGTCATCCCTTTTAAACAGTGAAGATGCTTGTAACATTTGGAATAAACATTTTTTTCTTTCTCTAAGGAGTGTTTATTCTGCCCTAATTCCTTGGAACAGCTACGCATCCTTCATTTTTGTGGCTTTGGTGGAAAAAAGAAATTTATTCCTTGTAGAAGTGAGCTATTCTTGAAGCGATGTGGTGCATTTAGTTAGAGAGTAGTCCAGAATCTGGTGCATTTAGTTAGAGTAGTCCAAAATCTTTAGCAATAGATTATCCCCTTCAGATTATATTTGGGACAAAATCACTTGGCTTGATTGTGGATTTGTTGAAATTGTTTTTCATGGCTTCCTTGATTTGTCCGCTAAATAGACATAGAGTGCATGAAGACTCTGCATTTTGATGGAGTGGGAATTTTGGGCTTTAAATTTATAAATTTTCCATTGCATCAAGATGTTATTATGTTATAGAAATTAAGTCTGTAATATGACTTCTGAACATAGGGTTTAGCATATATCAAACCTAGACTGGTAACTTGGTATTGACTACTGATCTGTTGATCACTAAATCTTTTACTAAACCTTGGTATTTAAATTACGATGTGCTTGATGATTCACTTATTTTACTTTGACAGGTGAATTGTAATTTTGAAAATTTCTGCCAAATTCCTTCCACATTTGGAGCGCATGGGATGCTAGTAATTTCCCACGTGTTAGTGAGAAAGTCTAATATCTTGAATGGCTAATAACAGTGGTTCACGTAACTGCAGCAAAATGTACATAAAATTTCTTTTAGTTGCTCCCTCGAAAGTCTTTTTGCTTGTTGTTTAAAAAAAATAGGAAGAGGAGAAGGAATTATTTACATTGATGTCAGTCCTAATATATAGTCATAACCCTTGCTTTTTGGGCCACATTATTTTCCCTTGGATTTTGGCACATATACTACTACTGTTTCTGATGCAAAGTTTTACTTATTGCTAGAAAATAATGCTTCAACGGGGTATCATTAGATTGGTTTTACATAGTCTTATTGGGAGCTTAGAGAAAGAGAGAGAGTATGTTGTCAATTTATTACTAGAGTTATGCAGTGATGAAGATTGTTGCATAAGAATTGCATGAGAAAAAGGTGCATTGATTCTTCTCTCAAGTATGGAAGGAAATATGGAGTATCCAACTTTGTTCAATTTAGCTGAGGAAGTCTTAATGTAGATTGAGAGGGTGGAGGATAATATTCAATGTTTGGCACCAGCTGGAAGATTTGAACCTTTAGTTTTATAGTTACGTGATGGTATGTATTACATTAGTTTCTTCCTCCATATGGAGTAGATGCATATGATTATAAATCAACTTCTAAAGTCATATGCTTTCTACAAAAAGCTAAAAAAATATCAGATGAAGGATTCTCCTTAGACATTTATCTTTTTCTACTAATTGAATGTAGAGCCCCCAAATAGAATGTCGGTGATGTTTGAACATGGTTTTTGGTAAGCATTTCAAATTAAATATACTAAATTGGAATTTTGGTGAATTTATCTTCATCAAAAGTTTTTTTTTGTGAAAAAGGTTATTTGTGTCATTGCTGCCTGTTAGGATGCTTAGTCTTGTGATTAATGTTGTGTTTAGCTATTTGGGTTGGCCTGTTGATCTTCCACTTGGTATGGAGAGTTAGTGCAGGAATTTTGAGGTCTCTAGTGTTGCAATGTGTGGATGTTAGACATGTTATTCTGTGTATTAAAATTTATATTAAACATTTAAACAAATCTAATTATATAAAATGTATCTTTATTTTTTCATATAGTATCTCCCTTGAGGCATGCCATCTTGATAGCAAGGCAAACATATATGCTTTTGCAGTACTTCTACAGGAGATAATCAGCGAGAGACCTCCATACTGTTAGGACAAATGGTACTTGTTGGATTGGGTAAGAAACTTCCTTAAACTATAATGTTTTAAAATTGATTTCTTTTTACAATTTCAGGCAACCCTGAAAGGGTTTACTTTTGTTAAGTCCGTATTAAATGCATATCTGCTGCACGCCAGGGACTATCATGAAATGCTAGAAGTAATGTCATGTGTCGTGGATCCCGAATTGAAACATTTTAGATATGATGACTAGTAATATGTGGTGCAATGCCTATAATATCTCCTCTTGACTTGAAGAGGTATACAAATAGTTGCAAATGCATAATGAATGTTTTCTTGTGTTTTATGAGTTATTCTGTATTGTTTTAGATTGGTTATGAACTTAAAGATGATGAACTTGAGAGTATGTTTTGGCATGTGTATTACGCAAACATTTGGAGGATATTAACTAGTTGTGGTTGATAATTAGATTATTCTGTTGCACTCAATTGTTTCTTTATTATTTTATCCATAGGCTGTTAATTATCTTGCGCTACATAAATGTAGTTTTGTTCATGAATAATAATTTTTCACTGTTGCTATTATGAAATTGTCGTGCATATAAAGCATTTTCTATACCTGATGATATTAGCCCAGTTTTATATTGCCCAACGGCCCATTTAAATGTGGGCCTCATTCCTAGTTTTGATATTTAAGTATGAGTCCATGGATAGTGCACTGAAGTGGGCTTTTGTTAGAAATCGAAAGGCCATTTCAAGATAATTAAGAACAACAAATGGTTTTTTGGTTTGAAAATAGATAACTTCAAAAGGCGAGTAAATCATATGCATGTAAAAAATTCAGAGGCCTGCCATTTGAAAAAACAAAAGACGTATAACTGTTGGCACTTTTAAGAGTCCTTTTACAACAATACAATGTAATATTTATTGGTCAAAAGCAATGGAGTATAATCAATTAGAGAAATTCTTTTTGAAAGGGGTGGCAATGGGTTAGATCGATGCGTGAGTTTGAACAACTTAACTTAACCCAACTCATAAATGTAAGACTTGAGGGTTGAGAGAGTCTTAATTCGTACAAAATAAATGAAACAATTTAATTCTTTGTTCTTATTCATTTATTTCAATAAACTATCTTTTAGATATGGTTGTAAAAATAATTATTAAAAAATAAAATTATTTGAAATGAAATCATTTTTGGAATAGCTTTAGAAAAAAAACTAGTATATAACTCAAGTGATGCTTGGTGCATAAAGAACATAGTTTTATAAAATTTGATCTTTATAATTATCAAATTTTATTGGTTAATTAATATATAAATATAATAATTATCAAATAGTATTTACATGTATTTTTTATATAGAATTTTTCTTCTCCTTTTATAGTCAAAATTTAAATTGAAATGAAAAATCTTGATCTAGAAAATATTATATGGTCAATAACTATTATAACAAAAAGAATTTTACACGAATATGGAGTTATAATTAAGGTTATTAAAATGAGTCAAATCCGTTAGGTCAGCCCGTTTACCTGCCAAAATTATATGGGCTAGGCTTCAAAGTTATTGATCCGTTTAAATAAATTCATTTTTGTCCCAACCCGTTTAACCCGCGAGTTAAATGGACTAAACTCATTTATTTGCAGGCTAGCCCGTTGGCCCATGTATTTTTTCTTTTTTTGCAATTCTTTTTTTTTTTAATTTCAAATCAGCATCTACATGATGCCTGCGACCCAGGCCCAGCAGCAAGTGACCACAGGCACTCAACATCCAGCTCCAGCCCAAACTTTAGGCTAGTTTATGTCTTTAATTTCTTTTCTTATAAAATCTAAATAATATATGCTAAGATCTTGTTTTGATTTTTTTTTCATGTTATCAATTTGTTATATTTTAATATGACTTCCTATCATTACTTTTATTGTTGTATGCCAAATTAAATCTAGTAAATTTGTTGAAAAGTGAAAAATAAAAGGGAAGAATAAGAAGAATTGTTTAGTAGTGTAAACTATAAAATTTTGGGTGATAATTGACTTTACCTTTGAGTAATTTATGAATTTGATGTTATAATACAATTTTGAAATTAATAAATGGACAGCCCGTTTAGGCTTGCTGGCTGGCCTTAAATGGGTTGGACTGACTTTTTACCAACCCTTCATTCTTGACTCATTTTTTACCCAGCCCGTGACGGGCTGGGCTTATATGGGTTGGGTTGGGCTAGCATGTTTGACAGCCCTAGGTATAATAGAGAATCACATATAGGTCATATTTTGAATAAGATGTGATATTATTGTACATAACTAACATATTTACACTCTTCACTATCTATTTTTAATTGTAATTTCTTATATATGTAAGTATAAAAGAAAATATATAATTGATTAAGACTTGACTTGAATATTAAATTTATTTCATTGATGATAATGTAGGAACATAAAAGTAAGAGATTAATTTTGATCCACCGTCAGTGTAAAGTTTCTTTATACTGTCATCAAGTCATGTATTACCAAATCATTAAAAGAGTTTGACTGTGACAACAACAACCTAAAGTTACATTTGCTTTAACAGATTAATCATAATAAACATATGAGTCTTAAAGTTACTAAACCAATGAAATAATCCAAACGTATATTATACTAAACTGAAAACTCAGGAGGCAAGAACCACATTCTCTGCCCAGTTGTTCGATGCATCTCGTCATAAGTCAACATACATGAAACCAATGTCAATACCTAAATATTTTTAAAATAGTAAGTCCAGCTAATAATGAAAATAAAATCAAGACAAATATAGATATCTATAAATCAAATCTCATTGTACTCAAAACGCAACAACCAGGCCTTAAAGTGTTAAAATCCCTTCGATATCCATAGATGTAATCGTGCTTCACCAAGGCGTCACTGTATAACATGATAATATTATTTATTAATTTAAAATATATAAATATTACTGTATAATTTATATATTAATGATAAGAATGTACCCTTCTGGTTGTCCCTCTCCATACACATATGCACATATATTTAGCTTACGTTTGTCCAATCCCATATCCATGCTTGGTGGAAAAGTAATTTTCAATCCCTTGTAAGAAAAGCAGATTAATTAACACAATTACATTACGCAAATAACACAATTAGTGTCATACGATGAATTAGAATTATAAATTATTTTTACCATTTCAATAAATTTGAAGAAAAGTGAGCCAACAACATTGGGAGAACTTTTCTTTGAAGTTGGAGTATTGCGATCAATGCCACTTCTATCAGGACTAAACAATTTTTTTCCAATCTGATGCATAATACATATGTAAAATAAAATCATTAACTGACAATGCAAAAGAAAATATATTGTCATTATGCATATTCAAATATCAAACAAAGCCTTTTGATTTAGCATATTGTTTGTAGAAATTGAATGCATCCCCATCAGAATCAAACTCCATTTTAATAATTTCACTATCATGAATCTTATCAATTGTTGTTTCCAACACTCCATCCAGATTCTCGTTGCACATATCATCCCCGTAGCCTATTTCATCACCTTCTCCTACATCTTCAATTTCATGTTCATAATTTATGTCATCATTTTCTTTATCCATATCCATAACATATTCATTCGATGTTGCCTCCATCAATGTTACAATCCTGGTAAGATAACAGTGAGTAAACATAAAAGTTGACAGCTATCAATGAACAAAAGAGATAGCAATCCATGACTTCTAGGAACCCCAAGAATTGTCATTAAAAATCACTTGACATGGATTACAAAAAAAAAATTAGGGAATAATTAACTCTCATATATTAAAATTAAAAAATAAAACATAATGCTAATAAAAGTACTCTAATGATATGGACCACATGGATGCGCCTAACTAGAGATTAGTACTGGAGTAACCCCTTTTTAAAATTAGATTGAGACTATGAATGATCTTTGATTCTCACTTGTCTGAATTTTATAATACTCTATAATTGACTGCATAATTCTTAGTGTGCATGTTCTTAAAATCATGATGCTCTATAAAGTCATCAAGTTGTTGCTTTCTAATGAGTTTATCTTTCTTCTATTCTCATTGACTATAAGGGTCACCCCACTTTTATTCACTTGATTTCTAAAGTTTCAAGTAGAGATGATTATCACATCCCAGAAAATGGAAATTGATGAAATAATAAGTTACAGCTAAGAACTCCTTAGAATAATTTTAATTAGTTATCAATTAGTTTCGGGAATCCTATAAAAATTGCATTTACATTTTTCCAATATTCTATATTACATATTCTAATAGAAATAATAGTTAAATTAACATAGATGAGAAAAGAACATTTAATAATCATACACAAACAATAAGCTGAACATAACCATAAAAATAAGCAAACTTGTTAGAATTTTTTTAATTGTTATAATACCCAAATTAAAAATTGATATATGGACAGTGTATGTATCACCGTAATTTCTTCAGATATCAAGTGGGACTTAATTACAAACTCCTACAATATTTTTTTTTTGGGTAATTACAAACTCCTACCATTTAAATACATATATATAACCACAGTTGTTTTTTTAAGATTAAAAGAGTTCAAAACTAAGAATTTAAAACTACAAGTTTCATTTAAAATTTTTTACAGTATAAGCCTTTTTTTATTTTTAAAATCAAATGTTGAAACGCAGCGTTTCATTAAGTTGTGGTTTTCATCTTATTCTCTCTACCATGGCCTCCTGCAACAGCCATGGCCTTCTGCAACAGCCATGGCAACACCTTATTTTTGCAATATAAAAGGTTGCAATAAAGATGAATGATGTAATACTAGGGAAAAAAATATACCTGGAGAAGGAGCAATGGAAGAAAGGGATAATAGCCAATACGAGATCGACCAAACTACCAATTTTTCGAGTGGCTTATGCTTCAGCTGGAGAACGTCTACTGTGTTTTGGGATTCTAACAAGCAAGTCCAACTTAACAATTTGAATGCTAACCACATAAATGCAGCTGCTTTAGTGTATAATGCAAAAACCCCACCAAATAAATCAGACAGGTTCTATTGGCAATGAATGGGTGTGTGAGTTGTGATGGAAGAATGATAGCTGAACGAAAAACCAAAATGAAAGGGAAGAATGAGAGAATGAAAAACCAACCTGGAACAATGAGAGTTGAACGAAAAATCACCTGAACGGGATGAATAAGAGCATCTGGAAACCAACCTGAATGCGAAGAATTATAGCTTCACAAAAAACAATATTGAACAGAAGAATGATAGCTGAATGGAAAACCAACATGAACGGAAAGAATGAGAGTTGATCGGAAATAACCTCAACGTGAATGGCAATGAGACTTTTCAGATTCTTCTTCCAAATCTTTAAATGATTAAATTTAAAATTAATGTTGGGGTTAATGTAAAAATGATACTATTATTTGGGTCTTAAAATAAATATGTTCTTTTATAAAAAGTAATATATTAAATTAAAATCGGTAACCTGTTAACAGGTAAAAAAAAATTCATTTAATATAAGACTGGACAGATGTCATAAACTGATTTGTATTACATGTCCTGGGTACCGGTACCCGGAAAAAAAAAGATGGGTACCGGAGTAATGCCCGACAAAGTAAACTAAAACAGCTATTATAAATTTAGTACCTATAATTATATTTAAGGTAAGTTGCAAGTATTTATTAATTACAAGTTTCACAATAAATATTTAAAAACTTATTAAATATATACTTAGTTGATTACTGGTGCTCTTCAAGCTTCTCCATATCAACAGAAGATTTCTCATGGTCTATGGCTATGCACTCTTCGTGATAGGATTGATCATCTTGAAGCCATTCGATACTGACTTGTAACTTCCTTGCTTCATGAACTTCTCCAATTTACTGATGCATCTGGGATTCTGACCTTGCAGTTTCCTTAGCCTTTATCCACTCTTTGTCAACCTGATGAGATTCAGTAAATGGTTCAACACGAACCACAAGCTCCTCCTCCCTGTTGCAAAATATCCTGGTGTCCACAGATTCCTCTCGAGAGAGCCTACACGACCGAATTTTCTCAATACTTCTTTCCCCATGTGTTTCATCTTCACAGAGAGAAGTTTCTGTCATCTGCTCATCATTAATTTGTTGATCTTGACTAAACAATTGAGAGAT
Source organism: Styphnolobium japonicum (assembly GCA_023212625.1). Taxonomy (NCBI): domain Eukaryota; kingdom Viridiplantae; phylum Streptophyta; class Magnoliopsida; order Fabales; family Fabaceae; genus Styphnolobium; species Styphnolobium japonicum. The sequence goes on from JALBWW010000003.1 coordinate 87,032, forward strand.
TCTACAGATACTCCTCCAACTATAAAACAGGGTCAAGCTTCATTGGTTCCTCTGGAGATAATACAGTGTCTTCAAATTTCTCCTTGCTTTCCTGTAAATTAATTGGACTATTCGTTGCACTAACGTCAAAGTTGATGTCCATCATATGAGATTGACGAACACTGCAAGGTCCATTAGATAATTAAATAATTAAATAAGTCCACTGGAGAAGACAACATGTAAAGATTCAGACAGACATATTCTGTAGCATGTATGTAATATAAAGAATTTTGAAAACTTCCTCAACAAATTATAGTTGAGATACAGTTCACATACTCCTCCACCATAGGGTTATCAGAGCAGGTATTTTGACAGCAATCAAGCTCCTCAGACAGATACTACATATGACAAACAACGTAATTTATTGTTAGAACTTTTTTAATGAAATTTAAATCCTTTAAAAACCTAGAATATTTCTTTAATTAAAATT
>JALBWW010000003.1:92500-150000 GCA_023212625.1 Styphnolobium japonicum
TCTCTGTATGCAATACTGAAGAGGTTGAACATTCACCCGACTCTCTCCGTCGGATCTCCTCACTGAGAACCAGATCACGAACATCATCAAATTTCAACTTGTTGCTTCCTGATGAGCTACTCACAGCTGTGACAGTAGCATTCCAACTTTCTGGTAGGGAAGACAAAAGTATCAATGCTCGTACCTCATCATCAAATTCGATTCCAACTGAACTCAACTGGGTTGTGACTGTATTGAGTTCATTAAGATGTTGCGCTGTTGATGCGCCTTCCGTCATCCGCAGGTTAAACAATCGTCTCATCAAGTGAACTTTGTTTGAGGCCGACGGCTTTTCATACATGCTGGAAAGAGCCGCCATAAGACCCGCTGTGGTCTTTTCTTTTGCAATGTTGAACGCAACATTACGGGATAACGTCAATTGGATAACTCCGAGGGCTTGTCTGTCAAGAAGGGTCCAATCATCATCCTTCATGCCCTCAGGTTTCTTATCTTTGAGAGGTTGATCTAGATTTTTCTGATACAGATAATCTTCGATCTACATCTTCCAAAAGCCAAAGTCCGCACCATCGAACTTTTCAATTTTCACCTTTCCTTCATCTGCAGCCATCGCTCCCACTCGAATCTGATTTCCTCTGGATCGTTTCTGACAATTTCTGATAACCACCGTGCTTTAGAACACTGCTGTGGACAAATTAGTAACGCTGGCCAATTTTCACTATTCACGAATTTCACTATTCACGAATTCTACTATTCACGAATTCACTATTCACATGAATAGTATCTCAATGTATCGGAATAGTATTTGTAGTTATAAATAGTACACTAGGAAAGTTCCCAAGAAAGAGAGGTGGGTCACAAGGACACACTTAAGTACCAAATCTTTCCTAGACAGAACCTTTCCTAGACATGCACTTTCACACTACCTACACTTCTTTCCAGAACCGGCACCTTGACCAATAACTCAAGGACAAATCTTTTCTGATGTGGAAGATCATATACTACCGCAACCACAGAGCATAATAAGATTTATCAAGAGAAAATTGTCCTTATCACCAAGAGCTCTGATACCAATTGTTAGGAAATTACGCAACATTTCCTTATCATCAGATTTGTGGAAGAGCGAAATAAATGCGGAATAATTGCACACACACTATTGATAACGGAGTTCGGCCAATTATGCCTACGTCTCCTAGCTGCTGCAGATCTTTTACTGAAAAGGAAAATATACAAAGTGCTTACAAAACACTCACAACCTCTCACAACACCACAACCCAGTTACACCCAGAAACTGAAGCTTTTCTCTCTCTAAGCTTTCTCTATTTCTCTCTCTGGTTTTTTCTCTCTTTCTGTTGTGTATGATTTCATTTGCAAAGCCTTCTATTTATAGAAGGAAATCACACCGCGTATACAGCTGGTGTTGAAAACTGAACAATGAAATATCACACTGTTCATCAATTTGCACCGAAAGTCATTTGCAAGTTTGCAAATTGATGCTTCTCAATTTGGCAGCTAGTGCCCGTCCTTTTTGACCAACAGCTCCTCCTCGAGATCTTGTACTAGTGCCTCTACCTCTGCTTATTGAATTGGAAATGCTTGCTTGAGAGGCCTGTGGCTGTGTTTGGCCATCTGCCTTACAAGTCCTTTTGTTGTGGCCATATGATTTGCATTTGGGACACTTCAGGCTTGTATATGATCTCCTCCACTTGTTTGGTGGTGCAGGCTCATCTTCCTCCCTTTTCCTCAATTTCTTAGGTCTTCCTGGGCCTCTCCCATACACGGGGAAGTGGATGCTCAACATCAAGTTGTTGCCACATATTTGACCCATTTATGGGTTCCACAATTGGTGCATTACAATCAGTATATGCCTTTGGCTTGTAGTAGTGACTAACATAGTCATCAAGCTCACCCCCTTTGTGAAATATACAGCAACAGGCATGCCTACATGGCAAGCCTGTTAGACCCCAAAATCTACATCTGCAAGTTTTGTTGACCAAATCTACCGCAAATCTTTCACTATAATGGCTTACCTCAAACGTTAAACCTCCAGCCCATTTGCATTGCCAAACACCAGAATTTTCCACTTCATTGTCCAACCTCTTTCTAGGACTAGGCATGACATTCCCATTATATTTCTTCAGTTTTTCTCTCTACGCAGCAAACCTGGTCATCTAATATTCTCTTATCCAGTCTAACATGGGTATAATTGGTTTATCCCTTGCCTCTAAAATCTTTCCATTAAATGCTTCAAAAATATTGTTCATCACCGTATCACATTTAGGAAAGTAAGTAAAGCCAGATTTGGTCCACAATCTTGGATTCAATTCCATCAAATCATCATATGCCCCTTGGCCTAATTTTTTTTATCTCTTCCATCATTCTTTTCCATTCATTTATATATGTTGCCTTTGCAGCTCCAAGTACAAGATCCCTTAAAACAATGCCTCCTCCATTTCGTTTAATGTTAGCATATAAGTGCTTTACACAGTACCTATGCTTGCAACCTAGTAATATGGCATCAAATGTTGGCACCAACCCCTGTTTTCCAATTAAATAACATTATTGAAAAAAAATCAGTTTTAAATCCAAAGAAATAAGATAATTAAAGACGTTTTCAATCACAGAAATGTATCCCATTTACCTTTTGACGATGAGAGATGAAAACCCATCTTTTGTCTCTTCCAATAGGAGTGTCCCGACTGACAAGAAAATTAATTAAAAATAGAATTGTCATCAATTTTTTATTTAGTAAAAAGAAATAATTGACAAAACTCTTTTAAAAGAATTAAAATGAAAAAAGGTATACGAACCATGCAAGGTTCAGGAGACGATTATGCACAGGGAATGGTAGAAACTGAATCCCTCAGCATCCTTAATACATCCGTCATAAAACTATTACCTTCAGTTAGTTGTGCAAATTTAATAACCTAAACAATATTTGATTTACTCTGAAATAAAGAAAAAACCAAGCAGATTTATTAAATTACAAATATTCACAAATTTAAATAAAAACTAAATTGCACAATTTACAAATTTGAGGGGAAATAAACACAAAAAATAAATTAAAATATTTATAGGTTTAGATGAAAATAAAGATAAAAATTAAATTCGAATATTTACAGATTTAGAAGAAAATAAAGTTAAAAATTAAATTAGAATATTTACAGGTTGAGTAGGCTTGAAAGAAAATAAAGAAAAAATTAAATTAAAATATTAATAGGTTTGACAAGTTTAGAAGAAAATAAAGATAAAATTTAAATTAGAATATTTACATGTTTGAATTGTCGTAAGTGCCTAAGTATCCATCGAGTACAATGAGGAAGTTAAAGTCACGTAACTATCTTTTTTTAAAAAAATAGTAATAATAATAATGTGTAACAATTGATTTATAAAAATTGATTTACTTAATTTTATTAAAAATAAATGGTTGATTTTATTTTTTAAAAAAAATTGAATAAAGTAAGTGAATTTATTAACGAGTTCTAATGAAAATATGATACTATGCCTACAAAGCCATCCTAAGAGAAAATTGGTCAGTGGATATTTTTCCTTTTGAGACCATTAAACGATATTTAATTTATTTTATTATAACAAAACACGACTCCTAAGTAGAGTTGAACATGGTATAGTTGACAAAGCAACTCAAAAGCTTGATCAGTAGGTATTTGACTTCTTGAGACCACTAATCATTATTTAATTTATTTTATTGTAACAAAACACGATTTCTAAGTGGGGTCGAATATGATATATTCCATAGAGTAACTCAAAAGCTTGGCCAGTGAATATTTGATCCATTGAGACCACTAATTGATATTTAATTTGATTGTTAAAGAAATATTAAGCCTAGGTAGGATTAATCCTGAACTATTTTTATGGATTTAATAGTAGGGTAACGAAAAGTCCTATCATCTAACAATTATACATACACATTTATTACTTTTAACGGCTTTGTTATTTCTCTTTAAAAAAAGGATTATTATTAAGGATATAAAGTAAGCCAATGGAATCACTCGAAAATTTGATATGTACAAAACAAACGACGTTGAAATAACAATTAGACGAAATGAATAAAAAAGACAAAATTTTGCAAATGGCAATAAAAGAGAGAATAATGTTACCGTGAATATATATATATATATATATATATATATATATATATATATGAAATTTAAATTGGAACAAGAATCAAGGAAAGAAAGAAAAATTGACACTCATAAATAACAAGGGTAAAAGTCAAAATAACACCAAGAAAAAGTCACCAGAGTCCTACACCTATTATCAAATCTAAGAGTGGGACCACTAACAAAAGAAACAACTCTGTTATGATATTATACTAGCAATGCCCATAATTGTCAAACTTTTATAGGAAAAGTATACACTGCCAAGGTAGTGTGACACTCAAAATTTCATCAACATCTCATAATCACAATGACACATTCTACTATTTGAATCTGATCATTTAGGAAGGGAAAACTAAATGAGGACCAAATGCAACCGAGGGAATGAAGCAGGCCCACATCCAATTTTTATTTATACTCATGACCACAAAGTAAACAACACCCAAAGCAAGCACCTATAATTCCTTCAACTGAAAGCACTCTACATTAACATATTCGAACAAAAACGTATGGTGACACAAATCGCATCCAACTTTTATTTACACTCATGACCAGAGAGTAAACCGACACCCAAAGCAAGCACCTATAATTACTTCAACTGAAAGCACTCCATCAGTACATCAACATATTCGAACAAAAACGTATGGAGACACAAACCTCATACACTCAAACAGGCTATAATTCCAAGAATCTCAGAGCCATATTAACAAACACAAATCCAAGACGCTACCCAGTTATCGGCAACATACTAGCAATCTATCCTGTTACGTTGACAAGCATTAGCAATCGACAATCCAGAGGAAACTAGAACTATCAACCATAATCATGCCAGTCTCCTGTCAGGTAAAACATGTTGCAGACTTATATCACTAGCCAAATTAGCTCAATCGCAGATTACTAAATTCTTACAAGGACACGATGGAAATTGGCAATCAAACAAATTACTTGTGCAGATCTAGAATCTAAAAGAAATCATTATAACTAATAACATGTAGGGGAATTGAAACAAACTGAAACAATTAAACCCAAGATGAAAATAACTCTCCACCTTCTGATCACCCTTAAATCTGAACCAACTAATTCCCTTGATGTATACAGTTGCAACAAACAACACATACGCAAATAGTTAGACATAATTACACAAAAAAAGCAGCAATCTCTTTAAATAACAGAGATCATTCCATCCAAGCATCCCATAATAGATACCCTGATATAGTAGATTCCAATTAAGAGTCCATCTTGCCACTATTGCTAATTACAAGTATTTTCAAAGTAATCAACGTGGAAAAATGCCACATTCATAGTCAATTAAGCATTGCAAAGTTCAAACTATTAGGAAATAAGACTTAAATCCTTCACAAAAACAGATATCGAACCAAACCATCACTGGACAAAACTGATTCACCATACAAGAACTTGAAAGCAAATAGTAACCAACGAAACATTAACCAAGTTCAATTGTACCAGGACTAAACCACTATTCAAATTACAAACCCAGTATAATTAATAGTGAAAAAGATGAAGAAAAATAAATAAAAACAAAAAACCTTGTTACCCCTTTTACTGCCTTGCAAGATGGATCTAACGATGATCAATGGGTTCAGTTGCAAAGCTTCCCCTCAATCTCAGACTCTGTTTTTTCTCAAAGACTCTCCTCACCCCTTAAAAAAAAATGTCGGCTCTTCTGCTCTCTCCTAAAAACAAACCTCCACTCATCAATCAATTTTGAGACACTTATTATAGCTTTGTACTTGGCTTTATTGGATGTTTATTGTGCCCAATATTAATTTGTTAGCTGAGTTTTATGTTGTTAGGCCTCATTGAGCCTTTATGCAAATCTTGATCAATTCTCGAATTTTAATGCATTCTAACATTTCCCCCTTAATTAGGCCATAACTTGAGGTGATCTTGGTGTCCTTGGAAAGCTTAAACATATACCTATAAGTTTCATGAAGAGTTCCTGGGCCGATTCAGCATGGATCATATATGAAATTAGGCTTGAAGTTGATAAATGCGTTATGTCCAACAACTTGATATAGGTGCAATAATTTGGAAATATCTTGAGATGTCGAAATTCAAATAACATGGGACTAGTGCCAAAATTTCAGGGGACAAATTATCTACAACATTTATGAAGAAGCCTAAAGTCAATTTGGTCTCTTGGAGGGTCAAATAAATCAGAAAAAGAATCGCACATAATCTGCCTTGTATCTCAGCTATTCTTTGTATAATTAAATCATAATATGACTAATTAACATCTAATGAGCTCGTGATTTGGGAAGATCCTTTAGTTAACTTATAGGGAACTATATTTAGGTGTTTGAGGAGTCAAATTGGAGAGAGGGCAAAACGTGAGACAACAAATTCTGCAATTTGAATTCTTAGTTTTCGACTAGTTTTACTTTCTGTTTTCCTTTCTTTCTTTGGATTTCGGTTGAAGCCCCCATGGAGGACTTAACCCTTTTGATCAATTCACTGGTATAAGGATTTCTTTTATGGATCTTGAGATTTGGTTTTAATTTTGAATTTCGAATGTTGTTTTCTTTCTTTTCCTGTTAATCTATTCTCTTGGATCTTGATTGTGAATTCTTCTTAGGTCGATGCTTATTCATTCAATTGAATTTGCATTCTATTTACATTGAAAATATAATCTGGGGATGAATGAATATGTTAAATGCTTAATTTGGCATGTTTAAATTCGAGATTAATAGGATATGTGATACTTAATCATAGGTGATCAATCAATTTGAGACACTTATGTTAGCTTTGTATTAGGCATTATTAGATGTTTATTGTGCCCAATATTAGTACTTTAGATGAGTTTAATGTTGTTGGGCTTCATTGGGCTTTAATGCAAATATTGAATAATTTTCGGATTTTGATGCATTTTGACCTTTCTTCCTTGGTTAGGTCATAACTTGGGACTCGGTGATCCAATTGAGGTGATCTTGGTGTCTTTGGAAAGCTAAGACAATTCTCTACAAGTTTCATGAAGAACTCAAGAGCTGGATCGGAATGCTAAGGGTCCAAAATATCCCTGCAATGCAGAGTGGGTTTGCTGTCACGGAACCATCTGGGCAGTATGCACATATTGGACTATATAGTGGGTTATAGGCCTCCTCTTGGGCTGAAACTTGGTCACTTGAAAGATAAGACCCATATCTCCAACTTCAATGAAGACCATTTTGTCAATAGATGTCGTTTTAGGCATGCTTCAGAAGCTACAAGTTGGTCTGAATTTGGAAACACGTTCTTCCAACCTAACTTGAGGTAGGTGAAGTGTTTTTGGCATTTCTGGAGTTCTAAAAGTCCAAATGACATGATTCAAATTGGAGATTTTCAAGGAGACAACTGGCTACAACTTTGATGAAGACATCCAAGCCAAAATGCACCGTCTAGGTGATGAATTTGAAGCCAGAAGTCGGATAAGAGTTGTTGATTAAAAGCCACCAACCATACACCAACCCACCTACCATGCACCAACCCACCAACCATGCATCAAGCTTCCATTTTTGACAAATTTCAGATTCTTATAGCTTGTATTCAGATTATGTACATGTACAAATTGGCTTCTAGGATTAGTATAAATAGACCCAACCTCTTTGTATTAGAAGCATTCAATTGGGAAGTAAGTTAGAATTCAATTTTGTAGTAAGTTTGAGTATTTGTTAGTTTTCTTTCTCTTCTTCTCCCTTCTCTTTAGAATTTCATTTTTGTTCTTTATTTTCTGAGTTCTTCCTTCCCATCCATGGAAGGCTAGGCTCTCATAATCAATCCAAGGGATTAGCCATCTTGATGTTTAATTTGGAGATCTTGTTTTACTTGTTCATATTGCTTAATTGTTATTCAAGTTTCTCTTCTTCCTCTTTTAATATTGATCTAGATTGAATTGCTTAATTTGATTTGGATGTTTATGTGATACTAGCTTTATTATCATGTATTCAAGAGGATCACATAGAATAAACAATTTATTAAAGCTTTTTGATGGATTGTTTAGCTTGGTTAAATTCTTGATCTTAGGTTAATCTATGTTTGGATGGTGCTTACTTTATCTAACCTTGGTTAATTAAATCCTAGATGCTTATCTAGTAGAGAATTCTTGGATTATGTTGAGGCTTCTTGATGTGATCTAAGGCCAAGAACATGGTTAGCGATTAAGTGAATTCCTTGTGATCAATGATGGATTAAACTTAAGATCGGTAAATTTCCTTGGATTGGTTGTTTCTTTAGATTTGTTTTCAACTTTAAGTCTTGTTCTTTTATCAATATTGTTAATCAACAACAAAACCCCCCATTTTAATTATCTTGATCTGATTAAATATTTGTTCTTTTTGGATCCTTGAGAGACGATTCGGTTCATGCTCTATACTACAAATTAGTTTGCGAACCGGTAATTTTTATTATTTGACGGGGTCTCGACAACCTCTTGTCAAATTTGGCGCCGTTGCCGGGGATCCAAAGGCAACTATTTGATCATTTCATCTAACTCTAACAATTGTGTTTGTTTTGTTTTTGAAGCATTTTCAAGTGGAATTCGGCTGAAATTGGGTAAAGGGCATCCTGTCAAGATTTTGGTTCGGTAACGTATCTCTGATTGATCTGAATTTTGGTAGGCTAATGAAAGTCGTTATTTTGAGAAAGGCTCACTATTTATAGTGAGGTCACCCTTATTTTAGCCAAATTCCATCGTTTAGACCACTTTTTCAATTTTTTAAGATTTTTTATTATTCTGTTAGATAGAATTTTTGTGTAGATTTCACTCTGTGGTAGTCCCATAATTTTTAAAAATCTGTAGATATGTTTTCTGTAATTATTTTGTGTGTATATTTAGACTTGTTTTTGTGATTTTGTGTTTTTGTGTTTGATCTCTAATCTGATGGAGCATAAACTTGATGAGCTGGCTTATCTGGTGGGGCAGTTGGCAGTGGAACAACATCACTTACCTGTGCAAGAACCTGCAAGATTTTGTTATATATGCTGTAGTTCTTATCATCCCACATATGCTTGCACCACACTACAATATGATGGTTCTGTATTTCATGACCATTCTGTTGATGCAACAGGTGTATTTCTTGGTGAACCACAATACCAACAGCTTGGATATGATCCTTATTCTATCACATATAACCATGATTGGGGAGATCATCCTTGGTTCGAACCTTATGTTGAACCAATCAGTCTATACCAGCAACCTATGCAGCAGCAGCAAGCTCCAATAGGCATGGAATCTGAGCCTACACTAGAGGATTTGGTGAAACAATTTGCTCAGAACAACATCCAATTCCAGCAGAGAACAGAAGCTATAGTACAAAATGTGAAGACCCAAGTTGGTCAACTTACATCTTCATTGAGTCAGTTGAGCAAGCAACAGATGCAAAAATTTGATTCTGCAAAACATGAGATCATTGATGAGAAAAAATCAATTGATGATTTGTGTGCTGAATTTGCTAGTTTTACTGATTTTGATGATTCTGTTTGTTGTACTGGTTGTGATGGTGATATGTTGTGTAATGCATGTGCTGAGATTGCTGCCTTTTTGAGACATGATGAATCTTTTTCAGCATATTATGCAAAGAATTCAATCTACTGTATAGTGAAGCCAACAAAATTGGAGTCCATTGTGGCTAAAAACCTCCTTACTGATGAGGAGGAGAGGTTGCTACCCATTTTGAGGGAGAATCTGAGAGCATGCACACTTGCAGACATTCCTAGCGTTAGCCCTTCCATATGCATGCGTAGGATTTTACTTGAAGATGGAGTTAAGCCAATAAAGCAGCCCCCGAGGAGACTAAACTATCTGATTTTGGATGTGGTGATCCATTATACTGGCTATGGTGTGGCTGCTGGAACGTTAATTCTTCTGCTATCCATAGGGAGTTTTCTTTCCACACTTTTATTTCATTTTTCTAGTTGTTGTTTTCTTTTTGTTTTTACTGTTTTGCTATTGTTTTTAATGTTGTTTATGTATTTATTTGACTGTTACAATTTATTATTTTCTGTTGTTGTTTCTGTTGTTTGTGTTGTCTGTTTCTATTTCTGCTTCTGTTTTGCTGTACTGTTAATGTTTGTCTTTTATTTATTTTTTTTTTCTGTTTCTGTCTTTATTTTTTGTTTTGTCTGTTGTGTTTATTTTCTGTTTTCTATATAAATTTTTGTTGAAAAAAAAAAAAAAAAAAAAAGCCACGGTTAAGGTCAATGGCCAGAAATTGAATCATTATGGGAAGGACCCATGGATCGTGCAAAATCTTCAATCACGCTGGCTGAAGATGTTAAAAGTAGCGCTTTTTGGGCGGCATCCCAAGTTTTCTAACTCTGTCCTCTTTCTAACTTTGACTTATTTGTTATCACAGGAATCGAGACAGAAAAAAAAAAAAAAAACGGTGCCAAGTGAGAAAATCTATCAAAGTTTGATTTTTCTGTCTTTATTTTTGTTTGTGTTTCTTTGACAGATGATTTTTCACCGGTTAAATGGCGGATAACGGTACTCCGTGAAAATCTTTTTCGGTCCCTTCAGTTACCCACAAACACTGAAATCTGTATATAATTTTACTCATTTTTTTTTCTTTCTTCTCTCTTTCTTCTTTCTTTCGAAATGGATAATCAGCTTGTTAATCTCCGCAAGCAATTCCCTTCTCTCCCTCAAAATGCTTTAACTAACATTTATTGTGCAAGGTTTGAGAGATTAAGGATGCTTATGCACAAAGGCATCCCTGCGGATATACGCTGGTTGATCGAAGCAAAGGTCCGACTCAGAGGTGAATTTTCTGACGCTCTTGTTTCATATATGCCAGGGCTAGGCAAAAGTTCATATGCAAAGAAGAGAAGAGCAAAAAGGTTACGGGTCTGCTATAAATGTGCAAGATGGACCTGTAACACAAAATGCAAATCAATTGGAATGACGTCTATAAACCGAGATGATAAAATTAACTTCATAAAGGATGGCATGAGTAAGGAGTCTTTAGATAACATTCTATTGACTCTTGAGACGCATCCTAGTGGAGATGTGCAGAGAGTACTTCTCGATTTATGGCCAATATTCCAAGATGAACATGAGCGTTATAGTCTCGGGAATCTGACTCAAAAAGACCCTGTTTGCCAATTTTTAAGAAAATTGGATGGGAAGCCGACCATCGGCCCATAGAGAGCATTCAAGCCGTTACTGGACGTAAAACCAGAGGAATTTGTGAGCCACAATCACACCTCCTGTAAGTATTATTTTTTATTTTTTTTATTTTTCTTTTTTTTCTTCTTGTTTATTAAAAAAAATTCAAAAAAAAAATTCAAAAAAAAAATAAAAAAGAAAAAAAATTCAAAACAAAACAAAAGTAGCCGTATTCTTTTGAAATATGCGTTGCGTATTTTCAAACTTCTTCTGATACATATAGATTAGTCTTTTATCCTTGTCATATAGCTATTATTATTTTGCTTCTTTTCAAACTTACCTGACACACGGTTCTACCCCTCCTTTATAGGTGTAATTATTACATTTGAGTTTTGATTCTTTAAATAATGCACTTTGCTCTCTTCAGATCTTTGATAAGGTGAGAGTACAAAAAAAAAAAAAAGACAAAATGGAAGTCACTTCAGTTCGTCGGATCAAGAGTGTTTGTGTCTTTTGTGGATCTAATCCTGGGAAAGATAAAGAGTTTGTAAATATTGCACACCATCTTGGTCGAGTGCTAGCTGAGAGAGAAATCCATTTAGTTTACGGAGGAGGTAGTCTTGGGTTAATGGGTTGTGTCGCAACTGCTGCACATTTAGGAGGTGGCAAAGTCCTTGGTGTCATTCCCAGTCCTTTATCTACCAGCAAGCCCATTGGAAAAACATTAGGGAATGAAGTAATGGTATTTTGCATGCACCAACGCATGAACATTATGATAGCAAATGCTGATGCCTTTATTGCCCTACCTGGTGGTTTTGGAACTTTGGAAGAGCTCTTTCAAATTATATCCTGGTCACAGCAGAACTTTCACAAAAAACCCATAGGTATATTAAATGTTAATGGTTTTTATGACAGTTTGTTTTGTTTTCTTGATCATGCTGTAGAAAAAGGGTTCATCTCACAAGCGACACGTCAAAGTCTTGTAACTGCTGCAACTCCTGAACAATTGCTCGATCAACTAAATGAATTTGTATCACAACGTGATCCAGTAATGGCTCCACGGAATTGGGAACAAGGCAGCAGCAGCAAAAAGCCAAAACTTGATTTGAATTTGTCTTTGTGAATTTTTGTTTTCTCTTACGGTTTTAGTTTTTTGTAATTTTTCTTATTTCAGGCTCGATTTGCGGTTTTAAGTAAGACCTTCTACACTCTACCTATCTTTATTTTGACATTGGGGACAATGTCTTTAATTAGTTGGGGGGAGGGATAGTTGACATTACCATGTACATAGTTTAGTAAAAAAAAAACAAAAAAAAAAAAAACTAACAAGCTAATCTTTATTGTTACTAACTTATTAGATGTATGATGGCAGAGTAAGGAGTAGTTTTGCTCTTGAGACGCATCTTAACTTGCATTTCATAGTATGTCTTAAATTATTTTGTTCTTGCATATAAACAAAAAAGAAAAAAAAAAGACAAAAAAACAAAAACAAAATTTGATCTTTTCAATTAATTTTGATGCAAGCATGTGCTGAATCTGAGCTTAATTGATAATAAAAGTATGCAAAACAATTTATAGTTGAATCATTTTCATGATATACATATGTATATGATTGTGGATATTAGGAAGAAGGCATGGTTGAATTGAGTGAATGTTTCATACCTTTGTGAGTTTTGGGCTTTTCCAAGTTTGATACTTACACTTGGTTATTTTCTTTCATGAGTGATGTCAATTATGAATTTATTTTCTAGAACTTGCATTGAATCGATTTGAGATTACATTGGTCTGTATGTTGCATGAAAATGACAGAGGCATTTTTTCTTGACTTAGCTGCTTTGGCCAAATAAACCTACCTTGCATTTATCCCATTGTTAACCCCCTCTGAGCCTACTTGCCTATTCTTTGTTCTTAGCTCATTTCAAGCCTTGAGTGAAAAACCATGTTTTACCTTACCTTTGGGAATGGGAGAGCATTGATTTTCTTATTGGAGGAGTTCTTTTGCTTGCAATGATTTAAGTGTGGGGGAATTGGTGTGCTGATACGAAATGCTTGGTACCAAAAAAAAAAACAAAAAACGAAAAAAAAAACAAAAGAAAAAAAAAAACAAAAAAAAAGAGAAAAAAGAAAGAAAAATAAAAGAATAGAAAAAGGAAGGAATGTGTGAAAAGAATGAGCATTTTATGGTTTTGGGTAAAAATTTTATTCTTTCTACTTGAGTTACTCATCAATGCTCTTTTATTCTCTTTGGTTTTAACCTGCTATTATCCATATTGTTCCCTTCCTTCATCTTATAAGTTCCATTACAACTTTTTTGAAAGACCTCTTGATTTTTGTAATTTATTTGATTTAAGTAGTGGAGAATTGATGTATATGCAAGCCTATGGTAAAATACTTTCATAATTTGACTGAGTTGAGCGTAAACAGTTAACCTAAACACCTTGTGTGATTTGAGTGTCATTTGTGAAGAATTTTACTCAATCTGAACATGCCTATTTCTGATTAAAGCATGATTATGCTATACTTTATTCTCAATTGGTTTGATTCAACTATTCTTTGTTAAGCATACTTGACTTATTAATTATGGTTTATATTTAATACAATGCTTGTATTTAAAAATTAGTTGAATTGATTAAATAAAATATTACATGTTTGTGGGTATCATCCTGGTAAACCCTCACGAGACTATAACTCGTCCACTAGGGACACCTAGGGGTTTAAAGGCTTGTGGCACATGCTAAGTGCCATCGTGTTTTCCTACGAAAATGGATTAGATTAGGTACAATCAGTTTTTATGTTTTTAGTTTAATAATATGATGTTTCTTGTTTTTCTTTAGTTTCGTTGTTATGTGTTTTGCCCAGGAGTACAAAAGCTTAAGTGTGGGGGAATTTGATCAATCAATTTGAGACACTTATGTTAGCTTTGTATTAGGCATTATTAGATGTTTATTGTGCCCAATATTAGTACTTTAGATGAGTTTAATGTTGTTGGGCTTCATTGGGCTTTAATGCAAATATTGAATAATTTTCGGATTTTGATGCATTTTGACCTTTCTTCCTTGGTTAGGTCATAACTTGGGACTCGATGATCCAATTGAGGTGATCTTGGTGTCTTTGGAAAGCTAAGACAATTCTCTACAAGTTTCATGAAGAACTCAAGAGCTGGATCGGAATGCTAAGGGTCCAAAATATCCCTGCAATGCAGAGTGGGTTTGCTGTCACGGAACCATCTGGGCAGTATGCACATATTGGACTATATAGTGGGTTATAGGCCTCCTCTTGGGCTGAAACTTGGTCACTTGAAAGATAAGACCCATATCTCCAACTTCAATGAAGACCATTTTGTCAATAGATGTCGTTTTAGGCATGCTTCAGAAGCTACAAGTTGGTCTGAATTTGGAAACACGTTCTTCCAACCTAACTTGAGGTAGGTGAAGTGTTTTTGGCATTTCTGGAGTTCTAAAAGTCCAAATGACATGATTCAAATTGGAGATTTTCAAGGAGACAACTGGCTACAACTTTGATGAAGACATCCAAGCCAAAATGCACCTTCTAGGTGATGAATTTGAAGCCAGAAGTCGGATAAGAGTTGTTGATTAAAAGCCACCAACCATACACCAACCCACCTACCATGCACCAACCCACCAACCATGCATCAAGCTTCCATTTTTGACAAATTTCAGATTCTTATAGCTTGTATTCAGATTATGTACATGTACAAATTGGCTTCTAGGATTAGTATAAATAGACCCAACCTCTTTGTATTAGAAGCATTCAATTGGGAAGTAAGTTAGAATTCAATTTTGTAGTAAGTTTGAGTATTTGTTAGTTTTCTTTCTCTTCTTCTCCCTTCTCTTTAGAATTTCATTTTTGTTCTTTATTTTCTGAGTTCTTCCTTCCCATCCATGGAAGGCTAGGCTCTCATAATCAATCCAAGGGATTAGCCATCTTGATGTTTAATTTGGAGATCTTGTTTTACTTGTTCATATTGCTTAATTGTTATTCAAGTTTCTCTTCTTCCTCTTTTAATATTGATCTAGATTGAATTGCTTAATTTGATTTGGATGTTTATGTGATACTAGCTTTATTATCATGTATTCAAGAGGATCACATAGAATAAACAATTTATTAAAGCTTTTTGATGGATTGTTTAGCTTGGTTAAATTCTTGATCTTAGGTTAATCTATGTTTGGATGGTGCTTACTTTATCTAACCTTGGTTAATTAAATCCTAGATGCTTATCTAGTAGAGAATTCTTGGATTATGTTGAGGCTTCTTGATGTGATCTAAGGCCAAGAACATGGTTAGCGATTAAGTGAATTCCTTGTGATCAATGATGGATTAAACTTAAGATCGGTAAATTTCCTTGGATTGGTTGTTTCTTTAGATTTGTTTTCAACTTTAAGTCTTGTTCTTTTATCAATATTGTTAATCAACAACAAAACCCCCCATTTTAATTATCTTGATCTGATTAAATATTTGTTCTTTTTGGATCCTTGTGAGACGATTCGGTTCATGCTCTATACTACAAATTAGTTTGCGAACCGGTAATTTTTATTATTTGACGGGGTCTCGACAACCTCTTGTCAATAGGCATGATTGAATTTTGGCTTTTAGATTGATTTGGTGACTTAGATGATTGCTTAATTGTTTACCCCAATTCAATTATATTCTGAATGCTTAATTTAGTAGGAAATCCCCGAAATTAATTGATGCTTAATTAGTTAATTAGGGATCAAGCAAGAATTAAATCAAGAATCAATGTCAAATCTTTAGAAATCAATGATAGATCATGTTAGAAAACTTACCTAATGGATTGGTCTTTTTAATTGATTGATTTCCCTTTTTAATGCGATTTGTTTCCTTTAAATCTTTGAAATTCAAACTCCCCATTTTTTCTAATAATCCTAATTGGCTAATACAATTAAAGATCCTTGTGAGACGACCAAGGTTATTTTGCCTTGTACTACTAGTTTTTCTTGTTTTTGAGTTGTGTACGGCCGCGGTTCACCCACTCCCAAAAAAAACTTTATTTAAAGATCACAAATGCTCCTCAGGACCCACTTTTTTGCATGGGGGTTTGGTGCGCGTAAGGGAGAATCCCCATCAGATTTTGCCAGCTGCCTTATCCTTCTTCCCCCTTTTTTGAAATTGTTACCCGATTTGCTCCTTGAAGAGGTGTACAAATGCTTGTTTGAAATCTCCTCCCATGATCCTGTATCAAAGGCGTGGATCATCAAAAAATTGGAAACCTTAAAATCTGTAGAGGTAAGTTTCGATGGAAGGTAGGTGAAGTGGGGTTACGGCGGCTTGATGCTTTTAGGAAACTAGGGTTTGGAGATGGATAGCATGTCACCTGTTGGTCATAGGTTATGAGTTGAAAGTGGGTTAGAGGGTGAGAATAGATTTGGCCTGCGAGTTGGGTCACAAATTAAAATCTAAGTTAACTTATCCTAAAGCAAATGTGGCAAGCCTATTATTTTTTCTTTTCTTTTTATTATTACTTTTTTTTTCTATTTCATAACTTTTTTATTTTTTTTTCTAGAAATTTGATTAAAAAAATAAGAAAATAATTAAAATTTTAATTGAGACATCAGACAAAATAAGGTGTTCACAAGGAGTTTCATAAACTACATCCATGAATCTTGTCTCTCCTTCTACAGCTGCAACCACTAAGGGAAAATATTGATAATTTGAATCTCTTGCTACTGCCACAAGTAATTGTCCACCATAGGGTCCTTTTAGAAAACATCCATCTAGCCTGACTATGGGCCTACAACTAGCTAAGAAACCCATTTTCGCGGGTTAAAGGCACATGTATAACCTTAAAAACCTTGGAGGCATATTCAAGTCAAGTCTTTATGCCATTACTTGTATTGTTGAACCTGGATTTGCTTGCATTAATTCATTCCAGTATTCATGCAGCATCTTATACTGCTTAGAAAACTGGCCATACAAATTCTCAATTGCCTTTCTTCTTGCCCAGTAAGCCTTTGTGGCTGATAACTCTGCCATGTATCCCTTATCCTTCATAGTCTCAATCACCTCAACAAGCTTCATTTTCTAGTTGTATTTCACATTATTTTGTAGCTTCTCTGCCACCTATTCAGCTGATGTTAAAGCCCTTTGTATGACCTCCCACAAGTATGTTTGTCTTCCAATGTCTTTAGTCTATATGTAAAACTACCACCTACTTTACTCACAAATGCCAACCACTTATACCTTGACCCATTACATACGACTGTGCACCTCATTTTTTTTGAATTTAAAGTCTTTTCCATTCAACAGGGCCACTCTTTTATTGCACTTTTAAACTGGTCAATTGAGTAGTTAAACTCCATGCCCACTTTGAATTTGAATTATTTGCACATTTCTAAAGGATTACACTTCAAATGCTTATAGTTCATACCTTTTTCTTCCTCATCACTATTTTCACTGTTTATAGAATCTGTTTCGTAGCTAGAATCTATGTCACTGAATTCAATCAATTGCTCAATGTTTGATGGTCCAACAGCCTCATTTTGTATTACATTAGCATAGGCATCAAGTTCATCTAGCTCTTGGCGTGCACTTATGTTGTTATCTACTTCATTGTAAAGGTCAAAACCATCATTATTATCTCTTACCCTGTTATCCTCACTATCATAAAAAACAATCCCAGCAACATTGTCCTCATCAGACTCAACATTTACATCATTTTCATCAACCTCCTTGTTTTTTTCTTTGAATTCACCTCCTGCTGGTTTCTTTCTTTGAATTCACCTCATGCTGGATGTTCATCTACATTATTTTGTTCAAAAATATTTGTATAAAAATATTTGTATCTTGAACAACATTAGTTGCTGCCAAAACAACGCCAATACTAGGTTCACAATCATGTATGATATATATGTCAATTATCCTAAAAGGCATAGTCATTGCAACTTTCCCCACCTCCATGGCATCCCTATCAGTTTTGATTTCTACCAAACCTTCTTCAAACCTTATACCAGGTTTCTTTCACTAAATTTGTACATTTCCTATATAACCCAAATCTTTCAGCACATAACATACTTCTTGCAAAGACCATCTGTCTAATTCTACCTCTCTCAACATATAACACTTACTATTTTTTTATTTAATACACTTTTCATCCACAAATTTACCCCAAGGTATATATCCACATTAAATTCCTTTAATCCCCCAACATCAGAGTTGTACATTTGTCTATTTCACATAAAGACAATACAACATACTTACTTTTGTCAATAATTGTAAACTAATGTTTAAAACTTGAAACCTAAAGAGGGCCCCACCATCAAATGGTTCCCCATTGTCCCCACATGTCGTTGTCCCCCATTATTACATAATTAAAAAAATTCAACTTAAAAAAACTCCAAAACAAGCTTTAGAAGTAAAAAAAAATAAAATCACCCTAAAAATGACCAAAATTTTTGAACCCCTCACGAGAGAGAGAGAGAGGAAATCAAAATTACCTTGTTTGAAAAGCGGCAAACATGAAAACTTAGAGATTCCTTGGCTTATGTGCTTTGTCTCGGACGAATATGAATTCTGGTAGAACAAAAGTCTTCGAACGTACTCACTAATGATAATTTTTTTTTTTTATAATTCCAACATGAAATATTACGTGGTAATTTTGCCACAATATTAATAACAAATATTATTAAATTTGTCACGTGGCATCAATGTTTGCCACGTGATGCCCCTATCTTTGCCACATAATATTTCCCGTTTATTAGATGTGGTAAGGTAGTGATCATTTTGCCTGGGAGCTGAAGCTCACGTGGTGTTGAACTTGGGCACCCTATACAGTGGAGGTCTCAAGTTCGAATCCCATTCCCCCTATCCCCAGCTGGAACTACAATATAGCCAGCTAAATACTATCTAATGACAAAAAAAAAAAAAAAAAGGTAGGGAGCCACAATTTTAATAATTTTATAAGGATTTGTTTAATAATTTTAAATTATAATGACTAAATTGAATTCACAATTAAATTATAGGGACTAAATAAATAATTTAATCTAATTTTAAAGTCATTGTATTTTGATAAATATAGCAAGGATGTTTAAAATTAAGTTTTCACCATTTTATGTATATAAATTGACTTTTAAACCCATCTTTGATTTGTAAATTGGTTTTCCAAATATAGTAAAAGGAATTTTTTTTAATTTTTTTAATTTTTTTCTTAATCAAATCAAATTAATAATGATTCTTGTAAAGCTTATTTTTAAAATTTTAATTGCCACGCTTGTGACGGATGTTCCTCTCCAAAATGATTGCGACAATGGCATTAATCACCTGGGATTTGTATCTTAATCCAATCACTGACCTTACTTTTCCAAGATCTATGAGATTTATTTCAATTTCTTTACATTAAAAAGGATTTTTTTTTTTGTAAAAAGAAAAAATAATACTTTTTCTGTTTCAATAAATTCAAATAATTTTTTCATGTACTACTTTAGTAATTAAATTACCCATCCTATTAATTTATCTATTCTCAACAAAGGCACAATAACTTAATAAAATATTTTTTCTTAGTTAGTTATTATCTGTCACTTTTTATTATATTACTTTTACATTCTTGTTTATGATAGATAGCAATTGATTCTTAACTTCCTAGTAATCTACATGTTACCGTGTGTTAAAATTTTTAAAATGCATCAATAACTCAACTTTCAAATAGTAATAAAAAGATTAACGCAAAATAATAAATTACTAATTACTAATAATATAAGCATAAGTTATTATTTATCGTAAAGACGCGTAAAAGTGATGTAATAAAAACATGTGAGCATATATTGTGTATCTGAGTCTCAGATTGATCAATTAAAGCCTACCAAATTCATCCATTAGTATTAACCTGTTCTAAAGGAGAAGCTTTGGGAACATGACGAGTGCTTCTGTTTTCTGAATTGGACTTGCTATCATCCAGGTAGTGCTGATACACGTATGATACAAAGCCCCAAACGGCTAGCACAATAGAGATGGCCTTTATCCCATGCATTTTGTCTTGAAAGAATATCACTGCCAAAATTGGAACAATAGGCACACCCAAAACGCTTATGGCATTGGAGAAGAGGGAAGACGCCTCAAAAATCAGTCCCACACAACCAATAGAAAAGAGCTGCCAAATTATGGCTGTGAAAGTCAGATTCAGCAGATAGGATGCCTTCCCCATCTCATACTCCTCCATTTCTTTCTTCAAACCATTCCACTCTCCACTAGCAAAAAGTCCCACTAGAGTAGCAGAGGTAGCTACGAGGGACTGATATATTATCATATCCATGACCACTTTGAAAGTTTCCCTTTTTAGAACCTTCCTGAAAGCGAGCTGTGTAAGGGAAAGCACCAGTCCATACCCAGCTGATGCAGCAACTGTGCATATGAATCCAATCACATAATTTTTCTTGGAGACTTGTATGGAATCTGCAGATTCAGTTTGAAACACAAGGAGGGTGGAGGAAATGGTTAGAAGGACTAGAGAGTTTATTATGTAAGGTGTGAACTTCAGTGAATTGAGGAAGTAGGAGAAGAAAGCGTTGAAAGCCAACTGGGATGAGCAAATGAGTGAATAAGTAGAAACAGGAAGGTACCAAAGCCCAACTGAATACAAATAACAATCTAATGCCACAAGTAGGCCAAGGGAAACATAAATAAATGCTAGCATTGAAGCAGATGGCTGATTTGAATGAATTCTATTTCTGGTGAGATTTTTGGGTGCTGAGATGCAATAATAAGGCAGCAGAATAGGGAAACCCACAAGTTGGGCAAGTGTTCCCATCCATTTGCTCTTTCCACCTTTTTCGTAGTACAATCTTCCCAGGAGTGTTGCAGCTGACTGGCCCACCAAGATTAATGCAGCATAGAGGGCTATTCGGAACCAACGGTAATATTTTTTTTCCCTACTGATTATTGGTTGATTCACTTGATTGGGAAAACTATTATCCTCCAATGAATTTGTTTCTTTGGCTCCATTAGCTGCTGCAAAAATATACCAAAAGATCAATACATCAGCTTAGATAATATGTCATAATGTCATTGATTGGACAGAGCTGTTATGCTTCTGATTTTTTTCAAAAGAACTAATTTCCTCTGCAACATAGGTCAGTTTTCCTTTGATATGCAGACTCCTTTTTTTTTTCCTTTTTTCTTTTTACAGAAAAATATAAAGGTGCTTCAGTGCTTCACCAGTTCACACGCAACAAGATCTGTGCATTGATTTCCTCATAATAGTAAACTAGAGATAAATGATAGCGCAACACTTACTTACAGGCTTAAAACTCTACACAAGCTAAAATTTTCGTAGTGTAGTTGAAAGTGTAGAAGTCTCAGCTTACAATAGATCTTGTTTTCCCTTAATTTTTTTTTTACTTTGGGAAGTATTACAGCTCAGAATATAAGACCTCCAGGTCCTCCACCAAAATCTCCATCCCCCATACCACCTGATCTCAGCCTAGGTGGCCTAACATTAGCTAACCTCTTGTACCACTCAGGCTCCGAACTATACTGTGGTGACATCATTAAGAAGAGATTTTTACATTCGAGGATTTTGTTTCTTGCTACTTGTGTCTTGTCTGGACTCTGTTGGCACCTTGGTTTTATCTAATCCAGCAATTTACATCCTAGCAACCATCAAAATTAGAACCAGATTTTCCCATCATATACATACAAAGCACTTAGA
The DNA here is from genome assembly GCA_023212625.1 of Styphnolobium japonicum. NCBI lineage: Eukaryota > Viridiplantae > Streptophyta > Magnoliopsida > Fabales > Fabaceae > Styphnolobium > Styphnolobium japonicum. The sequence goes on from JALBWW010000003.1 coordinate 114,396, forward strand.
TATACATCTTTTACATACGGAAGGATTTCTTAGCCTATAAATAGTTGAGGTGAATATGAGAACAAAAGACGATATAACTGTAGGAAGCCAGACATAGACATTAAATATTTGCTGTTTGTGATTTCTAATTTCATAATAGAAGTTATATTTCTATTTTTAAATATAGAAGATGAAAATTTGACTTACCCATTATGCGGAGTTGCACTTCTTGAGGTTCTACCATGCCGAAGGTGGAGGAGACAAGGGAAGAAAAAAAGATGGAAGGAGAGAGAGAGAGAGAGTGGGGGGAGAGAGTTTAAGAGAAAGATGCAATTGATGCGCGCGCACAACACACGTGCCTAATAAAATATAAACAGTTTATTTTTATTTAAAATTTAATTTTACTTCATTCTTAATTTATTTACTTTTATATTATTATTTAATTATGTACTAATATATTATAAAAAAATTATTTTTAAAATTATTATTGTGATAATTAAATTTTTTTAATAATTTAATAATATATAATTAAATAATAATATATTTTTTATATAAATAATAAATTAAAATTAAATTATTTTATTTATTATTTAATGTGACTTATAAAAAAATATTTTATTTTAATTTATAAAATAATTTAATTAATAATTTATTTATATTGAATTATATATTAAATATTAAAATAAAAAATTATTAATTAATTATATATAAATTATTAATTAAATTAATTTACTATTTAAATTCACAAATTAAAATAAAATATTGTTTTCTCAAATTAAGTAAATGGCTCTCTCTCATCTATATATGTCTCCGTCCGGCTAACGTGCAGTAGTGGGCAACTATATATATTTACGGATGGATGTGGACAAGAGCTAGTAGCCCACCAGTCTACGATGGGTTTTTTTTTTTTTTTTTTTTTCTTTTAGGTACATACGATGGTTGGTTGGTTGTTTAAGATGAGTAAAGTATTGTAAAATTCATGCCAAAAAAAAGTATCGTAGAAGAATTTAATTTTAATTTATTGTTAATATAAAAAATTTTACATTACCTTTAATTATATATTAACATATTATTAAAAATATTAAAAATAACAAATTTTATTAATAAATTGACAATATATAATCAAGTTACAATTTAAACTCACAAAAATTCCCCTACCACTTTAGTATTTAAAAAGTTTGGGTGTTGCAAATAGGGCTGTTAAAAGACAAACGGTCGAGAAAAATAAGGGGATTTAAATGGATTGAGAAAATGTAAGTCCAACTCGTATCAAGGTCAGTTTATGAGTATTGCAGAATTCACCTTCTCCTCACCACTTTGGTATTTTTTCTATTAAAAAGTTGGGTGTTGCAAATAGGGCTGTTAAACGGTAAACGGTGGAGAAAAATGAGGAAATTTAAACGGATTGAGAAAATGTAAGTCCAACTCGTATAAAAGTCGCCAAATGGATTACTTATGTTTGTAAAAATAAATTATTTAAAACTTCAATCTCTTAGATAAATTAATTCATTAATTTTTAAGTAAGTTATAAGTATATAAAGATTTAATTGTTTTTAATAAATTAAAATATAGTCAATAATAATAATTTTTAAGATTATATAATTTATAAAGTATTAAATTAATAAATTTATACATCTCTCTATTCACACTTTATAATAGTGTCAACGACTCAATAATACATTAGTAATAAAAAAATTTTAACATAACAAAATGACAATACGTATAATAACAACAAATGCATACCTCTAATTTTATTCTATTATTTAAAAAATTCTTAAATAATGAATTAAAATTCTTTTGATATTCAACTTAATTATTAACCAGTCCATTTCATTAGTTAAAACATATCCTTAAATTATTTCGCACAATACCTGCTAGTGCCACTTTAGCATGCCATAAAAACGAAACAAAATAAAGGAAGAAAAAATGGCGTGTTATTTTTCTTCACGAAACAATGCAACTTGAGACATTTTTAGGTACACAGAGAACGTTAATTATGAAGGTTATCATTATTTTTTATTAGGATGAAATTTAGATAAAGTTTTATAGGTATTTGAGCTTAATTTTGATCCATTATCAGTGTAAATTTTTTTTACACTATCATCTAATCATGTGTTGCCAAATCATTAAAAGAGTTTGACTATCACAACAACCACCTAGAAAGTCTAACTCTTTTAATGATGTGTCAGCATATGATTGAATGACAATATAAAAAAACTTTACACTGACAGTATATTAAAATTAAATTATAAGTATTTATGGTATTATTTTTAATTAAAATATTATATATATATATATACATGTATTATTTTTTATACATAATACCATAAATCAAGATAATGTAATACTAAACTTAAAAAATAATATACATATTATATTCAGCATCTTAACCACTTGTAGAATTTTATCTAAATTTTATCATTTTCATTATTCATATACACCAATAATGATTAATATTAATTAAATTAAATATAATAATTAAAACAAAAAAAATAAATATATCACTGAACTGTCAACTATTAGTGAGATGATAATAAATATATCTTCATAATCATGAATCTTGATGGAAGAAATTAATCATGCGCAACCTCCCAACCACTCTCATAGGGACTAGGCACTTGAATTGCCCAAAAAGATGGGAATCAATTTACAAGTCAGATTCCAAAATGAAGAATCAAGCTTCCAGCAGAAAAAAAATTAGCACAAAACTTTGTTAACAATCTTTTATGTATATTCATGTACCCAAAAACAATATTTTATCTTCCTAATATTTCCTTAACTATTTAAAATAAAAAAGTATAATATAATATTTTCTTAATAATTTTTTTTAATTACTTAAATTTTTTTATTAAATAAACAAATAAAAACATTTAATATATTAAAAACTCAATTTTTAAATAATTAGAAGGATTAGTAAGAATATTTATTAAGAGAATATAAAATTATTCTTTATAGTATAATTCGTCTATTTTTTTAAAAAAATTATAATAATAATGCTTAGTCACAACTGTACACTTCACAAGTGGTTTTGAGTATAAAAAGAATTATTCTTGAAAAAAAAATTAGACAGAAGATTTGGCTTCTCAGTTTCATTAATAACAATTGTGTTGAGAAATATGAATAACTTCATGTATTTATAAAAAAAAATTAAAAAAAAAAGTTTAAATGAAGTCTAATAAATATTTATCGGTTTACAAAGAAAGAGTGAGTAGTAAAAAAGTGCGAGACTATCATGACTCTTTCGAGTATTGTTTTTGTTATATTTTCATTATTCGTGTGATTTATCGTTTGTGTTTTATAAATACTGAAATTATTATATCTGTGATGTATAGCTCGATAGATCCTAACTTGTACCAAAATCGAGAGTGGACAAAAGAAGATTTGGAGCCTTTCTTAGAGTCAATGAAAAGCTCCACCGCATTGACTCTTCAGCCGCAAGATAGAATGTCCAGGCCCAGCTGGAGATAAGAAGTAAGAACTAACCAAATAATGGCTATGTTAATAGAGGAAAAAATCCATTAAGCAAGCTGTCTCTATATAAATACTCATAAATTGTTTAAGAAAGAAAGAAATTCATTAGTCAACATAATTTTACTCAGAAATAGAGTTAACGAATTTACAGATCGAATACAATAGTTGATGGAAATGATATTAGGATTTCTTTTATTATTGTCAGTGTTCTGTCTTTAACAAAACTAACAAGATTTGTAGTTATATAGTGGAGAATATCTTTTCATCTACTCAAATTCCGACAAACTTGATTTACTAACGTTAAAGGTTAAAAAAATCGACGTATCAATATTAAATAGCCGTGTGATCTGCCTGTATATACTTCGATTTTCGACTTTAAAATATTTTCCTCAACGTGATTATAATAATAAAATAAAAGTTGTAGAAGGACTATTGCTCTCCTCTGGTAAATGATGACGGAAACACCCAACTCCCATAATAATATTTTCTTTGTTAGAATTAAGGTTATCTTTTAGTTGATAATTAAGTATTAATTTCTTTTGAGACAAAAAAATTATTGAAGTAGGTATAATTTCTTTTAATAAAATCTTTTTTACACATCAACATGATTCAAACTCAAAACAGCAAAATTAAAAAACCGAACTATTTACCTCCTATGTAAAACCTTATTAATCTCCCATAATAATAGTTGGATAATAACAAGGCCAGCAAGTTACATCACCGATTGTGAGTGGTTAATAATAATATAAATTTCAATGATTTGGTCTTATAGTGGGTAGGGATGACAATTTTTTCCATCCCCATGGATACCCACGGGTAATATCTATTGGTGGACGGGGGTTTAATACCCGTTTATTAAACGAGGCGGGGGAGGAGGTTGTTTCTCCCATACCAGTGGCCCTGTGGGTACCTGATGTATAATTTTAAGTATTTAAAATTGTATTATTATTATGTATATATATATATATATATTTTTCAAGAAAATTATATTGTTATTTTAATTTTAAGATTTAAAGTTGTTGAATTAAATTAGTATGTAGTGGATAAATTACGAAAAATTATGATATTAAAATTTATTTAATTTATTCTTCTTTTTTTTTCAATTTTTCTCATTCTTTTTTTAATTTTAATAATTTTATGAGTATCCACGAATATCCATATACCTATCTACCCACGAAAGAATAAAAAACAAATACTCACATAACTACGAGCCCCGCCCCATTGCCATCCCTAATAGTGGGGACTGGGGGGTCCTCCAGAGTCTGTGACTCTGTGGTAGTTCAAAAGACACGCATGCAGATGCAGGTCTTCTTAACCTCTAAAATATATGTATCTTTTCTAATTGACAGTTGTCAATTTTGGACCGAGTCTTTGGGTCGGTTGTGGCTCTGCATAATAAAAAGGTTTTTTTTATATAAAAGTAAATGTTATACTTTTTAAATTTTTTTTAAATATTTTAAAATAAATGTATTAAATAAAATAATAAAAATATTTAATATTTTAAAATTTTAAAAATTATTTAATATTTTTAAATTAATTATAATAATTACTACATTAATTGATTAAGAAAATATATAATTATTTATTTTTTAAATTATGTATAATTGATTTATTAAAAAAATTTAATTTTAATTCACTAGCAGTATTAAATTTTTTTATATTGTAATCTAATCATGTACTGATATATTATTAAAAGTGTTAAAATTTTGAGGTAGTTGTTATAATAGTAAAACTCTTTTAATAAGTTGACAATACATAATTGGGTAATAATGTAAAGAAATTTGACACTGATAATAAATCAAAATTAAAATCTTATTAAAAAATATACTTCCTATCTTAACTATTTAAGTTGTAATTAATTTTTACAGATGTATGAGGTGATTGTGAAAAAGAAACCACTAATATTATTTAAAAAGTGATTTTTTTCTTCATTAACGTAAAAATTAATTTAAGAGTATTCTTTCAATAAACAAAATACTAAACATTTTCTATTATAAATGTCATCTCAATAAATTATTTATAATTCTTGTCAAACATGTTCTATTTTTTATATAATTATATATATTTTTTAAATATCATTTTAACCGTTTTCATACACATTCTCATTTGTATATTTTCATTGGTTTCAAACCTTTCACAGTGTCTTACCGAAAAAAAAAACTTTCACAGTGTACACATGAAAAGGACCGAGTATATTTTTAAATATTAATTACACAATTTTTTATTCTTTCATTTAAACTTTTGACTAATACATGTAAAAAAATCATTTCTTTTTTAATACACCTTTATGTGTCTTTAATTATTATAAAATAAATTTTTTTAAAGTTTTTAAACATTTGTTAATAATTAAGTGACATCAATTTCCTTAGTTAAGCAATAAAAATAAAAAGCATTAAATACAAAAATAAAATATTTAATATTTCAAAAAATTTAATAAGTATTTAATATTTGTTTATTAAATAATTTAAATTTTAAAAAAATATTAAATAATAGTTAAAGGCACTACAAATTATATAAGCATTATAATTATTTTTATTATTATTGTGGTTGGTTCTACTACTTATAATTACCATTTTTATTATTTTTATAATTTTATAACATTTATTTTTGTTGTCAAATTTTATATATTTAAAAAAAATTAAGTATTTTTAATTTTTTTCTAGACTTAATTATTTTATTGTCATTTTTAATTCTTTTTATGTGTCAATGTTATTTTATATTGAGTGACTTTATAGTGAGGTGAGGTAAAGAGAAAAGGTTGACTTAAAAAGCAAAAAAAATAAAAATAAAACTCAAAATTCAGAACTAAAACTAAATTTAGATTTTGAAAATTTTTAAAACATAAAATCAAAAATAATATTTTTTCAGGTTCTTTTTTATAGTCATTATTTATTAATTTTTTAATGCTGGATTCTTGCTTGACTGTGATTTTTTGAGCATCAGTTAAATGGGAGAAATGGGTTTTAATTTCTGATTTAGTTAGTTCAGTGTGTTGAGACTGTCGTTGGATTTGTTTCTGTTTGCGACTGGTTACGACTGATACCATGTTCATAATAGCAAACAGAGAGAAAATAGAAATGGAGAAATTCTCTCTGTATTGAATGAATGTAATTTTTGTTTCTGTTACAAGATGATTAGGCAACAGGCCTATATATATACAATAGCTCAACTAAACAGGAATAACAACAACCACTTATACAATAGCTCAACTAAACAGGAATAACAACAACCACTTGGCAACTAACTTAAACTAACTTCCTTATAACTTCAATAAACAATGATAGTCAAATAGCTAACTATAGATTATATATATATATATATATATGGGAGGGATCAACTTACCTGGTGTAAGACTTGATTACTCTTACACCACTCAATAACTTTTTATTGAATAACTTTCTTATAAAATTCATCGTTAGATTGAAAGTTTCTATCATATAAATCATTTGTGTTAAATTTTAAAAAAATTAAATATCAATAAGAACATAATCAAATAGTTTATATTTTCATATATTTTAATAATTTATATTATGTTCATTTTGATGTATATCAATGAGTCACAAAATAATTTCGGATTAATGTAAAATTTTATATGTATGATTTACATGATAGAAACTTTTAATTTAACGGTGAATTTTATAAAAATGTTATTTAATAAAAAGTTATTAAGTAGTGTAAGAGTGATCAAGTCTTATACCGGTGTAAGTTGATTCCTCTCCATATATATATACATATATATTAAGAGGTTTAAAATGAAACACTTTCTTTTTTTATTTTTATTTTTAGATAGTTATTTATCATTTTAATTCTCATCATTCAAAAATCCTTTTCTACTATTTCCTCTTTTCTCTCGGTGTTCTCAACAATATTTGGAACCCATCTCCGTAGAACATTGAGTACTGACTGAAACAACTACCATCGTATCGTCGGCTGAATTAATTAGTGTCATATTGTATGACCCTTTACTGTGATGGGTCCAAAATTAGTTAACACTGATTTTGTCTAAAGCTTGTCTTAAGCTTGTCTTATATAGGAGAGGTGCCAAAAAAATATAGGAGAGGTGCCTTATGTCATATGACAATTGTACTCTCCCTTATTCATGACAAGTGTAAATTTATGCACAATGATGTCACGACGTAAAGAAAAAAAAAAGATGACAGCATATTAAATTGGAAGAAGTCAAGTTAACTGATCGTATTGGTTTTGTTTAGATTATGAGAGGAATAAGGTGGAAAAAAATGGAGTAGAAAGAAATAAAAAAAAAAAAATAAAGTAGAAAATGAGTAGATTATTAAGTTGTTTAGATTAAGAGAATTAAGAGAGAAATAGAAAAGAAAAAAAATTAAATTTGTTATAAATATATATTTACCCTTATTTATTTATTTATTTATAAAATAACAAAAAGAAAGATATATTAATGAGACTCACTATTTTTTTTTCTTCTCTATTTCTCCTCTAACTAAACAAGAGAACTTTCTTATTTCTTTTTTATTTTCCTCTTCTCTAATTCTCTCTTTTTCATTTCTCTCATACCAAACAAAGACTTAATGAAAATTAAAAAGATAATATTAAAAATTAAATTTTTAATTCATTTTATTTCGTTAATTATCATTGTCATTTTTAAATCATAAAGAGAGATTCCTCTTTATTCCCTCATTAAATAATATTCTTTTATCTTTACCCTTCATTTTATTTTAAACTACTTCGTTACGAAACATTCCACTCCATTCCTTCAAAATTCGGAAAACATATCCCAAGTATGTTAAAAGGCCGAGGATTTTGAGTTTTCAAAGAATAACCACCGTTTGAAAAATGAAAGGGTTCTTTTCTTAATGCCTATTTTCAAATTTTAAAAAGAGAAACCTAGTTGTTTTCCTATAGTTGAAGAGAGTGTTGGGTAAGCACTAAGCACTAAGCAGGTGGTTAATGGTTATGGCGTCGTCAGCGCTCTTGCCACTAACGAATCTTGGGCGGCATCTGGATTTGGTTGACACAGTCACAGACAATAAGGTATGGATTATGGATGCCTCCACTCCAGATTTTCATCAACTTATCCATGTTCTTTTTTCCCCCATGCCCTTATGTTATTTTCCTTGTAGATGCATTGTAAACACTTATTCATTTAATAACCAAAGTGTAGCATAACATGGATGGGGGTTTGATTTGATTGTTCCATGCATAGGATAGGCTGCGGGAGTCAGTGCAATTGGAATTGGAGGGTTTAGCTGCAGAGGTTTCTCAAGCTTTATCAATGGGGCGTGGAGTTGTTGATCTGGAATCTACCATCATTTCACATGGTTCTCCTAAATTTATTGCATTTTCTATATTCTATTCTTATATAATTTCTTGTAATTACTGTTTACTATTTAGTTACGCAATTCATTTTTTATCTTGGGACAAAACAAAAGGAACATCTGGACTCCGCTATTTATGGCGCATTACGGAGTATCCAAAACTAAAGCAGCTTTCCAATAAGCTTCTGGGGTTCACCTTAACTTAACTGCATTAGCAACAATATCTTTGGAATATGTTCTTGCTTGTAGTTGTAGGGATGCCATATTCTCAAAATTTGGAAACTGCAAAAGAGGTGGAAGCTATTGTGAGACAGAATGTTGCAGTTCCTGCAACTATTGCAATTTTAGATGGCCCGCCTTGCGTAGGTGTCTGTTTATTATCTCTTTTTCTATTCTATACATTAAATTACTTTTACATATTTTGTCATTGACTTGCAAGCACAATTAGATCTGGTATAAGAATCACGATGGAGTGCTTGCACTGAACTACTTTGATTGCTATAGGTGTGACACAAGTTAGCAGCAGCTATATATAATTATATAGGTCGTCATTCTTATCTTTTGGTACTGGTTATGGTGGATTCCCTATTCATGTTGTTTTGTCAATGAAGTTTGAGGTTGGTATTCTTTGTTACTCTAATTCTTCTCTTCATTCCTACATATTGATGTTGGATTTCAAATGGATGCTTGGAATGATCCTCCAAAGAGACTCAAAAAGAAGCCATAAGAAAAAATAAAATAAAAAGAAAATAGAACAATCTGTTTTGCATTTGTGTCTTCATCCTAAATCTCTAACTGAGTTCGAATCAATGAAAGATATGAAGCACTTTTATAGTTGAAAATGCTAGGCATGGTATCCAAAGAAAACCTCATGTTATTTTGATAAGCGTCAAATGAATGATATATCTCAAAGTGTTATGGGTTCTGACAACAGAGGTACAATTATGAGAATGGAAGAAAACTAAAGACACAAGTGGAATAGCCAAATTGAATTAGTGGAGAAAACGTATGGAACTCAGTGACTGAAGCAAAATATTTTCTATATCACATTAAATTTTCAAATGTTAAAATTGGTTCCAAATGTAAGAAGCTCAAATGTTCTTATGGATTTGAACAGTTACAGTAGATTTTGTGAATATGTATGCTTTTACCTATGTTTATGCATGTGTTCACGAAGTTGAAAAGATAAAATGAGGAGTTTGTCATCCCATTTTGACTCTGCTGCTGCAATGACAGTGTATTTGTTTTGTTGTAGCTTGTTGTTTGATTTCTTTTGCTTACTTGTTTTATATGGATAGGTCTAAGTATGGAAGAACTTGAAAAGCTAGCTACTCTGGGAACCAGAGCTCAGAAAACAGCTCGAAGGGACATTGCACATGTTGTGAGAGCTTTTGGCATTACTACTCACAATATTCATGTTGGCAGTCTCTTTTGTGGATGACTATTTTTTTTTTTTTTGCATTTGTTGTTATTATCTAGATTGTTATTCACTATTTTTATAGTTGAACAGTTTTCATATACGAGTGTGTATGTGTGTGTAAGTATACACATGTATTTATGTATGTACGTAGTAACCTTACCAAAAAAAAAAAAGCAGAAATCCCATCGTAGCCAAAATGTCATATAGTCCAAGATTTCTAAGCAACGACTATATGTAGCTTGCAAGAATTGTGATGATCACGTGGGAAAAATTTAAAAAAAAATTCCTTGGATATATAAGATTGCCCTTATCCCACCCATCTATCAATCTTCAAACTCAAAGAAGTGGAAAGATGTATTTCTTGTTCAGGGAACAATTGGACAGAATGCACTTGAATGCTGTCCCATTCGAAACTTATATCTACAATTTGTTAAAAAAAATTGAAACAAGATTTTGAAAATACCTAATTATCATAAACGACCTAAAATTATTGCTAAAATAAAACTCAACAGATAACTTATAGTTTTTAAAAATGAAGTTAATGAAGGAAAAGATCATTCTGGAATTAAGATAAGTAGTTTATTTGCTTACACCCACTCATACATGGATTCAATGATGCAAACTTTTTTGCTGATAATACATGGTGGAAGTAGTGATGGAAGTCTTCATTTTCATCTACCTGGTTCTTCTCATTTTGTGGCTGACTCTTGGCTGATAAATTGAATTTTACTAATATTATAGATTCTTGCATGCATTTGAGATTGCTCTCTTGAATCTTGAGTTCACTAAGTTCAGTCATGTTTTTCAGTTTATACCTTTCATGAACTGAATTCTGCTTGACATGTTGTCAAATTTGTTATTGTCAGTATGCATGTTTTGTAACACCCTCGGTAGGATATCACATTTAACGAAATATTAAATTAAGTTTAAAAATAATTTTATAATATCTGTATATAAAATATGAGTTCCAAAATTTCTTTTCGCGGATATAACATTAATCAAACAGAATAGTAATAATATACAAATTGAGATATGAATAATACACATACTTTATATTACTTACTGTTTAAGTTTATCGGTAATACATAATACAAATCATAAGTACTGACAAGAAAATAAATAAACATACAATACTAATATATTATTATTATCTGGCCATCAAAGTCTATCTACGGAGAAGGGTCCTCCTCCGGATCCTCCTCAGGATCTTCCTCCGGATCCTCTTCGGGATCTTCCATGGAGCTATACACAACAGTCGGAGAGAGTGATTGGGAGTACATGTTCCGTATCTCAATAGCCCCAAAAGTGCAATATAATCTCAATTGCGCAACTTGGCTCACGAGAACACTCTCCACCAATTGGGAATAGGATAATGTTTGGTCGGGATCGTTCGGTGTGTTGCAATCATATTACCACGGCACAGCGGTGCTTCCAACTGGCCCCCTGTGGAGTTTCCGTACCCCGACGTCCCCAAGATCATTCATAGATCTTCACTACACAATTCGCACCCTTACTAAGGTGTAACTCAATCTCCTCGGCATTAAAGCCTTGACCACAAATCTTTACAGACTTTTCTTAATGCAACACACAAAAATGCAATTTATTTATAAACAGAATAAAACAATCCCCTCGGGATTTCAAAATCACGTAACACTACAGTTACGGTTTTTCAAACATATAACCCTCCTGTTATAGTTTTTCTGTCATGTAACATTTCTGTTACGTTTTTCAGTCGCGTAAAACTATTTTTCTAATTTTCAAGTCGAGTAACTTAAAATTTAATATTTTTCAATCGCGTAAGACAAAATAATCATTTTTCAATCGCATAAAGCTTTTTCTGTAATTTCCTAATCGCGTAAGACATAAATATCATATTTTTATCAGTTTAGGCTTAAAGATTCACTTTTTAACAGCAAAAAGGTTTTCTGTAAATTCCAAATTGCGTAAAACATATTCTGTAGTTTTTAATTCATAAGGCATAAATAAATCACTTTTTAACCGCGAAAGGGTTTTCTGTAAACACCAAATCTGGTAAAGTGTTTTCTGTCCATTTTAATACATAAGGCATAAATAAATCACTTTTTAGCCGCGAAAGGGTTTTCTGAAAACACCAAATCGGGTAAAGCGTTTTCTGTCCATTTTAATACATAAGGTATAAATAAATCACTTTTTAACCACGAAAGGGTTTTCTGTAAACACCAAATCGGGTAAAGTGTTTTCTGTCCATTTTAATCGCGTAGAGCTTTAAAAATCACTTTTCAACTACGAAAGGGTTTTCTGTAAACTCCAAATCGTGTGAAAGTGTTTTTCGTAAAAACGAAGCTATTTTAAGCTTATTTAATTATTTCCCAATATATTAACATTATTATTGATAAAGATCATTTAAAACAACATAAGTATAAATTAAAGCACTATTTCGGCTTTGTTTAATAATTTCGCTCTTTTCTATTTATTTACAAAAATCATTAACTTAATTAAATATCCCCTAATTAATTAAGTTAAACAATTAATAAAATAAACTCCTTTGTAACAATAGAGTATTTAAAACGTTCAAAGGTCTTTGGACCAAAATCCATCATTTTTCCACCATGATTTCCATAACACCAACCAACCATATGTATGTCCAAGAAATATTATGCATCTAATATTACCATATATGCAATATTTCAAAGCCATAAAAACACATAGGCTAAATAAAGCATATAAACACTAAATACAACATATAAACACAAAACACAAATCATAAATCAAGAAACATAAAGCATAAACAATTTAAATATCAATTATAACTACTCACATGAAATTTTAAGAACATGAACCATAATCATATTTTCCTACCACAAGATTGGTTGATAAAGAAAACTCTCCCTTACCTTGGTTTAAAAATTCCTCAAGAGAACTTTGTGAAAGTTCTTAGTTCTTCCACCAACAAATATCCTTTTGATTCTTCAACTTTGGGATTTCTCAAGAAAACGGTTTTGAGAACAATTTCTTCTCAAGAAACTTTCTACACAAGATCTTCCTAAAATGATGTTTGAATTCTAAAACTATGGATGGAACTTGGATCACAAACTTTGAAAAGAAAACTCAAGGGCTTGGCCGTGGGATTTGAGAGAGAATGGAGAGGAAATGGTGAGGTTTTCAAGTGATGCTTGAATGCTTATTTATAGGCAAAGTTTAGGACAATTTGGTAATAAAAAAGTTTATAGATAATGACATTTTTATCCGTCCCCACTTGTTTGGCCACCCACCTTGAAGCTTGTAGAAGTTTGGAGAAGCTTGGAGAAGAATGTGTATTCTACGTATAAATACTAGTATGTATCGTCAAATGAAAAATAAAATACGCCAAAATTTTGTTTCATGATAAAATCCCTTAACATGGAAAATTTCTGAATCTGTTCCCGGATTTGAGTTTCGTAAACTCTCCTACTCCTAATAAATGGTCAAAGCATTTATGGGTCAAAATTTTAAAATTATTATTTTATTATTCGAAATACCCCCGGTTTAACACATAAGGTCAGCAAAAATTAAAAATTCCCAAAAATAGAAAACTTAAGAATCTGGTCTTAGAATCGAGTTTCGTGACTTTCCCCGGGCCTAATAAATAGTTAAGGTATTTACAGGCCGAAAATATAAGCTTTTATTTTTATTTTCTGAAATTGGCCCGAATCGACACATAGCGTTCAAGAAAATACACTAATTTTAAATGAAGTTCAGAAAATTTCCCAAAAATCATCATAAATCACAAAAATTGAGAAAATCAATATTTCAATTAAAAACAGAAATTTCGGGGTGTTACATGTTTATTAGTGTTTTTTATGTTCTATAGTAAACTTCAATGTAACCTTGGGAAGTGAAGTTTCCATGACTAGTGCAATATTTCTAATAGAGTTTTCTACCTTCTTCTCACCCTCAACCACAGTGTTGCTTCATGATTTTTCAGTTTTTCACTATGAATTTTCATACTGACGTGCAGTTTTTAGGTGGCTAGCAGTGGAAATGGTTCTACTACTGTTCTGTAACAATGTTTTTGGCTTCTGTGGTGATTTTCTCATCTTCTGCATCCATAGTTTCTGAATATGATCTATTTCATGCTCAGTCCTTGTTTCATGTCATTTTGGTTTCACTGCCTGTACTTTTTTAAATTTTCTGCAGGTTCATATTTGATAGGTACCCGAATTAAAGGAAAACAGAAACTGTATTATTGATTGGAAGCTAGATGTATTACAGAAGGAAGCCCCCTGTAACCCCAGAGCAAAAGCTCCTCAGAGAAGAGACATTTCTCTCTCTGCCCAACCTCTAAGGTCCTTAACAGAAAAGATGTTGAATGCTTCCCCCTTGTCATGCCCTTTCCCTATATCTACGTTTCCTCCTCTAACAAACTGGCCACATCAGCAATTGTAACCAATCCTCTATTCAGCACATTTGTTGGGCTTAGGCCCAAACCTGGTATCTAACACTACCTGCCGCTAAAAAAAACAGCCTTGTCCCCAAGGCTGAGATAAGGAAACTGAGTTCGACAAAACTGAACATGAATAATCTCAGCAAAATGTAGCTGCTACAACACACGGTAAGACAACAACAATGGCAAGGGCAAAACATCACTATAATACAAACCCCAGAAGGTTAAAAGCCTTGCGCCCAACCACAGAATTGTCCAAGAACTCTCCTTGTGCAATAGTAGTCTTTCCCCCAGGATCCCACTGTTGGGAGCTTGATGAGTCGGCTACAAGCAATCGAGCCACCCGCACAACTTCATTCCCACTGCATTTGGGCGGCTCTGTGCTGTTAATTTCTTCCAAATTTAGAAAGGCCATTACTTCAGCAGTCACAACTTGAGCTAAAACAAGAGCAAACTCATTCGAAGCATCCAATATATCCAATGTCGTATCTTCTACAATTGCCAGAAGCATGACAAAACCATTTACTATATCCTCTGCTGAAAGGTCCTCTCTGTGAAGAAGCGAAGCGATTCCGATGCCATACCCTTTTCCCTATTCTTTCTGTCCATATCAAGAGTTACAATTTTCTTCAAAATTATAGGGTTACTTTCGTGTGCACCAAGGTCGTCAAGACTTGAATGAGTTCAAGTATGTCATCACTGTTTTACTGGCGGCAGACATTGACTGGCATAGAAACCTTCTGTTTGGTCAAGTAGATGATCATAAAATTGACCTTTCAGACCAGTCCAAGGATTTCATGTCTTCCAAATCAATACACCTGTCAGGCTAAGAATACACGAGCACAATGTAGTATAAAATATCTGATTGTGTATCTCCATGTCATAGCCTCTAAATAGCTTATCTTGGAATGTGCTTGTAAAGCCATCACACCCAAGATAACCAATCATTAGGAGAACGCCCCAAATAGTATTTTCCCTTCCTCTATTGTATGGACTTATGTCAGTTCCTGCTGGATATAGGATGAAAACTGAGCAGCCAAGTGTAACTAAAAAAGCCAACAAACAATCAAGTCCATGAGAGTACCCCAGACCATAACTGGTATCATTTTAGCACACTTTGCAAGAGTCTGAACGGGAAAACTAACATATTTGAGGGCCTCATACTGACAAGTTGTGGTCAGTATGTTTGATACTGACACAAGGCAATACTTATAAATAGGAGCTACTGGATCCAACACTTTTTTACGTGCCAGCAAAGAACTTGCAGAAACAGCAGAAGTTGTGATGCGACTGCAGAAAACAAGAAAGAGTGAATATTTGAAGTACTCCTTTTCTGCCCCATATGGGATTTTCATGATCTTTTCCCCTTTGTCTTTCTTCTTCAACTGGATCGCATTCGCATCTGCTATTGTACGTGCCCTTGGCGAGTCTGTTAAAGGCGACCCAATGGCTGTCGCAAACAAGTCGGCGTCTGGTGGCTCCGGAGGAGGTTGTGGGTCGACCCCAGCCTCTTGCTTTGTTTTTCTTCTCTCCATACTCGATTCCTTGTTAACCATTTCTCACGCAGCTTGGATCTCTACTGATGCCGCATGCAATTTCTGATCTGACGGACCCGACGACGGCACAAGGCTGGCCGGAATCCTCAAGGACCAAGAACCAGTCCAATCACCACCCCTCGATTTCTCATAGCTCTCTGTCATTTCGTCCAGAATTTGGTGATTGCTGCTCCCTTTATCCTCCACGACCATTCTCTGTTTCTGCTCTATCTTCTCCATCGATTGCTCAATGAAAGTAATGGGTGATTCCTTCTCTCGTCGGTTGTTTTGTTCCAAGGTAGCCAGAACATCGAAAGTTCTACTACCATAGTTGAATCTTCTCATCATAGCCTGAGAAAATGACTCCCAATTTGCATCGAGGTTCTCTTGGCACCAATTTTGAAACCAAAACATCGCCACACCTTCCATGGTCATGAATGCCCATTACAGCTTATCAGACGGGTGAATTTCATGCTCCTCAAAGAACCTTTCAGCTTTCGCGATCCACCTAACGGGATCTGTCCCCGTAAAATCCGGCAGCTCCACCTTCTTGGCCCACATGTCCTCCATCTCCAGTAACTGGCTCTCCCTCGAAGATCCGGCAGGTCGGACCAATTGAAAGGTACCCGAATTAAAGGAAAACAGAAACTGTATTATTGATTGGAAGCTAGATGTATTACAGAAGGAAGCCCCCTGTAACCCCAGAGCAAAAGCTCCTCAGAGAAGAGACATTTCTCTCTTGCCCAACCTGTAAGGTCCTTAACAAAAAAGATGTTGAATGCTTTCCCCTTGTCATGCCCTTTCCCTATATCTACGTTTCCTCCTCTAACAAACTGGCCACATCAGCAATTGTAACCAATCCTCTATTCAGAACATTTGTTGGGCTTAGGCCCAAACCTGGTATCTAACAATATTCCTGTCTCTGTGACTGGGGGCATTGGGGGAGTGCACAGACATGGGGAATATAGTACGTTAATCTCCTATATCTTCATGATAGAAAGAATTGGTTTTCATGATGGATGCCGATGAATCTTGTAAGATGCAACCTATGTTGGGGGAATTTTTATAAGCTTAGGATGGGAATGCTTGTGTAATCCAAATCTTCAATACCACTCTTTTAATGGAACAGTTGAGTTGCATCATGGAAAAAATAATTTTTTGTTTCCCTCTAGAAACTTTAAGAACTGAGAATGATTTTTAATTTTTATATTATTGGGATTTCTACAGATAAGTCTAGCATTTTTATTTAGCGTATAGTTTCCATTTTTCTTTTGGCAGCTATGGACATATCTTCAGATCTCACCGAGCTTGGTAGAACACTGTGCTGGTGTAAAATCAATATTAGATTTTCCCAGGACCCTTGAGTATCTAGTACCCATTTATTTTTGTGTTGATATTATCAGTGAATTAGTGCAGCTATGCACTATCAATTGTAACTTATATTCATTATTTTGAACTTGAATAGGAAACCCAGGGAATTTGTGTTGTTGCTTACAAGACCAATGAGTTTCTTGCATTTTTTAGAGAATCAAGTGGCTGCAAGGTATATTAAATTGGGTTTTCCTAATGCTTTCTTAGGCATGTTGAATACTTGAAATAACAGCAAATAATGTTTTCATCGTATTTTGCTTTTCCCACCAGTGTAAAAATAATATAGTTGCATTGTACAGCTATTCTATCTTATTTTTATCCCTCATCTAAATGAAATGGTACTACTCTCTTTCCTCTTCTTCCTTGTTGGTTAAGAAACATGCTTTGTAGTGAAATTTTAAAAAATAAATAAATAAAAGAGCTCTCAATATTCAGTTGAAATGATTATAGCATTCATTGACTTAGAAAACCTCTCAAAACTGATGATTCAAGCATGAAATGATAAATTCTCTTTTCAATTATCATTCTTCTGATAGCATTTTAAGATTTTTTTGTTCAGTTATATGCACGAATGTGAACAGTATAACATACCAAGAAACCAGTTTAATTGACATTCTATTATTTGGTTATGGCATAATTTCCAGGTTTCATGTCGGGTAAACTTGTTCTCTCACTCTCTCTATCTATTATGACATCATATGTACGATATGGCTTATGGTTTGCTAATGTTTTCATCATACATCTAGTTTTTTATTTATTTATAAATAAATGTAATGTTTGCCACTTGCAGGGAAAACAATATAACAGGAAATGCTTAGACTCCCGTCTTGCTTTCTAGAGTAAATGAACTGACTGGTGATGCTTCACTTGCTTCAAGTATCCTCGTTTAAAATTTTCTAACTATACATTTATCATAAAATCAATAATTAACAGTGTATATTTTAAAATAAATAAATTTAATCTATTGTAACTACTGTTAATGTGATTTCAAACGTCAGATCTAAATTAAATATTTGACTTAGTGTTAAAGAATTTCCTAACCACATTTTAGACATTGCTCTTGTGAAGAATAATGCTCTGCAGCCCTTGCTCTGCTAAGGGAACATTGTCAAATTAAGGTGGTCTTAAACTTTCTTGATGTATGTTGACCAGTTCAGCAAGTGAATGAATGAAACTGATCCTTGTCTCTGTTACTGCTAATGTTACTTAACATGATGCTCAAAAGGTTTCTCTGGTACCAAATATTATTATGACTCAAATCTCAATGTCTTCTCTATGCAATTTAGATTTGCTTTATTGGGATAAATATGTAATGTAGAATTTGTGCTATCTTACATCCCAAATTAACTTGCAGTAAGCATGTTGTGTGCAGTATTTTTTTTAAACCAATAAATATACTTCTACTTGAGATAGGTCACGAGAAACCGGTTCTGCGGTTCATGCAAAAAATAGCTTTTGCGGTCACATAAAATCGATTTAATTTAATGGTAAAGAAATGAGAAGTATCAAAGTAATTTTACTTATTACTAGAAAGCACATGCTCTCCTCTAGGGTTTTTATATGGTGAGTGCATGCTTTCTCGTTGCTGGGTAGTTGTAACGTTGTGCTCAGAGTTCCGTTGCCTTGCTACTTCTTGGTGTGTGCTTGCTCGATAATAAGGATGGCAATTTCAACCTATCTCGCTGATACCCAATTCACCCCAATCTTCATGGGGCATGTTTAAAACTTGCCCCGCAAAAAAGGCGGAGCGGGGCGGGTTTAAACTGTGTTGCAGGGCGGGAGGGTGGGTTCGAGTTTAAGGTTTACCCGTCCCTACTCTACCCCGTACCCCAATTATTTTATAAAAAAAAAGAATGTTTCATACTTGATTTAGTTTGAGATTTTTTATGCAATGAGTAATTTTTTTAATAATTTATATTATATTGTGTATTACATAGTATATGCGGGTAAAATGCAGGTAGAGTTCAGGTTCTATTATTTTTGTATGGGTAGGGTACAACTTTTCATTTACAAAACTCGCGGGGTGGGTAGGAGCTGGTTGAAGATTTTTTTAAGAGGTGCGAGGCGGGTTAAGAGTGGGCAAAAACCTGCTCTATTGCTAAGCTTACACGATAAGGATGGATGTGTTGTTAGAGGAGTAAGGAGTGGATGATTGGTAAAGTGGTTACTGATATGGTGATCAATATTCAAACTTTGCAAGATGTTTTAAACGAAGTATGTGGTATAACTAGTAGGTGTTAGGATGCGATGAGTGTGGCGAGAGAAATAATAATTAAAACCAATATAATCATCACTAATCGTTTATTGAGTAGGGAAAATGACTAGTAAAATCTTTTAAAAATATTTAAAATAAAATTGTCAGTGAAATTAGGAAAAGTTTGGGAGTTGGTTATGCACAGAGAAAAGTTGAAACTTAATTGTACTACATTCTTGATACAACCGTCTTAAGACGATTATCTTAAGCTAATTGTGCAAGTTTGATAACCTAGACGACATTTATTTTACCTTTTAAACAAAAAGAAAAATTAAACAAAAGCAAGCAAATATTTACAAATTAAAAATAAACTAAAATACAAAATTTAAAAGTTTGACTTTACTTGCGTGACTACGTATCACTTATTGCAATGGAGAATTCAAAGCAATGTAGTTCTTTAAAAAATGATTGTTGGTTGACTAATTTTAATTAAGAAAAGATTGAAGTGTTTTAAAAGGATTAAAAACTAAATGAAATGATTGAAAAATCATTTATAAGGGATTAAAAGGTTGATTAAAATGATTATTTATTTATTTATTATTTTTCAAATTGAATCCACCCTTGCACAGGATTTGAGACAGCACAAGGTCGCATAATAAATTCTTATAAATCCAAATGACACTGAAGACAACACAAGGTTGTACAGTTAATCTCATTGGTTGCTGCACGAATATTTATTATTATTAAAAATTCACTAAAGGTGTTGAAAACTCATTAAAATGACTTTTAAAAAGATTCATTAAAAATGATTGTTTAAGTTTTTATTTCTAGATTACATCTAATTTTGCACGGGATTCAAGACGACACTGGGCCGCTTAATAAATCCTTACAAATCAATACAATGTTGTACAATCAGTCTCATTAGTCGTCGTTGCATGGATATTTATTAAAAAATGAATTTCACATGCTAATTACAAAGAATTTCATGAAAACCAACAAAACAAAGGAAAGGACCAATCAGTCAATCGACTGTCCAAATACACTAAGAAGGATCTGATCAATCAGTTGGAGATGAGAATATGGAATGATCTAATCAGTTGGTTGGTTGATCGGTGATAAAATGGAAAGGAAACTAATTGATCGGTCAGACAATCGGTGATGAAAATAGGAAAGGGATCTGATCGATTGGTGATAAGAATGGGGGAAGGATCCAATTGTTCAATTGATTGATCAGTGATGAAATAAAGGGATAAGAGAAAAGGGGGTGATCGATCGGAGATGATCGGTGAGTTAGAGGAGATCATGGGAAAGGGGGTGATTGGTCAGAGCACGATTAGTGGGTTATAAAAGATCATGAGAAAAAAGATTGATATGTCAAAGGACGTCGGTGGGTTATGGGATATCATGGGAACATAGGTTAATCGTTTGGAGCACGATTGATGGGTTATAGGAGATTAGTGACAAATACTATTCACTAACATTATTAATCTATCATATTTAGTGTTTTATCCCTTTTTTTGTGTTGAATTGATTGGATTTGGTCACATTTTATAAGTTTGGGTTCCATTTGGACTTAATTTCATTTTGCAGCATTATTTGAATTTTACATTGTTTCTGTATTTCGGACATATCTTAAATTCTATACATATAATAATTATGAATCTTACCTTGTTGGACAGATAAGATGGAGATCTACAAATTTGATGAAGAGTTCAAAAGCTGAATAAGATGTTTAGTAGGCCACATTGGGTCTAGAAGTTAGAACATGGGTGCTGTTGTTGGAACCTGACCTGCATGCAGTAATTTGGTCATAACTTAGGCTGTAGATGTCACTTGGATCTGAAATCGGTGCCAATGGTAATATAAAAAACATGGCTTCAACTCTCATGATACACCTTTTTGAAACTACATCGTTTTGATAATGTTTGTCCTACGTGAAGTTAACTAACGTTTCAGATATCTCTTCAAATTGATTTGGGCATAACTTCCTCATTTTAAGCGCAAATTAGAATTAGGCAAATGAGATGGTCAATTAAAGCTAAGAGTAAGGGGATTATTCCTAATCCAATGGTAGAGTTATAAATTGAGTTTTAAGATTAGTTATTTGGAGGAAAAGACAAAACATGAAATACACACTTCTCATTCCTTCATTTTTTTCTTGACTTTTGAGTTTTCGTCTAGCTTTTCTCTCTCCCTCTTATCTCTTCCTCCACAAGCTTTCTTGAATTACAACTATGGAAGGCTAATTTTGAGATCAATCGAAAATCCTTGAAGAAGTTTTAGTTTGATCTTGAGACTTTGTTTTGGAATTTGAAATTGATGTTCAATTGCAATTTTTTTTCTCTAATTTTGATCTTGAATGAACTTCTGGAGATTTCTAATTGTTTTTTCTTAATTACGAATTGTGATGTTATTATGATTGATTAATCTCAGTTTCATCATTCGAATTGAAGAGATTTTGTGTACAAATTTGCCACTTAGGCTAATAGGATTCTTGTTCTTAAACTAACATCGATTAACATAAATTGTGAGATTACGAGTTTATGTATCTTTTGGTAGTTGAATTCTTGATGATCATCTAGAAGTAAATGCTAGATCTAATGCAGAGATCTCGGTTAGTTAATCAATTGAACTCAATTTCACGTTTAATAGTCAATGATAGATTAATTGGAATTTTGGATGGATTCTTGAATTGGTTGTTTCTTTAATTATGTTTACAACTTTCAATTCTGTTAATCAAACATCAAATCCCCTCACTGTAACTTCTTGATTGATTGAACTACATCCAGATCATTGGGAAACGACGCGGTTTAATTATCTACATTACAAGTTTGGCCATGAATCGATTTTATTGTATTTGATTGAGCTCGGCACTCACATCAATCAAAGAAAAGGGTGATCGGTCGGAGGACAATCAATTGGTTGTTGGAGATCATGGAAAAGGTTTGGTCGGTCAAAGGACAATTGATTAATTGTTGGAAATCATAAGGAAATGAGTCTAATCGGTCGAGGATGATTGGTTGGTTAGTAGAGATCATGAGAAAGAGGGATGATCAATCGATGGGACAATCAATTTGGTGGAGAAGATGGGAAAAGGGGGCTGATCGGTCGGATGACGATCGGTTACTTGTTGGAGATTATAGGAAAAGAGGTTTGATCAGTTTGGGACGATCGATTAGTTGTTAGAAATCATAGGCAAATGGGATTGATTGGTTGGGGATGATTGGTTGGTTGGTGGAGATCATGGAAAGGGATTGATTGGTAAATAATGAAGGGGGCAGAGTGGTCGGTCGGAGATCAATCAATTTGACACACTTATGTTAGCTTTGTACTAGACTTTATTAGATTTTTATTGTGCCTAATATTAGTATTTTAGCTGAGTTTAATGTTGTTGGGCCTCATTGGGCTTTAATGCAAATTGTGAATAATTCTTGAATTTTGATACATTTTGACATTTCCTCCTTGGTTAGGCCATAACTTGGGACTCGGTGATCCATTTGAGGTGATTTTGGTGTCTTTGGAAAGCTAAGACAAGGTTCTACACGTTTCATGAAGAACTCAAGAGCTAGATCAGACTTCTGAGGGTCTGAAATAGCCCTGTAATTCAGAGTGGGTTCGCTGTCAATGGAATCTGAGCAGTGTGCACATATTGGACCATATTGTGAGCTATATGCTGATAAACATATTTTATATGCATAATTTAGCACCTCTCATTGGTCTATTCTTATGAAATTATTGCATATATGAAGTGAAAATTGCACAATTCCTCATATATTGGTTATGTTGTTACAAATTGAGCAGAACATCCAAAGGACTATTCAAAGCAGTTGTTGAACCAAAATATCATGAACTTGGATGTTGATATTAGTATAGCTCAAACAGAAGAGAAATGAAGACCTAAACTCAGTGAATTTTGGGTTACATCAAATTCAGGACAAATCAGAAAATTTTTGCTCAAACCTATACTCGATTATTTGGTGATTTCTCAAGATCTAACCGTTGGATGTAGCTGAAATTTTGATATGTCATGCATGACATAATTCTCTATGACTTTCCTAGAAATGAAGATTTCCAGATTAGCACCGGAAGTGGGTCAAAATTAGGCAACAAGTTGGTGGCTGTCATTTTTTATATAATCTGAGTAGTTTCGGAAAAATGGTCAGATCTCAAGATTTAACCGTTAGATCTGGCTGAATTTTTGACATGTTCTTCATGACTGCATGTGCTACAACTTTCATGAAGAGAAGATTTCTAAATTATGACGGGAGCTATGACGAATTTGATAATCTTCGGAGCTGAAATTTCAACCCATGTGCAAAGAGATTTGACAAAATTGTAATTGAATAGTTCTAGCCTTTGCCTATAAAAGGAAGGAATTTGCCACACTTAAGGGCATCCCATTTCTGAATTCTCTCATTGTAG
This sequence comes from Styphnolobium japonicum, assembly GCA_023212625.1. NCBI lineage: Eukaryota > Viridiplantae > Streptophyta > Magnoliopsida > Fabales > Fabaceae > Styphnolobium > Styphnolobium japonicum. The sequence goes on from JALBWW010000003.1 coordinate 138,484, forward strand.
TTTGAGTTAGGGGTGAAACTTTGATAAATTGTGAGATTTATACTTTGATTTCAAGGTTAGATCTTCCAATTTGTTTAAAGGAAATCCCAAAGCTCTTGTAGTTTGTATAATATAATCTTCATCTTATTCAAGTTTCTTCATCTTGATGTCTAGTTAAGGTTCTTCCTAGAGTTAGGGGTGAAGCTTTCATAAATTGTGAGATTTATACTTTGATTTCAAGGTTAGATCTTCCAATTTGTTTAAAGTAAATCCCAAAACTCTAACCCGTTGTGTTCTTGTCAATACCAAACAACCACTTTCATTTCTATCATGCTTTTCACTTATTCTTTTGTTTCCTTTAATATAATGAGTAGCTAAATTTCTATACTAGGATTGCAATTTGAACTCACACGTAATTTGATTCGTTTATTATATCCAAGAGTAGGTTGATTATCTTGAATTGTTTATCTTACTTGTTCTTAATGCTTTTAATTAATTGGCCATTAATTAAATTGAATTGATAAACCTTAAGCAACTTGACAAAGGGATTTTGGTTTTAGATCAAAGTAAGATAACATATGATCTTTGTGCGAGAGCCTTGAGTTCATATAGGATAGACATATACCTATATGACATATGTAAACATTAATGAAATCGGAACTTAATGAATTCTTGATTATTTGATAGACATAGTAATGTGTGTGATTCTTCATGTCATTTTGAGTTTAGTTTGCATACATTTCATTATCTTTTTAGTACATTTATTCATTTAATCTTCCGTTTTTGTTTTAGTTCGGATAACTGCAGTGTGTTTATGTTTAATCGCAGGAATGATGCAATATTGAAGCTTGGAAGAGACAAAACGGAACTACCATGAAGAGATACTGAGATCTCAAAAATCAACTGGACCCCTGAGGAGTAATTTGAGCATAACTTGAGCTAGAGAGGTCATTTTGAGGTGATTCCGGTTGCTATGGAAAGCTAAGACACAAGGCTACAAGTTTGATGTTGGACACTTTGGCAAAATTCCCCAAGATGCTTGATGGACAGAGGCAACCACGGCCTGGCCGTGGTTGAAACCATAGCCATGGTGTGAGAAACTCGCACCTTCAGAATTTCTGAGGCAGAGCCAACCACGGCCTGGCCGTGGTGGCCACCACGGCCGTGGTTGGCAGCCTGACACTTCATACTTGCGATTTTGAGGCCCTGGAGTGAGCCCATTCTTTGTTTTCTGACCTAAAAAGAATTAGGGTTGAGAGAGGAGAGGGTGTGGTGTATAAAGGGCAGGCCATTAGGGTTGAAAAGGGGAGCTTGGTCTTGGAGGAACTTCACAAGAGCAGCCACAACTTCTGCAGAGTTTTTCTTCTCATCTCTTCTAGTCTTTGTATTTTATTTTCTGAATGTTGTTCTTCATTCTTATGGATTGTATTTTGATAAACATGTTTGAGTAGTTCTTTTGTTCTAGGAATTGGTAGTAACCCGATGGTGTATTGACAATGCTTGATGTATGAATTTGCTATCTCTTCAATGCTAAGTTTATCTTGATTCAGTTTTTGGCATACCAAGTGTTTGTGAAAATGCTGGCCACATTATTTGCATGATCTTAGTCATTAAGGGAAAAACTGAAAGGTGACTCTTGATAATTGAATTCCATGAACTGAACTTGAGCTTTTAAATCACGAAAGTAGATTAAAACTCTTGAGGCTTCCTGATCAATCAATTTGAGACACTTATGTTAGCTTTGTATTAGGCATTATTAGATGTTTATTGTGCCCAATATTAGTACTTTAGATGAGTTTAATGTTGTTGGGCTTCATTGGGCTTTAATGCAAATATTGAATAATTTTCGGATTTTGATGCATTTTGACCTTTCTTCCTTGGTTAGGTCATAACTTGGGACTCGGTGATCCAATTGAGGTGATCTTGGTGTCTTTGGAAAGCTAAGACAATGATCTACAAGTTTCATGAAGAACTCAAGAGCTGGATCGGAATGCTAAGGGTCCAAAATTTCCCTGCAATGCAGAGTGGGTTTGCTGTCACGGAACCATCTGGGCAGTATGCACATATTGGACTATATAGTGGGTTATAGGCCTCCTCTTGGGCTGAAACTTGGTCACTTGAAAGATAAGACCCATATCTCCAACTTCAATGAAGACCATTTTGTCAATAGATGTCGTTTTAGGCATGCTTCAGAAGCTACAAGTTGGTCTGAATTTGGAAACACGTTCTTCCAACCTAACTTGAGGTAGGTGAAGTGTTTTTGGCATTTCTGGAGTTCTAAAAGTCCAAATGACATGATTCAAATTGGAGATTTTCAAGGAGACAACTGGCTACAACTTTGATGAAGACATCCAAGCCAAAATACACCGTCTAGGTGATGAATTTGAAGCCAGAAGTCGGATAAGAGTTGTTGACTAAAAGCCACCAACCATACACCAACCCACCTACCATGCACCAACCCACCAACCATGCATCAAGCTTCCATTTTTGACAAATTTCAGATTCTTATAGCTTGTATTCAGATTATGTACATGTACAAATTGGCTTCTAGGATTAGTATAAATAGACCCAACCTCTTTGTATTAGAGGCATTCAATTTAGAAGTAAGTTTCAAGAAAGTTTAAGTATTTGTGAGAGTTTTCTTTCTCTTCTTCTTCATTCTCTTTGCAATTTCGTTTTTGTTCTTTAAATTCTGAGTTCTTCCTTCCCATCCATGGAAGGCTAGGCTCTCATAATCAATCCAAGGGATTAGCCATCTTGTTGTTTAATTTGGAGATCTTGTTTTGCTTGTTCATATTGCTTAATTGTTATTCAAGTTTCTCTTCTTCCTCTTTTGATTCTTATCTAGATTAAATTGCTTAATTTGATTTAGATGTTGATGTGGTAGTAGCTTTATTATCATGTATTCAAAGAGGATCACAAAGATTAAACAATATATTAAAGCTTTTTGATAGATTGTTTAACTTGGTTAAATTCTAGATCTTAAGTTAATCTATGTTGGATGGTGCTTACTTTATCTAACCTTGGTTAATCAAATCCTAGATGCTTATCTAGTAGAGAATTCTTGGATCATGTTAAGGCTTCTTGATGTGATCTAAGGCCAAGAACTTGGTTAGCAATTAAGTGAATTCCTTGTGATCAATGATGAGTTAAACTCAAGATCGGTAAATTTCCTTGGATTGGTTGTTTCTTTAGATTTGTTTACAACTTTGAATCTCCTACTTTTATTAATCTTGTTAATCAACAACAAAACCCCCTTTTTTAATTATCTTGATCTAATTAAATCTTTGTTTTTGGATCCTTGAGAGACGATTCGGTTCATTCTCTATACTACAAATTAGTTTGTGAACTGGTTATTTTATTTGATAGGTCTCGACAACCTCTTGTCAAATTTGGCGCCGTTGCCGGGGATCCAAGGCAACTATTTGATCATTTCAAGATCCCATCTAACTCTAACAAATGTGTTTGTTTTGTTTTTGAAGCTTTTTCAAGTGGGATTCGCAGAATTTGGATAAAGGGCGTTGTGTCAAGAATTTTGGTTCGGGCATCTCAGATTGATCTGAATTTTGGTACACAAATGGAAAATATTATTCTGAGAAAGGCTCACTGTATACAGTGAGGTCACCCTTATTTTTGCCAAATTCCATCGTTTAGACCACTTTTTCAATTTTTTAAGATTTTTATTATTTTGTTGGATAGCATTTTTGTGTAGATTTTATCCTGTGGTAGTTCCATAATTTTTAAAATTCATTTGATACTGTTTTTATTTTTGTTTAATTTTTGGAGTATTTGTTTTTGGAATTTTTAGTGTTTTAGTTGTTATTGCTTTTCTAATACCTTCTTATGAACTGCATGCTTTGTATGACTAGATCTCGATCCTCGGTACCTTGCATTCATTTGATCCTGAAATTGATAGAACATTTCATACACTTCATAGAATTCATAGGACTGGTAGTAGCATTCATAGAGCTAATAGAATTACTTCTGGAATTGGGCTTGAACTTGACATTGCACCTAATCTTGTTGACTCTTTTAATCCTGTTGAGTCCGTACATTAGTACTTCGTATGCGATCTTGAGTCATTGATTTTACTATGGCTGACTATAATAATAGGACTCTTAAGGAATTGGCTGCACCTGATGTGAATTATCAACCTTTGTGCATTCAATATCCTGAACTTAATGTTGATTTTGAGTTGAAATCTGGATTGATACACTTGCTGCCCAAGTTTCATGGTCTTGCAGGTGAAGATCCACATAAGCATTTGAAGGAGTTCCATGTTGTCTGCTCCACCATGAAACCTCATGGAATAGTTGAAGATCACATCAAGCTAAGGGCCTTTCCTTTCTCTTTGGATGGTGCTGCTAAGGATTGGTTGTATTACTTACAACCTGCTGCCATCACTTCTTGGAATGACATGAAAAGATTATTTCTGGAGAAGTTCTTTCCTGCATCAAGAACTGCTGCAATAAGGAAAGATATTTGTGGCATAAGGCAAATCAGTGGTGAAACTCTCCATGAGTATTGGGAGAGATTCAAGAAATTGTGCTCAAGCTGCCCACACCATCAAATTAGTGATCAACTGTTGATCCAATACTTCTATGAAGGATTGATGCCAATGGAAAGGAGTATGATTGATGCTGCAAGTGGTGGAGCATTGGTAGATAAAACTCCAGCTGCTGCCAGAAACTTAATTGCAAACATGGCAGCAAATTCTCAGCAATTTGGTACTCGAATGGAGTCTTTATGACGAGAATAGTCAATGAAGTTAATACCTCTTCACATGCTGATCAACAAAGGGTGGAACATAGATTGGATGAGCTCACTTCTTTGGTTAGACAAATGGCAATAGGACAACACGAACCACGTGTGCAAACCCCTGCAAGAGTTTGTAGCATATGTTCTAGTTCCTCTCATCCTACAGATTCATGCCCCACATTGCAAGATGATTCTGAGTTTCAAGACCAATCTGTGGTTGCAGCTGGTATATTTCCTGGGAAGCCACAATTCCATCAGCAGCAACAACAGAAATATGATCCATTCTCCAACACTTACAACCCTGGCTGGAGGGACCATCCCAATCTGAGATATGGGAATGCATCAAATCAGCAGCCACAAAACCAGTATAGACCACCATTCCAAAGAAGAAGCAAGGACAAATCAGTTTCAGCCACATGCTGGACCAAGTAGACCACCATTCCAGCAGCAAGGTCCTGTAGCCACAAAATCTGAGCCCTCATTGGAGGATTTGGTGAAACAATTGGCCACCAATAACATCCAGTTTCAACAGAGAACTGAAACCACCATTCAGAACTTGGAGACTCAAATTGGTCAACTTGCCACATCAATTCATGAATTAAAGTCACAAGGTTCTGGCCAATTACCCTCTCAAACCACTCCAAATCCTAGAGGCAATGTTAGTGCTATAGCTTTACGCAGTGGTAAGCAAATCAATGGACCAGTGCAGCAGATACTTCCAGATTCTACCCTTGGCCCAGAGAAACAAGATTCTACAGCAACTTCAAGTTCTGCAACTAATTCGAATCTTTGTCAGAGCAGATTCAAGAAGAAATGATCCTACAATGACAAGCGAGAAAATTGGATCAAATCAGCTGATTGTGAGAAAATTCGATGCAATGAGAAAAGTGAGCATCCAAAACAGTCAGGTTCCACCATTCCTGTTCCTTTTCCCAACCGAATGATACAAAGAGGCATTTGGTTGAAACAGACTTTTATAAGTAAATTTTGGAGAATTTTCAGAATGTTGAGGTGAATATAACTCTCTTGGAGGCAATTAAACAAATCCCCAAGTATGCCAAGTTCTTGAAAGAGATGTGCACCCATAAGAGGAAGCTAAAGGGCAATCGAAAAAGTGAGTATGGGGAGAAATGTCTCTGCTTTGATTCACCCCAACCCGCCTCCCAAATGCAAGGATCCAGGCACTTTTACCATCCCTTGCACCATAGGGCACCAACAGTTCACTCATGCCTTGCTAGACTTGGGAGCCTCCATCAATGTAATGCCAAAGTCGCTTACACTTCCTTGCATATGGGAGAGCTAAAGCCTACCGGCATTGTCATTCAGCTTAGCAAACCGAGCACCGCACAACCTGCGGGAGTGTTGGAGGACGTTACGGTTCGGTACATAATTTAATATTCCCGGTGATTTTTATGTGTTGAATATGGAAGATGAATCTGCCTCTTCCCCACCCCCATTGATCTTAGGTAGGCCATTTTTGAAAACTTGCTAAAACTAAGATTGATGTGCATCTTTGGTACCCTTTCCATGGAATTTGGTGATGATATCATTCGAGTTTAACATTTTTGATGCCATGAAATACCCTTTAGAGGATCATTCTGTTTTTCATTTTGATGTCATTGATTTACTGGTTGATGATATACATGATGATATGTTGGCAGAGTTTCCTGAAATTGTAGGATACACTGATAGCATAGCTTGTGATACTTGTTACTGCACCTTCGGACTTTTTGGTTGTAAACCCACTACAATGTGTGCGGCTTTGTCTTTGAGATTTCTACATACTTATCATGTGTTGTTGTTAATTCTGCGACATTGATGATTACTGTTACATTATTAATGGCAATGATCTTTGTTATTAATGATGTTGTCATTCATCCTGCCGCTAAGTGTGATTCTTTTGACTCCATAGGATATGATGATGTTGTTTTGCAAGATTGTGCACACTTGCAGTACAGTGCAATCACGAGAATTTAGCGATTTAGTTTCGGTTCCAAAACTAGTACCGTCACCCAAAGAACCACCCTCCATTGAACTTAAGCCCTTGCCCGAGCATTTGAAGTATGCATTCTTGGAAGAGGATGAGAAGCTCCCGGTGATAATGGCCAAACACCTCCAACCTGAGCAAGAAACCAGATTATTGGAAGTCTTGAAGCAACACAAAAGGGCAATTGGTTGGACACTTGCAGACATTCCTGGTATTAACCCCTCCACATGCATGCACAGGATATTACTTGAGGAGGAAACTAAACCAGTGAGACAACCCCAGAGGAGACTGAATCCTCTCATTCTAGATGTGGTGAAAAAAGAAGTGACCAAGCTACTGCAGGCTGGCATTATCTATCCCATCTCTGACAGCAAGTGGGTGAGCCCGGTGCAAGTAGTTCCAAAGAAATCTGGGGTGACTGTTGTGGCCAACCAGAAGAATGAGCTCATTCCAACCCGAGTGCAGAATAGCTGGAGAGTCTGCATTGACTATAGACGTCTCAACCAAGCCACTCGGAAAGATCATTACCCCCTTCCGTTCATTGATCAGATGCTGGAACGGTTGGCTGGTAAGTCCCATTACTGCTTTTTAGATGGCTATACTGGATACTTCCAAATCCACATTGCACCGGAGGATCAGGAGAAGACCACATTTACTTGTCCCTTCGGCACCTTTGCTTACAGACGGATGCCCTTCGGCCTCTGCAATGCCCCTGGTACCTTCCAGCGGTGCATGGTGAGCATATTTTCTGATTTCTTAGAGGAGTGCATGGAGGTATTTATGGATGACTTTACTGTCTATGGTTCTTCTTTTGATTCATGTTTAGCCAGCCTATCTAGAGTACTGCAAAGATGCATTGAGACTAACCTTGTGCTAAATTTTGAGAAATGCCATTTTATGGTAGAACAGGGTATAGTTTTAGGCCATGTAGTATCCAGTAAGGGCATTGAGGTAGATCCTGCCAAGATTGATGTAATTACTTGTCTATCTTACCCCACATGCGTGCGGGAAGTGCGTTCTTTTCTTGGTCATGCAGGTTTCTACAGGCGCTTCATTGCCGACTTTCAGCAAGATTGCTCTTCCACTTTCCCGATTCTTCGCAGAAAGATGTGGAGTTCAATTTTGATGACAAGTGCAAGGCAGCTTTCAACCACTTGAAGCAGGCCTTGACTAGTACCCCTATCATCCAGCCACCTGACTGGACATTGCCATTTGAGTTAATGTGTGATGCTTCTAACTATGCAGTAGGAGCAGTCTTGGCACAGAGAGTGGGGAAAGCTTCTCATGTGATATACTATGCTTCCAGAACTCTAGATCTTTGCTCGTGCCAACTATACCACAACCGAAAAAGAACTTTTATCCTTTGTTTTTGCTTTGGTTAAGTTTAGATCATATTTGCTTGGTTCTAAGGTTGTTGTGTTTACTGATCATGCAGCTCTGAAGTTCCTTTTGAAGAAGCCAGATGCAAAGCCCCGACTAATAAGATGGATGCTACTGCTCCAAGAGTTTCACATAGAGATCCGTGACAAGAGTGGAGCAGAGAACCTAGTGGCAGATCATTTGAGCCGCATTGAAAGGGATTCAGATCCTTCCCTGTACGGGACTCCTTCCCAGATGAGCAGCTTATGCAGCTGCAAGGTAAGAACACCTTCCCTTGGTTTGCTGATATGGTGAATTTCTTGGTTGCTACAGTTTTCCCTCACATTTCACTCGTGCACAAATTTATAAACTTAAGAGTGAATCAAAATATTATGTGTGGGATGATCCATATCTCGTGGCGATTTTGTAGTGACCAAATTATTAGGCGATGTGTGCCTAATCAAGAGTTTCATTCTGTTCTTAGCTTTTGTCATGCATTTGCATGTGGTGGACATTTTGGGCCTCAACGTATGACTAGGAAAGTTTTAGACTCTGGTTTATATTGGCCTACCTTGTTTCATGATGCATATTTGTTCTGTAAGTCTTGTGAACAAGTGTCGAGAACAGGGAACATTTCTCGCAGGAATGAGATGCCCCGGAACCTCTCTTTGTATTGTGAAATCTTTGACGTATGGGGTATTGATTTCATGGGACCTTTTCCTGTTTCCTTTGGTTATGTTTACATTTTGCTAGTCATTGATTATGTATCAAAATGGGTGGAGGCTAAAGCCACTCGGATGATGATTCCAAAGTTGTTGTGGATTTTGTTAGATCACGCATTTTCTCGCAGGTTTGGAATCCCGAGAGCTATCATCGGTGATCAAGGCACCCATTTTCAACCTGAGCATGGAGGGATTGATGAGAAAATATGGCGTGTTGCATAAAGTTTCTACACCTTACCATCCCCAGGACTAATGGTCAAGCCGAGGTCTCCAATAGAGAGATCAAGCGCATACTTGAAAAAACAAATCCAACCTAATCGGAAGGATTGGAGCATGAGGCTTGAGGATGCTCTTTGGGCTTACCTGACCGCTTACAAAACTCCAATCGGGATGTCTCCATATCGGATAGTCTATGGTAAGGCATGCCACTTACCAAGAGAAATTGAGCACAAAGCATATTGGGTCGTGAAGCAATGCAACATGAATTTGGCCGGAGTGGCATAGAGCGGAAGTTGCGATTCTACAGAATTGGAAGAGATCCGCCTAGATGCCTATGAGAGCTCCCGACTCTACAAAGAAAAAACCAAAGCCTTCCATGATAAGTTTATTCTTCGGAAGGAGTTTTCAGTTGGGCAAAAAGTTCTCTTGTTTAATTCTCGCCTTAAGTTGATGCCTGGTAAATTAAGGTCTAGGTGGGCCGGTCCGTTTGTTGTCACTAACATTTTTCCTCATGGTGCGGTGGAAATTAAGAGTGAAGCCACCAACAAAGTGTTCAAAGTTAATGGTCACCGCCTAAAAAATTTTTATGCAGGCGCTCCAGAGTACCTCGTGGTTGAAGTTAAACTGCAGGTTGCCCTCTACCATGATTTCTCACTTCTGTTTTGAAAAAAAAAAAGAAAAAAGAAAAAAGAAGAAAAAAAAAGTAGAAAAGAAAAAGCCACGATTAATGTCAATTGCCAGAGATTGAATCATTATTGGGGAGGACCCATCAATTGTGCAAAATCTTCAATCACGCCGGCTGATGACATTAAAAGTAGCGCTTCTTGGGAGGCAACCCAAGTTTTCTAACTCTTTCATTTTTCAAACTTTGACTTATTTGCATTCACAGGAATCAAGACAGAAAATCAGTGCCAAGCAAGAAAATCTATCAGAGTTTGATTTTTCTGTCTTAATTTTTTTTGTTTTTCTTTGACAGATGATTTTTCACCGGTTAAATGGCGGATAACGGTACTCCGTGAAAATCTTTTTCGGTCCTTTCAGTTACCCACAAACACTGAAATCTGTATATAATTTTACTCAAAAAAAAAATTTCTCTCTTTCTTCTTTCTTTCGAAATGGATAATCAGCTTGTCAACCTCCGCAAGCAATTCCCTTCTCTCCCTCAAAATGCTTTAACTAACATTTATTGTGCAAGGTTTGAGAGGTTAAGGATGCTTATGCACAAAGGCATCCCTGCGGATATACGTTGGTTAATCGAAGCAAAGGTCCGACTCAGAGGTGAATTTTCTGACGCTCTTGTTTCATATATGCCAGGGCTAGGCAAAAGTTCATATGCAAAGAAGAGAAGAGCAAAAAGGTTACGGGTCTGCTATAAATGTGCAAGATGGACCTGTAACACAAAATGCAAATCAATTGGAATGACGTCTATAAACCGAGATGATAAAATTAACTTCATAAAGGATGGCATGAGTAAGGAGTCTTTAGATAACATTCTATTGACTCTTGAGACGCATCCTAGTGGAGATGTGCAGAGAGTACTTCTCGATTTATGGCTGACAAGAGGTTGTCGAGACCTCGTCAAATAATAAAAATTTACCGGTTCGCAAACTAATTTGTAGTATAGAGCATGAACCGAATCGTCTCTCAAGGATCCAAAAAGAACAAAGATTTAATCAAATCAAGATAATTAAAAGGGGGGTTTTGATGTTGATTAATAAGATTAAAAAAATAGTTCAAGACTTAAAGTTGTAAACAAATATAAAGAAACAACCAATCCAAGGAAATTTACCGATCTTGAGTTTAACTCATCATTGATCACAAGGAATTCACTTAATTGCTAACCGTGTTCTTGGCCTTAGATCATATCAAGACGCCTCAACATGATCCAAGAATCCTCTACTAGATAAGCATCTAGGATTTAATTAACCAAGGTTAGATAAAGTAAGCACCATCCAAACATAGATTAACTTAAGATCAAGATTTAACCAAGCTAAACAATCCATCAAAAAGCTTTAATAAATTGTTTATTCTATGTGATCCTCTTAGAATACATGATAATAAAGCTATCACCACATTAACATCTAAATCAAATTAAGCAATTTAATCTAGATAAAAATCAAAAGAGGAAGAAGAGAAACTTGAATAACAATTAAGCAATATGAACAAGCAAAACAAGATCTCCAAATTAAACAACAAGATGGCTAATCCCTTGGATTGATTATGAGAGCCTAGCCTTCCATGGATGGGAAGGAAGAACTCAAAAATAAAAGAACAAAAACGAAATTCTAAAGAAAATGGAGAAGAAGAGAAAGAAAACTCTAACAAATACTCAAACTTTCTTGAAACTTACTTAAAATTGAATGCTTCTAATACAAAGAGGTTGGGTCTATTTATACTAATCCTAGAAGCCAATTTGTACATGTACATAATCTGAATACAAGCTATAAGAATCTGAAATTTGTCAAAAATGGAAGCTTGATGCATGGTTGGTGG
>JALBWW010000003.1:4352500-4542167 GCA_023212625.1 Styphnolobium japonicum
GATATAAATTTAAAATTGGAAAAGTTGTTTGTGTTTTGAGTCTTTATGGTAAGACACACTTTCTGTTTCAAAAAATTGAAACCAAAAGGTGCCCATCCATAATATTAGGTAACACCACACCATTTCATTTCATCTTTTTATGCTTCAAGAGAATCAATAAAGGGTGTTGTTCAGTACTGTACTGTTGGATTTGAAATAGTTGCATATTACGAAGAAAACTTATAATGACTTATGCAAGCCCATATATAGTTACATATTACAAACAAAACTAGGCTCATGGGTCATTGATTAGATATCCTGATAATATACTTAGGGCAACACCACAGCAAAAGTCAATTCAGTCCACTCAAATACTAGAGGAACAAGGCCCTGCATGAAAGATGATTTTGGCCATACCTTGTACTGTGAGGCGCCTTGTGAGCAAACTATTCAGATTTACTTCTCCTATAGCTCCACCCATAATGCTGATAAGGAAAAGCCTTCCATCAAGGTTTAAGCTGTCCAGGTTTCGCTGAAGGTAGGATGCTCCAATATGATCCAGAATGACATCAACACCTGCAGTATATAACTCATCATTTCCGTATTTCATATACCAATCACTAGGAAAGAAACCATTAACACCTCAGAGAACATGACAGGTAATGAAATAATAATAGAAGGTAGGCAATTGCAGAAGCTTCAATTATTTTACTAGTTAATTTGGAAATATGTTAAAAGATTTACCTTTCCCTCCTGTTTCTTCCTTCACTCGTGCAACAAAGTCCTCAGTCTTATAATTGATGACAACATCTGCTCCAAGATCCTTACAGGCAGCAAGCTTTTCCTCACTGCCTGGAATTCAATACCAAAGAAAAATGAATATTTGGAAACTCAATATGGGCCATGAGATGAGCCGAGAAACAAAAGCAGCGTTGGACCTGCTGTAGAAAAGACTCTTGCTCCTTGGAATTTAGCCATTTGGATAGCAAATGTACCAATTCCACTGGAACCCCCATGAACCTGATCATTTCAGTCAATGGGTCAAATTTTGCTTGTTTATTACCTCTAAGATAGTAAGATTGATTTATTAATATTCAACTTATCCTTATGTAATGTTGTATAAGCAAATTTTAGTATCATCAACGAAGGAATCATTTTAAAGGCACACTAGCACCTAGTTAATGTAAAAATATCATAACTTTTTACCAAGGCACTCAGCATGTGTTGTGACCAATAATGAGGACATGAAATATGAAGCATCAAACAACAATAATTGCCATCACGGAACAGTTTTAAAGTCATTCAGAGATGAATTGGGATTTAAGGTTCAACTCCAACAATTGAGAAGATAAAGGAATAACAAGGCCCAAAAGATAAGTGTGAGTTTGGGTGAGTCCAAAATTACTCATGGGTAGAAGTAACGTGATTTTTACTTTTGCCCAAAAGTGATTCTGAAAATGCCCAACATACTTCTGAACGCAAACCAAAAAGGGTAAAAGACTATTACCAGGCCTTAAATCTTTCAGAGGCAAACTTAGCACAAATGAAATGACAAAACACTAGAGGGTTCTGCAACACTTAGATATAAAAATTGTCTACAGGAATTTAAGCTCACGTGCTTAAAATCAGAAACATCGATAGCATTATACATTTATACAATTATTTTAAATTTTTAACGTTATATGATCCAAGCATTTATTCAAAAAGTATGTCAAGGAGTGGTGTAACAATTTATGCTTAATTAATCAAGGCACAATCAGTTACCAAGAAAGTCTCCCCCGCAGACAATTGACTTGTCATAAAAACGGTTGACCAAACAGTGCATGCCACCTCAGGTAGACTAGCAGCATCCTCCAGAGAGACACCAGGTGGGATAGGGAGCACTTGTGCAGCCGGAGCAGCCACCTTCTCAGCATAGCCTCCCCAATGGAGAAGAGCACATACCTCCATACAATGAAGTACCGTAAGGTGGCATAAACATATAAATACATACTGTATATTTACATTAAGCCCTGAAGACATAACTCAATTTTAGCCATCGCTGATCAAGAAGATCAAAGAGATGATGATCTCATAATAATATGATTTACATTAATCCATTAGTTTTAACTTTTAACTTAACAAATAGGGATACATGCAAATTACTTCTGTTCTGGACAACCCATAAATTAATTGAATAACAGTCCTCAATCTTGTGGGCAAACCAAACCAATCTCTTTAAAGTATAAAGATAGCACATTGCCTACATTTTACTTTTAACCCCACTTAGCAAATTCCTGTAATTTGAAATATTCTACATGAAACTTCCAGAACTTTTATCATCAATCAACCACAGGGACAACCATCATCAAATTCAAGAAAAATCCAGAAATTCCATAGACAAAATTTGAAGTCTAAAACTACCTGGTCACCAATTTTCCAGCGGGTAACGTTTTCCCCAACGGCTTGAATGGTGCCAGAGCATTCCATACCCAGATAGGGGGTGTCACCACTTGGAAGCTCATACAAGCCTTTCCTGTGAAAAGTATCAGCTCGGTTCAACGCTGTGGCAGCGACCCTGATCAGAACCTCATCGTCTTTGATCACTGGGTCATGAACATCCTGCAGCTGAAGCACTTCTGGGTCACCAGGGGTGGTTATCACCACGGCCTTCATCGCTTGCACTTGCACTGCAGCAGAATAGTGACTACAAAAATGGGAACTTGTAAAAATGGAGTCTTTACTAGTCTCTCTCAGCTTTTTGCTATGAATATGATTGTGCGGTTTCTCAGACGATGGAAAGACCAGGGAATGGCATTGGTCTCGCTGTATTTGCAGGGAAGAGTCAAGCCGGGTCATCATCCTGTACCCAACAAGTAATACTAATAATTGGATGAAAAAATGACTCTCAAGTTTCGTCATAAAGTTAGATAATTTAATTTCTTTTAAAAATTTAACGAATTATTTAACGAATTTAATTAATTATTTATATATGATTAATTGTGTATCAAGTATAAAAATAAAAATAAATTATTAATTAACTATATATAAATTATTAATTAAATTAATTAAATAATTAATTAATTTTTAAAATGAATCAAATTATTTAATTTTATTATTAAGCTGAATTTGAGAGTCATTTTTCTTAATTAAATTTGAATTTAAGTACACTTTAAAGTAAAGTGTAAATAGTAACTAATCATAAAAAATATATATATAAGAATGAGTTTTAGCAATTTTATTTTTATTTTTATCAAAATATAAACCGTTAATTGTTTTCTTTTGGTTTCTCAATATATCTCACAGCTACTAGCACTCCCCTTAATTGTTTAATAAGTAGTTATCAACACTATTTCACTTTATAAGAAGAGGATCTTAGTACGTGTTTGAATTAACTATAAAAACAAAATTATGTAAAAAATTGATTATAAAAAAATTAATTTATGTTTAAATATGTTAATTCATAATCGATTTTATGATACAGAATTTTGTTTGAATTGTATAAAAAAAAAATCGTTTTTATGTATAAAATTACCCAAAGATGTATGAAATAATTGAAAAAATTATTTGACTAAGGACAAATAGGTATTTCTCTCTTAAAATATTTGAAATAATCTAAAATCAAATAATTAAAAAAGTAAAATAACAGCTTTTTTAAAAAAATTATTTTTAGTTATAAAACAATAATCTGAACTTATAATCAATTTTACACACTTTAAACAAACAAAATATATTTTATATAAAGCAATTTTTTAAAAAAAAAAACTATTTTGAGAAAGAATTAATCTTTTTCAATCATGCTATTAGTCCCTTGTTTTAACTACTACTCTGTAAAAGGTGGATTATAGTTTTTGTTACTTTTATTTAGGAAAAGTTATGGTAATAAGGTATGGTTGATACTTTTGACCTGAACCAAAGGTTTTTTTGGGGGACGGGGATTTATAATAAGTGTTTTATTAACACCATGAGTTCCACACCTGAAATATATTCAATTACTTAAAAGCAAAAATAAAAAACATAAAAAAAAACCTGGTAATTAGTCCCTAAAATAGTTCCGACCACGTAAGTCTCGAATTCAAGACTGCATATATAAAATGGGCATAAGAAATTTGAGAAGTTCTACACGAGGCTTATACTTGCAGAGTTCAGTATTTACTCCTAAAAGACGCTAGTTCTCAATTGCCAAAGCTGGTATTAATACCAAATCAGAATTTATATTGAACCCAGATCTTTTGCACAAGCATCGTTTCCAAGTTAAACCAGAACCTCCAATAAAGGCTACCATATGGCTCCCCATATCAACAACCTTAGCAAACCATGTAACCACAAAATTTATGGCCCGACCTGAAATGAATCAAAAGATCAAGTACACAACACCGCCTTCGTCAAATTAAGCCATAAGAGGCAAATATAAGGTTGAGTTATGACGCGGATTCCCAAATCCCAAGCTTATCACCAAGATCAACCGAATTGAGAGGCATAACATAGCCTGAAATAGTTATATTAGCTCCAAACAGGGTATGATTCAACCTTGGAAATAAGCCACGTCACAAACCAAAAGTATCGGAGAAGGATACTCCTGACACATAACGTGCATGCTTTCCAAAAGGAGGAAAATTTGTGTGCCAAGATAAAAAGAAAGCTCAGTCTGATCGGCTTTTTCACTCAATCCAGTTCGACATCGATCAAATCAGTTGAAGTAAAGGGAATAGACCCTCCCAAACATGTTGGCCATCCCTCATTTATAAGACAAAATCAATTTTAGCAAAATCCCACATTCTTGCAAGGTCAAATACAATAAAGAACAGAATTATCATTGGTTAAATAATTCTAGTATTATTTGGGCAATTTATCATTCACAAGTGGGCAGCCCTACTTCATTCCGGCAGTCAGCAAAGGGGGTGAAGAGAAGAGCCCCTGGCGGGTGGTAGGAGCCAATTTCCTCATTCGCCAATATGCCTTTAGTAAGTAACCATAGTTTTGGCCATCAAAAGCACAAGTTTGTAATTCCTCCTAAACATTAAATACTTCTGCTGCCATTTTATGGAATTAGAAGCAACAGCCACACCACATTTTTCAACATCGTGAAACATTCAAGGCAATATTATCATACTATCAATACCGCCGTTCTAGCCTCGTAATTTCAGAACAAAGATATCATGCTAACCTCAAAGATTCCTGACACGCATCAAACCCACCCAGTGACCAAATGTATCCAAAGATGAATGGCTTCCATATAACTTACTCAGCACTCTACATTTCATCACGCAGTCAATATTATCACTCCATAACTAGAAAATTGCAATATGAACATAATGTGGAAGGTAAGCTCAAAACTTGCTCCCAAAGTCATCAACAGAGTCATTCAAAAGATTCTAAAGAACCTATAGATGAACAGCCCATTGGTTAAAAATGACACAACCTTCCACCAACAAAGTTTAGGGGACTACTCAACAGTCTACATGACGTCTTCAAATTTAAAATCAATAAAAAAACAATATTCTCATCATCTTCCAACTTTCATGGTTGGGTCAAGTACTTATTGTCATAAACTGAAGAACAACTACATGACAACCAGACAACTGACGTTACAAGCACAGGCACAAAGAAATAAACAAAGCCATCCAACTGTAACTTGTATGGAACCCAACAGTGCATGTCAGATTACAAATTTCAGCACCCGATACATCAGCCAGGAATAACTGTAAAATTGTTATCTCATCATCCATAGCACTGTGCAGACAGATCAGGACAACCCAGAATCACATAGCAAAAGAAAGAGGGAGGCAGGGGGAGGAAAGGAATGTTTTGAACCAATGGAAGTAGGCCCAGACCATCCTAGTTAAAAAATTTCAGTAAAAAATTTCATCATTGGCTACAGTCTAGAGAGGCATATCTTAAACCAACAACAACATCAATGTATGCAACAAGTAATAAGAATCCCAATACGACGCATCAGATCTTCCTATTCAATAAAACATCCCAAATCAAAGTTTTAACTCCCACAATTTGAAAGATTCACCATTTGGCCCATTAAACTGCAAATATAAAGTACAATCCAACTGATGAATCCAAACCCCTAATGATTTAATACAAAGAGGACACAGATTCTATTGCAGAATAGAAGAAGATCAACAATTGAGAACTAGATAAGCTTCTCTTTACAGGAGTATCATACAAGATGATCAATCCAAACCCCGCACTATGCACATGTATGAAAAAGATTAAAATATCGTGCATGGCATTTACACCTCAATGATACATACTCAAAACAGTGTTTTCATTATGCATAAACAATATATCTCAAATTACAACAAGAATTACATACAAAGATTGCATTACGGTATTCCAACCTCTTTAATGTAACAAAAAGAAACAAGAAACTGCACATTATTCAAAAGAACACAAGCACAAAAAATGAATATGATTAGAACAGCCAGTAACAGTAATGTTGTTATTAGCAAAACTAAAACCCACAATTTAGCAACAATTGAAAAAAGGGAAAACAAAAACAAAACTACCACACATGGACCAATCTGAACCAAATCCACTGTCGCAGGCATAAACTCACTGGAACACTTCGAGTGATCTACTGGACTCCATAAACTGACCCAAACCGAAAATAAAATAACTGATCAAGTAAGCAAGAACTATTACCACATCAGCAATGTCAAAACATTTGATTCACATTAAAGCAAAACAAAAACAGGGCCTTGCAGCAAACACTAAAATCAATAGTTTTCAGATCCAAAATTACAAGACCCTCACCTCAAAAGTCCCATTTTTTCTATCATTAAATTAAATGAACGCCAAGAAAAGATAAAACCTAAAAAAAGAAACACTAAGGAACCGAAAAACCTTAACCGACAAGACCAAAATTAATCGACAGTCTGCATGATGTCCTCGGGAGCGAACTTGGTGCCCTTTTCCTTGTCGGCGGCGGCACGACCCTTGGCCTTGCGGTCGAGCAAGGACTTACGATCCTTATCCAACCTGAGCTTGGTGACGACAACCTTGGAGGGGTGAATCCCGACATTGACGGTGGAACCGTTAACCTTCTCGCGTGTAATGCGCTCGATATGGATGACCCACTTGCGACGGTAGACCTGAACCACCTTTCCCTCGCGGCCCTTGTAGGTCCCACGGACAACCTGGACCTCGTCGTCCTTGCGGACCGGCACCGACCGAACGTTGTACTTGGTGCGGAGGTCGCTCGACAGCGGCGCGCTCATCAAGACGCGGCGGACGCTCGACGGCGCCGTGAAGTGAGCCTTACGGCTCTTGCGGCGGCTGCTTGACACTCGTGGATTCAACTTCATCTTCGCCCTCCTATCACTAACTGCTCCTGCTACTTGTTAGGGTTTCTCAAATTTATACGTAAGCTAACCCTAGGGTTTTCTCTTTTTTTTTTTTCTCTTTTAAATTAAATTTATGGACTTGGATCGTGTCGGTACCTGATTTCACTCACAATTAAGCCCAATGTGGCCCAAATCGGCCCAAGTTCGACACTGGACAGATATATGTATTTTCATTGAAGTAAAGTGAGTTTATTGTTACTTCTCTCCTCTCCAACTAACTTTTATTTAATTTTTTTCAACTACTCTTCATTAAATTCTTATTATTTATTTTTAATTAATCTAGTTTTATATTTTCACTTCTTTTTTATCTATATCTAATTTTTTCATTATTAATTAATTTTAAAAATATAAAATTTTAATGTGTGTTCTTAATAGTTTGTTTGTTAAGATCACTAAAATTTAATTATTTAGCAATTATGATTTTTTTCCATTTTTTTCTTTATGAATAAACTTTAAATTTAGTTATCATATGAGAGATTCATTACTTAGAATAAGCTCAATTAGTTAAAATTAGTAATTTAGAAATTTAATTACATTTATATTTCTTTTCCATCTACACTGTATCATAAGATCGCATTTCTAAGATTCAAAATTAACCAATATTTATAATTATTAATAATAATAAATTTAGATAAATATAAAAATTATTAGTTTGGCTAGAAATAAGGTATTATTATCAAATGAAATGTATTTTAATAAATAAAATAAAAATTAGTTAGAGAATAGTGACAATAAACCTAAAAGTAAATAATAAAATGTTATTATCGTTAAAGAATCATTTGTATACTTATAATCCTGTTATATATGTGACAATTTATATAAGGCAAGTAAGCAATTTTAAATCCATCTCACATGTTTGGTGTGGAGGTCATAAACACCTCTAAATAGACAAAGATTAACGATACAATTCGTCAATTCTTAAAAGGCAAGAAATTTTGCATGTACTAAATGTCTGCGCGTACTTAATTTAAAACGAAAAACGTTGTTAATGCATCTTCACATCATGTTGTGGCTTAAGATCTATAGACTAATGCAAATTAAAATTAATCTAATAATTTTTATAAAATAAACCTCTCACAAAATTTAGTTTTGAATTAAAAATTTTCATACACATTACATTCATAGAATTTTACATTAATCTAACATTTACCATTGAACATGTTGGGTCACAAATTCATCGTTGAATTGAAATTGCCAATTGGCCAACACTTTTCCTTAATGGTTTGTTGCTGTCCTTTCCATAATTTTTGCTACTGCATATGGCCAACTAGTCCAACCAAATTATTGGACTCTCTGTTCTCTGCAGCTTATTCTCTCGTAGTTTGTTACTCTTATCTCTCTTTCTTAATGTAGATTATCGTCTCCTTATTCGACTGCCTATTGTATAGGAAAGGCTGGGACAAGGTAGGAGCTACCCACCCTCAACAGTATTTTTGCTTCTCAGTCCAGAATTGCTCAAAGCTTGAGATTAATAGATAACGATGCACCTTCATCCACCAGTGGTAACGTATTGCTTGTAGATAACAAGTGTACCATAATATACCAGAATATGCCCATCTTGCTTGTGGTTAAGGTCAAACTTTGAAGGCACTTAAATAAGTAGATATTAAAATCGTGTACTCAATGAAAACCCCTTAACGTGCTCTTTCAAACTATATCTTATAAATACTTATTTCATCTGTAATGTGCCCTTCTTCTGAAGGAAACAAAACATATAAGGTTATCGGAACTGAGAGAATTTATTTGAATTTTGAAGAGATGGGTAGGCTTGGAGGTTTCTGGAGGTCTCTTCCATTTGGGTTTCTTTTGTTCTTAAGTTCTGCTTTCATCACAGTACCTGGTGCCCTTGCCTGGAGCAAAGAGGGTCATGTGATGACATGCCAAATTGCACAGGTAAAGTTCAATTCAAGACCTCTGGCAAGAAGTAGGCACTCCACCTGACTAGCAGAATTGAATACATCAATTGACTATCAGGCTGGTTTTTTTCTTTCTTTGGCTAATCAATTAACTTATAGGCTTGAAGCATTATAACTGGTTGGAGATTAATGTTAACAGTGAAAAGTATACTGGGTTCTTAATTAGAGAAAAGCAGTTGACAATTGGCATTTGATTGATAGGCACTTTTAGAGCCTGAAGCTTCAGAAGCCGTTTACCATTTGTTACCTGACTATGTTAAAGGCAACTTATCAGCCCTCTGCATATGGCCTGACCAAATCAGGCACTGGTATAAATATAGGTGGACAAGTCCACTTCATTTCATTGACACGCCAGATGATGCTTGTTCTTTTGAGTATTCAAGTAAGCATTACTTATATGTAATTTTTTGGTCATGTTCTCTCATCAAACTTTCTGCCTCAAAATATTAATGCAAAAATTTGTTTCTGTTGCCACAGGGGACTGCCATGATCCCCATGGCACGAAGGATATGTGTGTTGCAGGTGCTGTCAAAAATTTCACTTCTCAGCTTTTGCATTACAGAGAGGGGACAGCTGATCGTAGATGTAAGCGGTCAAGTTTCTGAGATTTTTTCCCTTGGGAAATTTTGAGCTCACTTCTTTTCACAGAAAGTTCTTACACTATTGGTTCATAACCAAATTTTCTAACACAAAAACCAAACTTTATTACTATTGAATATGTACATTTTTTTTTAACAGAATAACTACTTTGAGGAAGAAGAATGAAAAGCTTTTTGTTACAAAAAGAACTTGAGTGGAATTTTCACTTTTATTTTTTATGTTGCCATCGTTCTTCTTAATGGTTTGCTTCAATCCCTCTAGTTTCTGATTTTGCAGATAATATGACTGAGGCCTTATTGTTCTTGTCCCACTTCATGGGAGATATACATCAGGTGCGTGAAAAGCTCTTTAAAGTCCATTATTCTATAGCTTCTTACCAAGCACTTTGATTAAAAAATTTGGGGAATTTGTGCTTTTTCAGCCAATGCATGTTGGATTCACCACTGACGAAGGAGGAAACACAATAGAACTACGCTGGTTTAGGCACAAATCCAATCTGCACCATGTAAGCTTCAACTTTCACTATTTTCTATAACTTTACCTAACAAAACCATGTCTTTTGGAAGAAAACTAAAAGGGGGAAAGATGAAAATTATTAATTTTAAACAAATACGGATCAAACATGTCCTTCCCAACTTTCAATCTGATACCAAAAAATAGTCTTTTGCCAACCTCATATCAATAGCCACATTAATCTTTCTATATATCTAATAAAATCTCGAAAGAAGAAAATATAATCTAAAAGAGACCACTTTCAGCGAGCCAAATATGTTGCAAGATAGAGAATGGATCAGAGCTGGATATACATTTTCAACTTCAAGCTCAACTTGCAAATCACTTCTTCATGTGACAACTTATTTTTCTTGTCTATCTTTAGGTGTGGGACAGAGAAATTGTTCTCACTGCACTAGCAGACTACTATGACAAGGATGTGAATCTCCTGCTCCAAGACATTGAGGGGAACTACACCGATGTAAGACTCAATTTGTGTCTGTCACCCTTCCTAGATTTCATCCAACACATGGATTCTTTGATTGATTCCAAATAAAATCAACCAATTTTGTTTACTTGTATCATATGATGACTTCTTATTTCTTCTATACAGGGGATCTGGTCGGATGATGTTTCGTCTTGGAAACATTGTAATGATATCTCTCAATGTGTAAATAAGTGAGCTCTCCCTCTCTTCCGTCTTCCCCCTTCCCCCAATCTCTTCGCCCCTCGCAGTTAATGTCCAGATTCCTCACATTGGAGGTGCTTGTTTTGTATTCATGCAGGTGGGCGAAAGAGAGCATACAAATAGCTTGCAAATGGGGTTACAAAGGAGTTGACCCTGGAACAACTCTGGCAGGTAACAGAAGTCACCAACCATAAATTCATCCACTTATTGACCGGCTTCTCTCTTCCAAGGACAGAACTAACAAAATTTGTGGTTTTATGCTAAATAACTAATTTACGAAACTGCACCTTCATGATTAGTTTGAGGTTCACAATACTGGCATATCAGCATGAGGTGAGCAGACTCATTAGAAGTTAAGTGACTTTGTGCCTATGATGCTTTTACAGATGATTACTTCAACTCAAGGATGCCATTTGTCATGAAACGAATTGCTCAAGGTGGAATTCGATTGGCCATGATTCTGAACCAGGTGTTTGCTGACTCTGAAGAAGGATTTGCAACAGCAACTTAAGCAGCCCATCAACACATAGACCTACAAAAATTAGTTGTTAAAATTTGTTAATAACCACAGGGTATAACCCCATTTCTTCATAATTGTTAGTCATTACCTTTATGACCAGTGACCAGCTTTTGATGTTAGTCATTTGCAAGTAATTTCAGCAAAATGTATATATCCATGTAGTAGGCATTGCAGACATATGATGCAATTCAACAAAGCTGATGAAACAAGGAAAAATAGAACAAAAGATAAGCATAGCAAGCAAAATTGTAAACTTGCTTTGACTCAACACTTCTTTATATCATGAAATAAGGAGAAAGGTTCTTTCTTTCTTTTCTTTTTGATTTTTGTCCTATGCGTTTCCAATGTTTAGTCAAGAAAAAAAAACATATTCTCACTTATACAGAGTTTAATCCTTTTAGTCCCACTAATAATTTGGGTCTCATTGATATAATTCACATAACATAGTTACTTTGTGGCAGTTTTCACATAGGAAGATAAAAACACTTCATCTAAGAACAAAAATAAGAATTTTCTCTTAAGAAGAGTGCAACTAGGTAGCCTGAGTTACCTAACCCGAATGCAGTCCAGATAGAGATATGGGATGGGGTGGGCACTCTTAAAATTGATTCTCAAACAGAGGTCTATTGAAGATTTTTTAAAATAACCTTTTGATAGATAACCTATTGAACTATTGAACATTGACCCAGTAAAGCAATCTATTGAAACATTGATCCAATAAAATCATTCAGAAGTGATCTATTGAACATTTTAAAAAATAACCTTGCTATAAGTTTGATCCAGTTACTTCTCACAAATAATCTTGTAAGTATACTTTAAAAGTGATTCACATACTTAAAATTTTAAAATCATTCTTTAATATTATTTTTTTACAATTAATTATTCTTCACTCAAACTCAAACAAGTATCTAAACAAAAGGGTCTACTAAACATGTTGCATGAGATTAATACCAGATCAAAACTTCTAGAAAGACAAGGTAAATGCCTAAAACGAGAAAGGAAAAGCTCTTGGGATGAGAGTAAAAAACTTTCGTCACTATTGCGGACTATAAATTTTCTTTAATGATATGCTAATATAATAATTTTTAACTTTAAAATTTGAATAAATTTTTAAAACTATAATATGCATAAAATTTTTTTATAAAATTCATAAAGAGTCTTGCTACATTGCCCGAAGGCTTTGTAGACTGAATAGCAGGGTGGTTAAAAAATATAATGTCTCGTTTGAGCATTGGAATTAGAATTGGATCTCCTATATTAGAAATAGAATTTTAATTTTGAATCCAATTTCATAAAATTAAAAAATAACTATTATATTCTCTTCTCAATTCTTAGCTTAAATTTTATAAAATTTCAATTTCAAACACTAAGATTTTTTATTTTTTGAATATTAAAAGGTAAAAGTTAAAAACTATTCAACAATCATTATCACTTACAACACCGACATAATCCAACAACGTCGCCGTCGTCGTGCTCTGGTAACGTCGCCGCAAGTGTGCTCTGGCCATGTTGTCCATTGTGCCTTCACGTGCTAGCCGCTGACGGCCTCCGATCACTGTAGTCATCACACGTGCAATAGTCAAATTGTCGTGCTTCCTTTAATTACTAGCGTCAACATCCTGCTCAATGATATTTTTTAGTTTAACATCCATTGTGACAGCTATAATCCAGTAACACAAGTTCTATTAAATTTTTTTTATAATTTTAAATTATAATTTATTAATTTAAATTTATATATTATATCTCTTATAAATCCTTAATAAATTATTCAAATAATAAAACTTTAGTTCAATTCAAAATTACAATTCTAAAGTCTCAATTTTTTAATTATCCTAAACATAAAATTTAAAATTCTTATTAATTTTAATTATAATAAAATTAAAATTAAAATTAAAATTAAAATTAAAATCTTAAATTATAATTTCAATTCTATTATCCAAACAGACATGAAGTGAAGTTTAATTTGCATTGAAGTGGGACCCACCTCTCACTTCACCCCATTACACTCGTCGACACATCTGATCAACTTCAGGATAATTTCATCCGGGCTCTACAGTGTTTATCATTCATAAAAATATAAGAGTTGATGTAAAAAGTGAGAAAAGTGAAAATTGTATATAAAATGGAGTAAAAAAATAGGTTAAATTAGTCATTTTAGTCCCTATAAGATTTAATTTAATACTTATAGTTTAAAATTAATTTAATTTAGTTCTTATAATTTAAAATTAATTAAAAAAGTCCTTATAATTTTTAAATAATATAAAATGATCTCTATTAATTAGGGATGTTAATTTCTACCCATGGTAGGAATCCCTTGAGGACTGCCCCATTTGGGAGCCCACGAGAGAGAAATTTTTTCTTATGAGGACGAGAGACAAAATACCTCTGCAGGTGATTCGGGGATAGGAACGTGGATCATATCTCTCGCCCTGAATAGATTATATATATACCTCTTATTATATATACTATATATCATAAATACTAATAACATTTTGATTTTTTCATATTTTTTTATTTAATTTGAATATTATGATTGTATTATTTAAGTTTGAACTTGTTATGATTTAACTGTAAATCTAATAATTTTTTTTATATATATATTTTTTAATTTTATTAGATTTTAGTTTGTAACTTTGTAATTTTTTTGTAAATTTTCAGGGTCTTCATGGGATCCGCGGGGATTCACTAGAACGAGGATGGGGAAAGAAAGCTCCCCATGGTAAAGATCAAGGACAAGAATAGGAAAAAATGTGAGGGGCGAGGATAGGGAGCAGGAGAGTACTCTTCGCCCTCGCTCTACCCCGTTGACATCCCTACTATTAATTGAGTTTGCTCTTTATTTGGAGTGAAATTATAAGAACTTAATAAAGACCAATTCACATTATTTAAAAATTATAAGGATCATTTTATGTTATTTAAAAATTATAAAAAAATTCAAAAATTATAAACTATATAAAAAGTAAAATTTAAAATAAAATTATAAAACTAAATGAGTAATTTAACCAAAAAAATATATGTTTCAGTGATTATTAATCTTTGTAGCCGGTTATGGGCCAAGACCTACGATCACCATTTGTAGGGCCGGAATATGGCACGGCTGAAAGAAGGGCCCTAGTGTGTATCAGTTGAAACGGGCTTTGGCCTCTGTGGTTATTGGACTTGGATAGGTCACATATGCCCAACCCTGTTATCACAACCTCATTATGAAGTTTTGTGTATATAGGGTAGGTTATAGCACCCCTAAAGTGCCATTTCCAAATGCACAGTATAATGTCTTTGTCTCAGCCAGTTTATTCTTAAAATTTCCTATCTTTTACGTGATATCTTTTTCATTACGTTATTTCTCTATTTTTAGTAAATAATAATTATAGTATACAAAAATGGTATAACGGGTAGAACGAGAATGATGAAATAGAACACTATGATGATATGAGTTACATGCTTAAAGGAAATAATTTGAAATGAAGCAAAACAATTATGTTTGTGTTGTATTGTGGAAACAAAATAATGTTAGTGAAGGTCAAACATGAATCAAGTTTGTACAGCTAAAAGGGTCGAATTGAAAAGTGTGAAGACACGCGAGATGCAGCTGAGCACAGGAGGCACGTGGTGGGTCTCGGTAAGGGTAAACTAATTTCCGACAAATTTCTTAATCTTCCCAATTCAATTCCCATCTTATTACAGTCTTACTTTCACTGGTCCAAGGTTTATACTTTTTATCGTCCCACTCTCATTACTGTCTTCATATTTTATGCTTTGTCTGAGACTGAGACTGGAATTGAATAGTACTATACTCATTGCTACGCGCCATTTCACCTCTGACCAAACCTGAAATTATAGTTCATCATCAACACTAATCATTACACTCTCCTCACCACAGCATCTTCGGCTGCCTTCACGCCAATTTATTTTTTAAAAAATAATTGTTAAAATTTTTAAATAGTAGTATAATAATTTTTAATTATTTAATTTTAATATATATATGTATTTAATATTTTTAATATTTAATTTTAATTTAATTTTATTAAATAATTAAGAAATTTATTAGGATAATATTTTAGAAGAATTTAATATTTTTTTAAATATACTGATCTCATCTTCTAATCAAATTTAAGTATAATTAATATAAATGATTCATTTAAAAATAAATTTGATTAAGTAAGAGAAAAATTTTGCCACTTACAAATAACACTTGAAATTACATATTTTGAGAAAACAATTACAAGAACCTATATCGAAACATCAAAAGTAAATTTTGTTAATAAATATTGTGAATGTCTTGAAAATACACATTTTTACTAATGTGTAACATAAAAAAATCTTTTATATATATATATATATACATTTCTTTTACAGTCTTTACAATTTCATTTGTGTTTACTGAGTACTCATACCTCAATTTTTTATATTTACTAAAAGCCTTACAGAACTTAAAAAATAGTAAGAGAAAGGAGATAGGATATATTAAGAGTTTGTTTGGTAATAACTATAATTATTGTTAAGTTATTTTGAAAGAATTAAGATGCAAAAATTAGTTTTGGTAGATATAATTTTGTTTGGCAACATTCACTTAGAAATAATTCGGTAAGAATGAGTTATTTTAATAATATTAAGTCAAGTTATTTTTAGTTGTGAAGTTACTAAAAAAAACTGTATTATATTTTGTGCAAATATATATTATTTTAATAAAGAATGATAAATTTGATCTTAAATATATTTATCTTTAATTTTGATATATTTTATAAAATTTCTTACATTATTATTTAATATTATATTATTAAATTAATAAAATAATTTGATTACCATAATATATATTTAGAAAGTCACTCTTATTAATATATTATTAGATGATGATATAAAATTTTTTAAGCATAAATCAAATTAAAACTTGGTAAGAAAATTATACAAAAGGCTAATTTAGTCCAAAAAATAATTTTGAAGTGAGAATGCATTATGAGATGGAAACATGCTCTTATACATTAGCTATAGATAATTCACCAAAAAAAGAAGAGATATAAGCGATAGCCCACTTTATACATAATTTTGATTGATGAAGCTTTTGATTTTGACGTATCAAGTCACATCAAATCATTGAATCCCATTCCTCCGTAAGTCTACCGTTCCCGCCTTCACAATCACAGGAAGGACCAATCCTTTGCCCAACAGTCAACTAACTCTCTGAACCTTAGGACCTTAGGTGTGAGTGTGACACTGTTGTTGGCCACTTCCAAGCAGAACCCCATCACTGCCGTTGAACGGGATCCTTGTGGTGGCCCACTACCCTCCATGATCAACGGTCACAATGCTTCACGTGCCAACTCAACGCTCATGCATTGCATTCCCTCCTTTCGGCTACTTTGTGTCCCCGATAGGAGAGACCCTACCACGCCCACTGTGCCTGTCTCTGCAACGCTCAAATCAATGAAGAAAGAGACAGAGAGAGAAGAAAGTGTATTTCTTTTTTCTTCTTTTTCTTTTTCTTTTTTCCTCAAAGAAAGAAAAGGAATAGAAACAATTATGGTTTCTCTCTCGTATCGTACCAACATCATTTTATAATTTATATGGCCACAAATTCATCAACTAAAAAAATTATATAGCCACACTTTGGGGACAGACAATGGGATACAGCGTCAATAGCAAGTTCCAAAAATAATAGAAAGAAAAGAAAAAAAAAAGAGCTTACTAGCTTTAGTGGCAAGAACTCAATCGCTTTGGGTTACTCGCTGAAGCAGAGTGCAATGCAGGAGACGCCATTCATGAGATTTCCCCATATCATCTCTCGCTCTCTTTGAAGTTTGAACTTCCCCACCCACACCTTATTGCACGATCCAAGTTCCAAGCGTATTATTGTTTGTGGGTGTATATCAAGGTACTTACTTTGATGGTGTTGCACGCTTAATTTGTTGTTAATTCTCGCATTTTGGAAATATTGGCTAGTCTGTGTGTATCATGTTGCATTATATCAGTATTTGGGTCTCTGTTTATAGTCACTGGTGTGTAGTTCTTTCTGTTTTGGAGTCACAGACTCACAGGCTAGTGACTGTAATTTGCTTGAAAAAAAATGCATGAAAGAAAATGGTTATTATAATATATTTAACATAGATAAACTGTGTTTGCCCTTGTGCATTTATACCAGCATGGGAGTTCGTGGTTGATATAAATCACTACAAACTCCAACGCTTTCCTTCTCTCAAGTGATTTAATGAGACGAGTTTATCTCCATGAGAAGCAGGGTTTGGTGAATCTTTAATTAGGATGTCAAGCCAAGTCTATATAATAGCCTTTATACAATATATATATATATATATATATAGAATTTACAAAACGCCAATTAAGCATTTTCAAATGGCAAAGTATCTCCCTTCCTTTGGTACAAGGGTTTGTTTTAGATTTGGGATATCTAATTACGGAACTTGACACTTTGCTCCGTCCCTAATGCACAAATTCTATTCCAAGTCGGTAGTTTTTGTTATCCTAGCTGAAGAAGGTTTAATTTCTGACTTGATTGTGCACGGATATGGCTTTAAACCCAAAACTCTGAACAGGGGTTGAAAGCTCAGTAGATTCTGACTCTGTGGTCCTGTGATCAACTAGGGAGTTCTGTAAGCATATGTAGTCTCTTTTGCTGTATTCCCACGTGGTTTCGATATATATATTTACTTGTTCTGTTTCAGGACATTTGAGGTTTTCCTTTAGCTAAGTTTTGAGAAGCTTGCTATTATGGATAGATCTTGTAGTGGTGAATTCCGGTTGCCATGAGTAATCTGTTTTCTATTATATCTCGGTCAATAAAGCATATTCCTACTCTCTCTCTGCCTCATCCATTTGTGATAGCCTCGTCTGTTCTCCTGTTTGCTTTTCCTATGTTGAAGGATGCATTGCAAGTATTGCAGTATCATAACTTGGTCCAAATTACTATCATGTGACTTTCCTAATTCTTATGCTATACAAAGATGCTATTCCCCAATTCTGATTTTTCCTTCTTCAGGTTATTTTGTTTTACTCATTCATGGAGGAGAGACCAGAGACGGAACTGATATCTGTACCGGCGACACCAAGAGTGTCGACACCAGAGATACTGACACCGTCCGGGCAGAGGTCACCAAGACCAGCATCAAAGGAGGCAAAATCATCAAATGCATGGACTCCTACTTCATTCATATCGCCCAGGTTTCTCAGTCCAATAGGTCCTCCAATGAAGAGAGTGCTCATAAACATGAAGGGTTACTTGGAGGAGGTGGGTCACCTTACTAAACTCAACCCTCAAGATGCCTGGCTTCCCATCACTGAGTCTCGCAATGGAAATGCTCATTACGCTGCATTCCACAACCTCAATGCTGGGGTTGGGTTCCAGGCCCTCGTTTTGCCCGTTGCCTTTGCTTATCTTGGCTGGTATGTTTTCTTCTTCAGTACGTTTCTTTTTGTATACCGTTATACTATTGGTTCAATCATCAATGATCATAGATTAGAGTAACCTTTTTTTTTTCTTTTCTGGTTGTAATTTCTAATTAATGTGTTTTTAAGTCTTTTCAAGTCACCTAGCAGTAAGACAGTTTAGGCCTACATTCTGGGTTGATTGAACTAATAAACTTCAATGACCAACAGTTCTCTTGTTAAACAACTTGCATTTATGGGTTCCCTGTTCTTAACGTAAAAGAATTTGTTATCTATGATATTACTATAATTTTGAAATAATTTTGACTTTCAAATCTTGGGGGGTTTCTTTTCTTAACCTTCATACCTCTATCGTACCTCCTCTTGTTAAGTGCGTTTAATTTCAGTCAAATCAGCTTATTGCTATCTTGCAAGATGACAGCAATCCTTTGTAACTAAAGTCCATTCATTTATTTTCAATATGAATGAATATCTCATGCATTCCTTTGCAATGCACAAGCATGCGAGTTTCTTGAGTTTCTTTCTCTTTTTATTAATGGGCAAAAACTTTACTTTCATTTATTTATTTACTAGTAAAATTGTCTCCTTGTCGCGTCCCTTACTAGACATAAAGGGATTTGGGTAAGCCTTTTCCAATTGTCAAGGTTCATCGGAGATTTTATTGCATGAATGGAAGGAAAGAAAAAAAAAAACACACTGGCGGCAAGTTAATTTGGCCCTTTATCTTTTGCTTTTCCCAAAGTTCAATTAACTTCATCTTGCCTTCGGGACCACTCATAATTCGGTCCGTATTCTCTCTTTGGGTAATCGATAGGGGGCCCCTGATGCTGTTCATTCAACTGGTTACATCTTTTTCTCGTGACTTCTAATAGTGTTTTGGAAGCACTTTTTATGCAAATCCTTTGACCATGTTTCTATTTCTAATTTTCTAACACAATAGAATAGGAATTTGTCCAATTGAGCTGATTAGAAAAGGTTGTATGGAGTTGTTTCTTATGGAAAACATTTCAGCCCACTTAGAATTGCTTTATCCAAATATTTTGCAGGAGTTGGGGAATTCTTTCCTTAACCATAGCTTATTGTTGGCAACTTTACACCTTATGGATTTTGGTTCAGCTACACGAAGCAGTTCCAGGAAAAAGGTATAATAGATATGTGGAGCTTGCACAAGCAGCATTTGGTAAGTTTGTTTGTCATCAATTACTTTTTCTAGCTAGTTGATGCAACATTGTTATGAAAAGCTACTTTATTAACAATATATAGATGCTTTGAGACATACCAGGTATAATTGATTAATATGGCTTCGAAAGTTCTGTTTTTGGTTGTAAATGGCCTAAAGGCATCCTCAAAGAACATGTGTTGGTTACTCAAACTAATTTAATTGAAAATTTAGACACATATAACGGTCCTAAAACTATCATTGCACGATTTGAAAAGGATCTGGCATCCTATCTATGTTCTGTAATGTTTGGTAGTTTCTACCTTCTTTTGCAGGGGAAAGATTAGGGGTCTGGCTTGCTCTCTTCCCAACTGTTTATTTGTCAGCAGGAACCGCAACAGCTTTAATTCTTATAGGAGGGGAGACCATGAAACTGTTCTTCCAAATAGTTTGTGGTCCCTTGTGCACCTCAAATCCTTTAACCACAGTGGAGTGGTACCTGGTTTTCACTTCTCTATCCATTGTTCTGTCTCAGCTTCCAAACCTCAATTCAATAGCAGGGCTCTCACTCATAGGGGCTGTGACAGCCATCACTTACTCCACCATGGTCTGGGTACTCTCTGTAAGCCAACAAAGGCCACCCTCCATCTCTTATGAACCCCTGTCATTGCCATCATCTTCTGCTTCTGTTTTTCTCGTCATGAATGCACTTGGAATTGTAGCCTTTGCTTTCAGAGGCCACAATTTGGCCCTAGAAATTCAGGTACTAATGAGTTTCCATGAAATTTTTCTAGTTTTACCATAAATTTAATTCTCTGTAGTTACTGAAGATATGCACTTTGTTTCTTTCAGTCAACAATGCCATCTACTTTTAAGCACCCAGCTCGTATGCCAATGTGGAAAGGAGCCAAGGTTGCTTATTTCTTCATTGCAATGTGCCTCTTCCCTATTGCTATCGGAGGCTTTTGGGCCTATGGGAACCTTGTAAGTGAACTGAAAACTACATTTTTAATGATATTAAAGTACAACTAGTGGAGATTGTATGCAGATTAGTTTTTGCTTTAACCCCGTTTATAATGCTCAGTCCTCATATAGTTAGCATTTGCAGTGCAGTGAGGGAACTCTGTTTTTACTTGAGTATTGCTAATATTCTGGGTACTATATTTCAAATCTGTAAATATGTCGGTAGATTTTAACATTTCTTGCAAATCCTATATGTATTTTGAGGTTCCTTTGGGTTTCGTTATGTGTAAGTTATATCCGTTACCGTGAAGAAATTTCTTGATCTTATCAACCAAATGTCATGCAGTAAGATGAGTCTCTACAAGCACTTTTTTTTTTTTTTTTTTTTATCTACTTTGCATTCATCGTGCAACTTCCTTAATTTTGATATTACATTATTTTCTTACAGATGCCATCTGGAGGGATTCTCACTGCTTTATATGCATTTCACAGTCACGACATTTCAAGGGGAATTCTTGCCTTGACTTTCCTCCTTGTTGTGTTTAACTGCTTGAGCAGTTTCCAAATTTACTCGATGCCTGCTTTTGACAGTTTTGAAGCCGGGTACACCAGTAGAACTAACCGTCCCTGCTCAATATGGGTCAGATCAGGATTTCGAGTTTTCTTTGGATTCGTCTCCTTCTTCATAGGAGTGGCGCTTCCCTTCCTCTCAAGCCTTGCTGGTTTGTTAGGAGGACTCACTCTTCCAGTCACTTTTGCATATCCCTGCTTCATGTGGGTTCTCATAAAACAGCCAACAAAATATAGCTTCAATTGGTATTTCAACTGGATTCTGGGTTGGTTGGGGGTTGGTTTTAGCTTGGCCTTTTCTATTGGAGGAGTTTGGAGCATGGTGAATGATGGACTCAAATTGAAATTTTTCAAGCCCAGTTGAATTTTGAATAGGTCATGCAAATGCAGGACCACTATATTATGCTGCTCTTTACTTCAGGCGTCCAGCAACTCCTCACAGCTATTTTCCAAATGGTCTCATATTTAGTGCATGTCTTCTGCCATGAGTTATCTTTCGTGGAAGATTTGGTTCTGTTCTGAGAAGTAGTGTTATGTGGGATCCACGTTGAGACAGCTAAACTTTGCTGAACGCTGAAGTTCAAAGACATCTCTCTGTGAGTTCACCATTCCTCTTGATGCCCTTCAATGCGGTTCACTTATCTTTCAGTGCTATAGCTTGTTATATTATGTGTGTGTTCATTGTTGAAGAAACCTTCGGGGTTGTAACTTGTGTGGTTTCAAAAGTAAATTCTAGCAAATCTTCCGCCAACACCCCCTCCCTTTCAATCTTCTTGCCTTCCTTTTGCACAAGTGAGTATGAATTTGGTTAAAGAAGAAAAGCAGATAAATCTTTAATTAAACTAGTGAAAGGTAAACTGCCACGTACGAGGTTCACTTCATCTATAAATCTAGTTCATATTATTTGATAAATTCTAAATGTATAAAATTGCTTATAAAAAAAGGTTTATGAAATTTATATAGAACAAATAATATATGTATGTTAAATGCATTTAATACCTTTTGTTTAGTAAAAATAGTATTAAAAAGGAAGAGGTAATATATTTTCAACGTATATCAGTGTACTTTGAAAAGTCGTTTCACTAGTATTACAACTTTCCGGCTTATGCCGATCGATTGAACTTCGTTAATTTCTTCTTATTTTTTCGGTAACTACGTTGTTAATTTCTTTGGAAGGAATGACAGTGGGCAAATGATTTTGTGAAGAATGAAAGTTGAGGGTGGAAGTTGTATATTAAGAGGAAAAAAAAACGCAGGGGGGGTACTATTTAATCTAAATTTCATTGAAGCTAATCTCTTTAAAATAAATTAAAAAACCAAAATATATGATAAAATAGTATTCAAAATTACGCAAGCGTGCTTATTAAAATACCATCTAACAAAAAATTACTTATGAGTAGATATATTTTTTTAAAAAAAAATTTCAAACTTTTCCTAAAGAGAAATTTGATATTAGTTGTTAATATCCCAAAGGGAAATAGCATTTGCTAATTGATTTTGTCCTATAAATCTGAGACTAAAATGCAACTACTATTAAAGGAAATGGATGAGATCATATACTTTAATAATCAATATGCTTTTCATCATGTAGGCAATAAAAGCAAATGGGAGAGTAGTGCCTTTCCCGCGTTAGTTTTATTTTCCTTCTATCTTATGTACCACAATTTCAAATAAAAAATAAAAGCAATAAACCAACAAGTAAGAATCGGCATACATTGAATTATGCTATTTCTATAGAGTTTAATTTTGATTCAGTATTAATATAAAAAAAATTTATACTATCATTCAATAATGTGTTATCATATCATTAAAAGAGTTAGTCATCATAGATAGTTGTTATGAGAGTTACACTCCTTAAATGATTTATCAACATATTGAATAACAATATAAAGTTTGGAGCAAAATTAAATTAATTTATATATTATATTTTGCATATTTATACACATTCACCCGCCTAAATATTTGTTAGATTCACCAAAACTTAAATAGTATTACTCAAGTTTTCTGCATATTAATTATTTAATGTGCATTAAATGGTGTGTAAAAATTGTTTTCTTTTAAATTTAAGACAGATTGAGTTTTGAGTAAACTTTATACTAATAGTAGATCAAAATTAAACTCTTTTTTTTTAAACTCAATATGAGTTATTTGTCAAAGCATTATGAATTGAGGTTTAATGCATAGTTATATCCTGCTACAATTATTGGTCCAATTAGACTGTATTGTATGTTATGCTATATATATTAGTTAAGTGATAAATTTTTATAATATCAATAAACTTATCAAATTAAAGGTAGAGTATGGCTTGTGAAAATTGCATGGTTTTTAAGAGAATCATAAAAATTAATATGGTCAAACATAAAAAATGAGAAGGATCGATTTGAAAGTAATTGCATACTATTCATTGAGAGAAAAGTTGGTATATATACACATTTACAGAGTATAAGAATCTTCTAATTAACAACCCCTAAAATAAAGGAGAAGATTGAAATTGTACAAAGTCTACACAATCAGTTCCCAATAATTATGCAGCAAATCTGCATATCGAATTATGGCAAGAAAATTGCGCCAATCTGCAGACAAGGATCAAGCTAATCTGTTGTCAAGGATAATGCCTTCTGTTAAGGATACCCACTAATTTCACAATAAAACATGAAGCAAAATGATCGTAACATTAAATTTTACTTAACCACAAACTAAATAGAAGTTAGAACAATTATCTCCAAGATGTTCGAACTAAGTTTTTTGTTGTCAATCTTTTTGTTGATAGATTGTGATTCTCTATTTCTCTGAGTGACTCGTAAAAAAAATATTGACCTTGGTTTTTGAAGTGTAGCCCGTTTGTTGAGGATTCTGACGTTACTTTTGGGTCAGATACATTTTACACATAAAATTATACGTGCAAATGCAATTAAGATATGAATTTAATTTTAATTTATTGTTATCGTAAAAAAATTTTACACTGTCATTCAATCATGTGCTGACACATTATTAAAAGAGTTAGACTTTCTAAGTGGTTGTTATGATAGTCAAATTCTTTTAATGATTTGACAATACATGATTAAATACAGTGTCAAATTTTTTTACATTGACGATAAATCAAAATTAAACTTGATAAAATTAAACTCTTAAGATATATTGTTGGATATATAACGTCTAACTTTGAACAAATTAAGTCCCTCAATATTCAATAATGTCTCCTGTTGTATTCATCGTGCTCATCTATTCTTCGAATCTTGACCTTTCAAGAGCTCCAAAATAGCATAGTACTCTTAGAAGTTTATCCTCTCGTACTATTAAAAATGTTTATTTCAAGAAATTAAAGTTTAAGATGTTTATAACATGCTTGTCTAATGGTGCTTTTGTTTTGTTTTCTCGAGTGTATTAAGATTATTCAGTGTTATTTTATCAAGTTTCTAATACAGATGACATAAGGGATTTTGTATTAATTAATTGGTGTTTGATGGGGAATATTCATTATTTTTTTTTAAAGTATCAATATTTAAAATAATTTATTAACTATTCATTAATTGTTATTTATATTTAATATTTTTAAATACTTATTATGAAACATAAATATTTTTAAATATTTATTATAAAATTAATAGATAATAAATAATTAACAACTTATTCTAAACATTAAACACATTAAGATACTATTATTTGTCACATAAGTTTAAAATTGCTGATGACCAGTATCGTCAATGACTCAATGGTGCTTTTGTTTTGTCTTTTCTTGAGTGTATTAAGATTATTAAATTGCAACGCTGATGACATAAGAGATTACGTATTGGTTAATTGGAGTTTAATGGTGCTTTTGTTTTGTCTTTTCTTGAGTGTATTAAGATTATTAAATTGCAACGCTGATGACATAAGAGATTACGTATTGGTTAATTGGTGTTTGATTTAAAACGAAAAGTTAAAGGAAATATTTATTTGTCGCAAAAATATAAAAGGACTTTTATGTATCTTGAAACTATATAAAATAATACCTTTGTATATCCCAAATAAAAGAAAGAAAGAGAAAGAAGGGAGAAACAAAAAATCAAAAACTGAAAAGGAAAAGGGGAGTCAACAGTCAACAGATATTTATGGAAAAACTGCCCACCAGCAAACAAATTGAGATGTGGTCTTTTTTTGTGTGTTAATGTGAATGAGACCATTAATGTAATGGTCATAGATCGTCGATTATTGCTCCGAAAATTCTTCATATTTGAATGAAAAAAAATTAGTAGATAAAATAAATAAATAAATAATGATTTAAATATATTAAAAAAATTTCAATATAATAAAAAATTTAATGTGAAAAAAATATCATTGTATTAAAAAAATATACTCTACTTTTAGTACAATAAAGTTTAATAAGTTTAGAAGGGGAGAAATTATTATATTTTAAAGACAAGATATACTGTAAGTTTTAATGATGATTTACAATCATATTTACAAATAATCTACTAAAAAAAATTATCAATAAAAATTATACTAAAGACTTTTGAGTCAATATCATTTGACTCTACCAATTAAGTCATTTTTATTGTAAAAAAAAAAAAGCATTAGAATAGAATTAAACATATTCTTTAATATATTCGAGAAAACAATTGATCTGCGGTTATTTTATTCATATGAATATATGTCAAAATTAATTAATTATGCACATGCAGGATATTTATCCAATTCACATAAGGCCATGTTTAAAAATAAAATAGACATTTTATTTGCATGTAGAAATATAACTATATTTTGGTGATCTAGCGAATTATAGCTGCTAATTCTTCAAATCATGACAAAGTAATAGTAATTAAGTCATAAATGTTTCTAGTTAACAATAATGACTCTACTTATTAATGAACTCATAAATTTTGAACAGAAACTAATTCCATTGAAAAGGTATCACATCAAAGAAACGTAATTTAAGATATCATTTCATGATAGTTATCTGTTTAAAGAAACTAAAATAATCAGCAGAAGGAAAGGAAATTTAAAAAAAAATAATTGTAATTTGTGATTTGGATGGAAGAAAACATAATGCTGGTCCGAATTGCTGGCCATATTAAAAGGCCAGCACTCTGCTGCTGGTTTAACTTAATGAAATTAAATTGAGGAGATTAACATATGCCTTGTAATGATGTCATCTTTGTTCCATTAAAAATCAAAATCACGTGGATGATTTAGGAGAATTCCATAGTCATCGTTTTGTCGCTTAGCTCAATGGCCCAACCATACCTAGTACCTACCACTACCAGATTACATCCAAATGTGGCTCCATCCACAACTAGCCCCACCCCAGGTGTAGGTGCATGTGCATGTGCATGTGCATGTGCACTGTGCAGCCCACCTCAGCTAAATTCTTTAGCCCAACAATGACCTTCTGAAAACTACGTCTTACATATCCAAACATATTTTAAATTTTATGATGCGTTGCACCCTCAACTTAAACCTTTTAGGATCTTTCAAAGGGTGAACTGTTTTAGGAAGAAAATTTTATTAGAGGCATAATTTTTAGAGAATTAAAATAATATAATTCGTGTGCAATGGTATTATATTGTATATAAATTTATGTCAAAATTTGTTACACTGGAGATTGTAAAAAATGTTAGTGAAAAGGGTTGTGTGGTGTCAATGTTGGGATCCTAAAATAAAGAAAACAGGGGACTCTGCATGTGCATACACCAACCAAATTAGTGTTGCGCTGTGTTTATTTTCGCTGCTGGTCTTTATGCCGTGTGACGGTGGGGTTGTGGGATATTTTTTCAATGCTACTCGTTTCATGTATGCACTGGTAGCATTTTTTTTTCCGTTGATTTCTACGGAGTTGTTAATAAATTTAAGAAATGTTAA
Source organism: Styphnolobium japonicum (assembly GCA_023212625.1). Taxonomy (NCBI): domain Eukaryota; kingdom Viridiplantae; phylum Streptophyta; class Magnoliopsida; order Fabales; family Fabaceae; genus Styphnolobium; species Styphnolobium japonicum. The sequence continues at coordinate 4,379,958 of JALBWW010000003.1, forward strand.
TCTCGGACTTCCTTTTTTCAAAAAAACAAAAACAAAAACGAAAACAAAGAAAGGAAGAAATCTTCCGTGTCTCAAAGTGGAAGACCACCATGGTTAATTTCTTAATTAAAATTAGTAGTGTTGAAGTGATGCTCAATTATTACAACGCTTCCATTTGAGGACAAAATTCAGTGTCAAATAAAATTCCCATAATAAGATTTTCCCTTGGATAAGTATATATCTAGCCAGTTACGTTTCTCTTTTGGAACTTCAATAAGCCAAAAATCCATCCAATTTTGCAGATTCAACTAAAAAAATTGGATTCGAGAGAAGTAAAACAAGAACTGGTTGGATTCACTAGCACCAAAAAAACCAAAACAAAATTGGTACATATGAACAGAAAAGAAAGAAAAAGAAAACCCAATTTGTACAACCCAAATAGACCAAAATTTTCGCTCGGTGATTACTATCCTCCTCCTCTGTGTGTGTGTGTGTGTGTGTGTGTGTGTGTGTGTGTGTCTTTGTCTTGGGTGGGACTAATGAGCAAGCTGAGCAGCTGCAGCACATGCTGCAGTGCGGGAGAAGATGGAAGCAACCGAGCTGGCCAGCCCCACCACAATTCCAACCTTGACTTGCCCCCTCTTTGGAATCAGACGGCCGGAGGTTCGAGGGAAGCTGCTTCCGCCGTTGATGACGCCATCCCTTGCACCCCCCATCTCTGTTTTTCTCTGCTTTGGTGATCAAAAAGAGGGAGAAGAAGAAGAAGCTGTGGGCCTGCCTGCTACTACTGGCTAGCGACTACTGCTTGCTAGAGCTTCCACGTTTGGTTCCTTATATAGGATTCATGTTTCCAAAATGCCCCGGTGTTTTGGCCTATAAATAAAAGGCTTGCCACTGGTTTGGACACTTTGACCTTCTCTTGATAAGGTCTTTTGGGGGCCGCCAGTGCCACGCGTGACCTCAAGAAAATATGGGGCAAGACAAGAAAATCCAACTGAGACAGCCAAGGTGGGCATCGTGGCCGGTGCAGCCTCTAGTTGAGTTGATTGGAAGGATTCATTCGTATTTTATAAAACTTTGTACTCAATTTTGAAGAATTTTCAAGTGAATAAATAGGAATAGCACGTGAGAACAAATTAATACGGCCTAGAATATTAAATAAATAACTTTTATCAACCAAAAAGAATTATAATTTTTAGTTATAAACCTTTCTGTGGGATTTCTTTAATATTTAATTCTAGTATGAGTGATTATAGAATTTCTTTTTAAGAAAAAAAAAAGGCTTTGTTGAAGATAATAGTAAGAAACTTCTTCAACATGTTGATTGAATATAGTTATTTAATAATGGCTTAAGAAAAATGGCAGCCCATTAGTAAGTTAATAATGCTATTTACATTAATTTAAGACTCATAATTAGATTTAATTGCACGATTATATATATATACACTAAATCTATAAGTGTATATTAAAATTAATTTTTTTATTAAGTAAGGATATTTTTAGCTTTCTTTTTACGTCAATCAAGATTATGTTATTTTTCAAAGTGATCTTAAAAGTATATCTCTTACATCATATATTTGAATTAAGCATTAATTTAAAATTTGAACATAAATAGGCAGGGAATGCATCTCTGTAACCATGCACTAAAACTAATTTGAACAATAAATTTTAAAAAATTGTAATTTACCCTATATTTTACTTAAGGAAATGAAATTTGCACATTTAGTATAAGCTTTGTGATTCAATTATATAAAAAAATAAATATTACTAATTAAAAATTTGTATAAGGCTACACTGATGTCTAAGCGAGAGTTAGTCTCACACATAAAGAGTATAGGGAAACTTAATGGTCTTACAAAAAAAAATACATAGTATTGTGAGTTTAATTAAATTTAAATAATGTTATATTTGTAAATATATAAGACATATAAATTAAAAATGAGTTTAATTTTAATTTATTATTAATATAATATTTTTATATTATCAATTAATTATGTGTTAAATAAATTATTAAAAAAATTTAAATTTTTAAATAACTATTATAATTAAATGATAATATAAAATAAATAAATAAATACATAAAACTTAATGAATCCATTGAATGTACATGCACACTTCATCCCTTATTTTTAAGTTTACTTTTCTAAAGTTAACAACAGATCAACAACGTAAGCAAGCTGATGTAGCCAGTAGGGCAATGATGGAAAAGCATTATTGGTCTAAAATGATCATGGGAAAGAAAGTTGGAGACTAATGCCATTCAGCCAAATTATAATAAAGTGGAGGTATGGAAGGATAATTTTTTTTTTTTCTTGAAAGAGACATTTTTTGTGCGGATGTACTGTTATAGTGAATATATTTATAGGTATGTATCAAACTTATATGAAATTTATTATGAATAATATCATACATATTTTTTTTTTGTTATATTAGAGATGTAAATATTTGAGTAAGAGAGGAAGAAAGATAATATGATGAAGGATTGAATATTTGACATCAACATCACACTCTAGTCTTAATGACTTGAGTTAGTGCCAATTAAACTAAAAACTCCTTTATTATCATACACATTGATAGTGTGTCTAGCATAACCGGCCACTATATTCACGCAGGTACATTTTATGAAAGATATAATCATATAGCATTATTTTGCCAAAAGAAAGAAAGAGGATGCTAATAACATTTTTTAAAGAAGTATAAAGCTCATTAGTGACCATATTTGAGTTCAAATAATTTCAATTGTTTTTTTTAATTATATATAATCATATTCTTAATTTGCATAGATTAAGGACATTTAGTTGAATGGTCATATATTCAATCACATAGTTAAAAAGGGCTTATTTTTTATCCTTTTATTTAAATGATGATAATTTAGTAAAAAAAAATTCATTTTTTTAATTGGCAATAATTTTTTTCTTAATTATCAATATTTAATTAGAATAATACATAAAGAGACAAAAAAGAAACAACATATTTAATTCCGTTAGAGTAACCGTCACCATGTGTGCATATTGTTTTGAAAATATTGTGCTTTGTGATAGGATTGTTAATATGGGTTTTGACGCAATAACACATCTCGAATTTATTGAGAGAAATATTTTATTATTCCGACACGATTTTATATGAGAATAAATTAATCTTTGCTGAATTTAAAATAAATTAAGAATATTGTTACATAAATTTATTTTTGACATGATTATTAATGACACATCAACCCAAACTAACATCTCACTTTGTGGTCTCTTTTTCCAACAAGATTTATAAATATTTGAAACATTTAATATGTTGTAAATACTCTATAATAATAAAAATTAAATAAGTTATAAAAGGAGAAACCAATAGTTTTATTATTTTATATATACCATGTTGCATATTACTCACGTGGTTGAGAGTTTTTCCGCAAAACAAAACAAAAGGCCAACCTCCACGCTATCTTTTTTTTGTTATCCGAGTTGTTGCTTTATATAAGCTTTTGAGAGCCCTGTTCATGATCTGACAATCCTAATCGGCAACATCCGAAGTCTAGGAAGTCATAACTCAACACTGCACAATGCAGGACCATTAAGGCATTACTTAACGGCTCATAGTGTCTCTCAAATCAAATCGATCGGTCCCATTACTAATAAACCATCCCAAAAAGTGGATTCAATCTCTAGTAGTCTAGTATTGTATTAAGGTTGAATTTAGATAAATAATTTAAATAAATATTTATTATAGTAAAATTTATTTAATAAATTTTATTGTTATAAATATTATTTAAAATAAGTTAAATAATATTTAAATAAATAATTTGATAAACATTTTTTATAAATTTTTTAGAATAAATATTAAATATTTAAGGAATATGTTATAAATTGTGTTAATTTTTTAAAATTAATTTTATAAAAAATTATTATAAAAACTAATACTAAGGTATTTTTAATTTTTAAAAAAATTTATTTTCATAAATTTAAAATTTTAACTTATAAAAATAAATTCAAAATAATTTATATGAGTTTAATAAAATGTTTTAATAAATTTATTTAAATAAAATAAAAATATTTTATAAGTATTTATTATAATAAATAAATTCAAATAAATTTTCTGTATGCCTATCCAAATGGCCAAAATGCAACATTGCCTATAGACTTTCCATCGTGGGAGGATTGAAAAATGGTGACATTCACTATGGTTATGATACTAATTATCTCACTAAAATTGTTTGCATTAGTCGAGAATAGCAGAAAGTCTTCCTCTTGGGCAAGTGAATCGAATTGGGTACTTGGATACTCTGCACTCTCCACAAGTTCTGAAGGAAAAAGGTGATTGACTGATTGTGAAGTTGAAATTTGGAGGCCATAAATAAATAAACAAATGTTTGGTTATGCGAAACAATGACTTAGATATTCAGGAAGAAATAATTACAAATAATACAGAAAACCCATTTCACATATATATCCACAAAATTTCGTACAAAATTGGATGTGCCCGTGTCTCTATTAGCACTCACTTTGGGTCTAGTGAAAGAGGTGAGGCAGGGGATGGCCTGCTACTAGTGCGAGAGAAGATAGAGGCAACAGAGTGGGCTAAACCCCTCACTATTCCAATCTTCACCTGACCCCTCTTTGGGATCGGACGGCCAGAAATCCTTTGAGGGAAGCTTCTGCTTTTGATCATGCTACCACCTCTTGCAGTTGTACCAGCCATCTCTCTGCTTTTTGTGTTCACTGTCCGCTTGTGTCTTTCTGTCTGTCTGTCTCTGATTATAAGAAAATGTTGCTGGGTTAGTGATGCTCTTCAATCCAGGGACGGTGGCTGGCTATGTGACTTTCTGTGAGTTTGTTTTGTTGGTGCTTTATTGCTTTCACATTTGCTTCATATATATAGAGCATTTAATAATTGGTAGTGCTTCAGAAAAGCCCCTATTCTCAATTCTAAGCTATAATTCAAAGGTCCTACCACTACTTTTGGACACCAGAGCGTGGACTTGTCGTTTGACGCTTTTGACCTTACCCTACGATTATGTACAAACGTAAAGTGATTAAGACAATTGTAGCCTTATCAAGATACCATGTGTAGTAGCCAACAAGTGTGAATTAGCACTGGTGAATGCTAATCTCTATCCAGTAGCATAATTAAAAGAAAAACATACTTGAGGTATGTACATAATTTGAACCATTTTAAAAAAGTTATAAAGGAACAAAAGTATTATTTAATAGCTTACATGAGAGTATGTAAGAAGTGTGTGAGTGTAAATTTATACAAGTATTATTACTCTAATCTAAAATAAAGTAACACTTCAATAATAATAAAAGATGCCAGTTTCACATCTTAATTCTGCATCTTCTTAAGCATGAGTTTGTTTTGTTGTTTAATTGTATTATTGAGAATTCTGAAATTTAAAATGTATTAGGTATGTAGACATTTTAAATGTTTAGGTATCAGCATGAGATGCATAAGGATAAGATGTTTAAGCATGTTCGAATTTTATGTTTAGTATGTCATCTCAAATGCTTAGACTAAGTAATTAATATTCTTGTTTAGTTGCATCTAGTAATCTTAGAGATATAACTTAAAAATACATTTTCTAATTTGTGTTTATAAATAATTATATTTATATCTATATAATATTATAAAATAGAGTCTCTATTCAGGTTTTACCAATATCATTTGTTACTTATACAATAAGTTTTTTTCTTTTAAATTTTTTAGTTACTCATGCAAATGTCAATCATAAATGAGTTATTTTTCTAATGTATTTAATTTCCTTTCATACGTGCAAGTCAACTCCTTCTTAATAACTCCTAAAATTATTATTAGAAATTGAATTTCATAGGTTTTTAAATTATAATTATAAATAATATTTTTAAATAATGAAGTTAACATCCAATTAAAACTCAAATTTCAATTATAGTTGATTTGATTTTATTTAACTTTTGACAATAATGTATTAATTTATTACTTTTTAAAATCTAAATTAGTAATTGCAAAATATTCACTCAACCATAAAAAATCAAATAGAGAGTACACCAAATTGCTACTTTGAAAATCAAAATTCACTTTTCATTTAATTTATTAACATATTTTGTGTGTGGATAATTTATTACTTTATTTTTTTTTCAATTTCAAAAATAAAATCAATATCATCACCTGTAATTATGTTCTTAGTATACATTTTTATTACAATAAATTTTATATTTGAAAAGAGTATTCATGATCTTGGAATACTTTATTGTCATTAATAGTTTTTTTGTAACCTGTTTCTTTTTAATTACCTAGACTTTAGAATTAATTATAACATTATTAAACAATTTTTTTAAATTACCCTAATTATCTAATGCTAAATTTTAATAATAGGATACATCTTGTAATTTAAAAATAAAAAGTTAATTATTTATCAATAAATTCACATGCTAATCACAATTGAAGGATTACACGAGATGCACACGATTTCAATTTTTTCTATTGATTTTTTCCTTTTATGGTTATTTTTTAAAATTATTTATTTTTATTTCTATTATCTATCTATGACATTATTGTCTTTCATAAATAAAATGTCATAATTATAAATCAATCAATAAATATTAATTTTATGAATCACTCAATATCGTTATGTATATCAATCAATTAATTATCAAAGAGTGAATTTTCCTAATCTCAAAATTGTTAACACAATTTAACTAATAAAATTTAAATAAATAACTATCGATAAGAAAGTATAATTATTTACAACAAAAATTATAAATTTTTCTTTGACTATTTTTCATTTATCTTTGCTATATTTAATGAATATTTGTCAAAATTTATGAATCAATGATGATCTTATGAGAAATCTAATTATTAGAGTAAAGTGAATTCCTTATTATGATAATATTTTCATTTTTAATGTTTTCTTTCCCAATATTGATCTCAATGGATCACTAATATGTGGTAAAAAAATATTATATCTTATTTTGTCAAACATTTTAAACTTATTTAACCTTAATTCATTTGAACAATGGTTTTCAGACGTAATAATTTTAATTATTATTTATTATATAATATAATTTTTTAAATTATCCCGTGTGATACATGGGTGTTAATCTAGTTAATTTATTATATTATAAAACTTATGAAATTTCAATAACATAATAACAATCAATATTTTATATTTATTTGATAAGAATTATGTATTAAAAATTAAAAATTATTGATAACAATCAATTATGTATTATTAATATATATTTGGTTTTATGTTAAGAAATCCTAGAGGGCTAGAACTCACTTTTTTGGTACAATCCTAGAGCTCTTTTAATACAACAACTAATCAGGAATTTATCAGGACGGAAAGGGTGTTAAAAGTAAATTTACTGAGATTGATAACGTAAAACAAGGTGATGTAATTAACAATGGTGGCAAAGCATTATGGGATTAAAAAGTATATAAAATTAGCAAGTTTGAGTTAAAGATATCTCATCTTCGATTAAAAAAAGAGAGGTTAAGTTAATGATAGAATCCAATGCTATTGTTGTTTTGTGGCTTGCTGCATATTGTTCACATGGAGAATCTCATTGCTAATGGTTGAAGGAATTAATGTCCACAAACCTTGCAAATTAAAGCCACACTGATCCCACTCCCCACTATCTTTATTTCTTTTGAAGGCTGTCTTTGATCTGACGACTAACAACCCCAACAACGCAACACAAAGTGTGCAGATTCATACTTTGTGGCCATAATCATCAATCAAATCGGATTGTCTAAGCAACAAGCCACCCTAAAAGTGGAGAAGTTGCACTAATTAATACACTGTCTAAGATGTTACATTGCACATAGACATGTATATCTTGGGAGGATTAATGATAGAAATCACTCTGATTGTGATAGTAATTAATTATTAGAAAAGTGAATTAGTATGAATGAACTTTGTTGTTCATCAGTAGAGTCTTTGCACAGTATATATAGGATTTAGAAGTGACGTGGCATGTAACTAACTCTATACATATGTTAGTAATTAAGTTACAATCAGAAAACCAACTCTTAAGTAATTTCTGTTACTCCTAACTATTTTACACCAGTTCACATGCTGATAACTTGAGAGAACTTAGATGGATCAATTATCAGCCAACCAATTATCAGCCATGGTCAGTCAGGTGGTTTGCTCGGTAATCAGCATGATTGATTAGTTGGTTGGTTTGCTCGGTAATCAGCATGGTCGATCAATTAGTTTCAGCCATGGTCGGATAGTGGCATGCCCGGTTCAGCCATAATCGAATGGTGGCATGCTTGGTAATAATAGTTAATAGTAATTTAACTGAATTTGCTTGTATTATTTACACTGTAGTGGGATTTACCAAACAAAACAAAAAAAAGTTACACTGTAGTGGGGAGTATCACTTGTTGGGTAAGAACATTGAATTTGCAGAGAAAAGATGATTATTAATTTGAAAAGCTGATACCCGAATCTATTTTAAAGGGGTTAAGCTTGTGTGGTACTGGTAGCTCTAACTTCTTCTCATACGACAAGAAACTAAACGATCAAGATTCTAATTAAATATGATAATAATGGTAGATTTTCTGAGGTTCAATATACAATTAACCTGGCCCCAATCTAGCTAAGGGTTTTTTTTGAATTTGAAGTAGATAAAGTACGCAAGGATCATATCTTCGTGGGTATTGAGCTTGTGAGTTTAAGTATATGTTCTATTGAATTGGATCCCAAACAGCTATTATGATTGTACCAAATTAATATGGATCTCACCAGTAATTGCAACTACGAGTGAAAGTAGGTTAGGCTGTTCAACAGTGACTTATGACTTAGTTTATTTTTGATCTATTTTAACTTAATTTATTTATCAAACAATTCAGATTTAGGTTTTTTTAAAAGTTTATTTAACTAAATAGACTTAGGTCTTAAAAAAAGCCTATTAGATCTAATAGGCCGATCTATTTATTTATTATAATAACATATTATTAAAATTTTATAATACTTATATAATTTAATAGTTATATATTAATATAGTTAATTTATTTTATACACAATACAATAATTTTGTTAAAGATTAGATATATTTGAAACTTATAAAATTTGAGTTTGTTAGCTTATTCGAAATCCTTTATGTAATATAGGCCTTTAAATAAGCTTTCAGGTCAAGTCAGATTTTTAAGTTTTCATAAAAAGGCCAAACCAAGTTAAAAAAAAAGCCTATGATAAGTAACAGATCAAGTTAAGGCTAATTTTTTTAAAACAGGCCAGACCTATTTAGGATAAAGCCTAACCTAACCTAACTTATTTCTACCCCTAATCGCAACTAATCAAGTTGACTAATTTAGGCTCTTAATTTGTATATGTTTTTAATTTTATTCAAACTAGAGATACGAGCCTATACAACCGATCCTGTTCCGTCTCTTAATTTGTTGATGATTAGGCCCCGACAACGGCATATAATAATTGGAAGCAGGTCATGCACATATTATATGATAAACCCAGTTTAATGCAATAGAATAATTCAAACAATGCTTTACAGACATGTATTTTTATTAGTTTTATTTGGTTTAATAATTTTGAGGATAAAAAGGAAATAATGGGGCAAATGATTACTTATATGCTTAATAAACATATTTTTATATGCATAATTTAATACCTCTCATTGGTCTATTCTTATGAAATTATTGCATATATAAAGTAAAAATTGCATAATTCCTCATATATTGGTTATGTTGTTACAAATTGAACAGAACACCCGAAGGACTATTCAAAGCAGTTGTTGAATCAAAATATCATGAACTCGAATGTTGATGTTAGTATAGCTCAAACAGAAGAGAAATGAAGATCTAAACTCAGTGAATTTTGGATTACATCAAATTCAGGACAAATCAGAAAATTCCTGCTCAAACTTATACTTGGTTATTCAGTGATTTCTCAAGATCTAACCGTTGGATGTAGCTGAAATTTTGATATGTCATTCATGACATCATTCTCTATGACTTTCATAGAAATGAAGATTTCCATATTAGTACCGAAAGTGGGTCAAAATTAGGCAACAAGTTGGTGGCTGTCATTATTGATATAATCTAAGTAGTTTCGGCAAAATGGTCATAACTCAAGATCCAACCGTTAGATCTGGCTGAATTTTTGACATGTTCTTCAAGACTGCATGTGCTACAATTTTTATGAAGAGAAGATTTCTAAATTATGACGGGAGCAATGACGAATTTGGTAATCTTCGGAGCTGAATTTTCAACCCATGTGCAAAGAGATTTGACAAAATTGTAATTAAATAGTTCTAGCCTTTGCCTATAAAAAGAAAGCATTTGCCACACTTAAGGGCATCCCATTTCTGAATTCTCTCATTGTAGTTTGAGTTAGGGGTGAAACTTTGATAAATTGTGAGATTTATACTTTGATTTCAAGGTTAATTCTTCCAATTTGTCTAAAGTAAATCCTAAAGCTCTTGTAGTTTGTATAATATAATCTTCATCTTATTTAAGTTTCTTCATCTTGATGTCTAGTTAAGGTTCTCCCTAGAGTTAGGGGTGAAGCTTTCATAAATTGTGAGATTTATACTTTGATTTCAAGGTTAGATCTTCCAATTTGTTTACAGTAAATCCCGAAACTCTAGCCCGTTGTGTTTTTGTTAATACCAACAATCACTTTCATTTCTATCATGCTTTTCACTTGTTCTTTTGTTTCCTTTAATATAATGAGTAGCTAAATTTCTATACTAGGATTGTAATTTGAACTCATACGTAATTTGATTCGTTTATCATATCCAATAGTAGGTTGATTATCTTGAATTGTTTATCTTACTTGTTCTTAATGCTTTTAATTAATTGGCCATTAATTAAATTGAATTGATAAACCTTAAGCAACTTGACAAAGGGATTTTGGTTTTAGATCTAGGTAAGATAACATATGATCTTTGTGCGAAAGCCTTGAGTTTATATAGAATAGACATATACCTATATGACATATGTAACCATTAATGAAATTAAGATCTTAATGAATTCTTGATTATTTGATAGACATAGACATATAGTTTATCATTAATTAAGGATATTTCTATTTGATCATCGAAAGAGTCTTATAGATAAGTTAAGGATTTCTAGTTAACAATTCAGATAATTAATTGATCTTAGATAGAAGTAAGAGAATCAAGTAAAGTGCGAGGAATAATTGCAATCCTAGGCTTAGTTAATTTGATCATTAACTTTATTTTTCTTGTTTACTTTAATCTTTAGTCTTTCATAAATCATCTCTTATTAAGTTGTTTAAATAAGATTGAGTTTTACAAACTTTTAGTAGATAGTCAAATTTAGAATTAATCCCTGTGGGTTCGACACTTTCTTACTATTATATTACTTGATTTGCGATAACGTATACTTGCGTTCTGATTTACCACATCAATGCTTTGTTTAATTGCCCAAGTCAAGAAGGAAGAGAATAAAATAAAAAAACTTAATTTATTTAAATAATTAGCAAAAATAAATTTTTTGTTCTTTAACTTTATTTTAGATTTCATTTTTATCTTACAACTATATTTTATTTTATTTTCATCCCAAATCTTTTTAAAATCTACTAAATTCGACCTAATTACTAACAATGTTAGAAATATTAATGAAATTTATTTTTCTGACATCCTATATGAGAACTAATATACAATTGGCATTGTCCAACTAAGATTTTTTTTTAAAAAAATAATGGTTAGAAACAAATTTGATGAGTTTTGAAAATATTTGAGATAAAAATGAAACAATATAGTTATGCGACGAATATGGAACTTACAATAAAGATGAGTCTTGAAAAGATTTGAGACAAAAATGAAACAATATAGTTATGCGGCGAAGATGAAACTTACAATGAAGTTAAGGGACAAAAGGTGACATTTTTCCTATATTGAATTTTAAGTAAACACTCATTTTGATCTTTCATAGATATAAGTGTCATCAATTTGGTCATTTAATAATTTTTGACATCAAATTAGTCATTTTGAAAGACTAATTTGATGTAAAAATTAATATTGAATGAACAATTTAATGTAAAAAAATAGCATTAAAGGACCAACTTGAAGTAAAAAATTGACAATAAAGGACCAATGTGATGTATTCATCTATTGGAGGACCTAACTGATGATTCTTAAATTTTGAAAGACCAAAATAGGTGTTTACTCATAAACTTTTATGCATCAGTTTCTTTTTAAAATTTTGTAAAAAGTTAAATAGTTATTTGTGATTTTTATTAATTTGAAATTAAATATATTTTTAGTGATTTTTAAAATTATTTTAATGTATTTTTTTATTTTTATTAAATATTCATATATTCATATAATTTTATATGATTCAATTAGTGATTCACTAGTTGAACGAGTAATACACTAACCCAATACCTATCCATACTCAATAACTAGTTTAAGTTTTATAACTATTAATGCAAGTCAACTTAAATATTAATTTTAAATCCAAATTATTTGTTATAAATTAATTTAAAGATATTTTTAATAGTTAATATACATATATATATATATATATGAAATGCAAATTCTTTTATTAATGTAAAATATATATAGAAGTTTAAAACTAAAATTATGTATACCACTCATTATAGGGGGCATATCTAGTGAGATGAATGATTTATTGAGAGAGTGAGATGAGCAAATCTTGATCATTGGATCATCTATGTATTGTCAAGATTAAGACATAAAGTCATGTGACTTTTTTAGGTGGTCATGTGACCTTTAAGTAACTTCTAATCTTGACAATTTATGTAAGATTTAATGGTCAAGATTGACTCTTCTCACCTCTCATAATAAGATAGTGTTCTCACTTGATATGTCATATATATATATATATATATATATATATATATATAGGTGGGGATCCACTTACTCCAAAAGTAAGTATTGTAAACTTACATCGTTGAATAACTTTTTGTAGAATTATAATTTTACCAATTCAACCGTTGAATCATGTAATATTATCATGAAGATCATGCATACCAAATTTAAGATAAATTAGACATGCATAAGTCTCATAATAAGATAGTGCTCTCACTTGATATATATATATATTATATATATATATATATATATATATATATGGGTGGGGATCCATTTACTCCAAAAGTAAGTCTCGTAAACTTACATCATTGAATAAATTTTCGTAGAATTATAATTTTACCAATCCAACCGTTGAATCATGTAATATTATCATGAAGATCATGCATACCAAATTTAAGATAAATTAGACATGCATAATTATATAATCTTATAGCCGACATTTACTTATATTTTAAAATGCATATTATACGTTAAAATAAAGTAGTTAAATGAAGTATCAATTAATTTTACAATTCTATAAAACTTCATAGGCTTGTTCTACTTAATGAAAACTTTCAATCCACTGGTTGGATTGATGAAATTCAAAGTTCATAAAAAGTTATTCAATGGAATAAGTATGTCATAACTTACTCTTGAAGTAAGTGGATCCCCACCCTATATTGTATATATATAGGGTGGGGATTTACTTACACAAAGTGTAAGTCTTGACACACTTACACCACTCAATAATTTTTTGTAAAATATAAATTTAACCAATTCAACCGTTGAATCATATGTTATTATCTTAATGATCATGCATATCAAATTTTAAATAAATCGGACATATAAAGTAATCTAATCTAATTATAAGCAATTTACTTACATTTTAAAATCATATTATATATTAAAATAAAGTAATGCAATGAAGTATCAAATAATTTTTTAATTGTAAGGAATTTTATGAAGTTGATCTATCTTATGAGAACTTTAAATTCAAAAGTTAAATTGGTTAAATTCACATTCTACAAAAAATTATTGAGTAGTGTAAGTGTGTCAAGACTTATACTTAGTATAAGTAGATTTTCACTCATATATAAATATATATATATTTAATAATGACATTTCTATAATAATAATAATAATAATAATAATAATGGCAAGTGTTACACCAACTTATTTATTTTAGAGATGAATTCTTGTAGTAACTAATTTACCATGGTAAGTAAGTGTTAATCATACTTGAACATGTATAGCATTCACTAAAACTTTCAAACATTCGCTCTAATTTGTTTTGCTGAAAAATTCGCTCTATTTTACTACGCAATAAACGTGTAAGTTGTAACATAAACAAGAACCTGATTTATACATCTGTTTGTGTAGCCCAAGGCCCAAATACGAAGCCCGGACATTTTCTAGGCTTTAATGGATGGTTCGGTCCAAGAACAAGAATCAAATTAGCCATCTCTCTCCCTCTGTAGTAGTGTGTTGGGATATTATATCCCATTCTTCACGTGATTTGATAAGGATTTCACATCACACAGAAATTTAATGTCGGTCGGATAAAGTTTCAAACTAGCCTTTCCTATCACTACAACTTTTGAACGAAAAATGTGCAAATCTTCTCTATTATTATTACAACTTTTCAACGAAGAAATCTTCTCCCACAATATTACTACAAATATTTTATCCTTCATTTTCATAATATTAAAAAAAATTCTAATACAAATATATATAACTGATAATATTTTGTTTGAGAAGCAACAACTCACACACTCTTTTTATTAAATAAGGAATAAAGATTCTACTGATAATTTCCTATTAAAAAAATAATTATTTCAAATATTTTGATAATAATTACAATTCAAAAATAAGAAACTACTAATAAAATAATAAATTAAAGATAATTATTAAAACAAGAATTTGGGTCACATCTGTACTAGTAGCTCTGTTGGTTGGTGATTTTATGGAAAGTTATCTACCGTTCTACCCTGCCACATTGTAAGAGCGAAAGCTGAGCTAAATTGATTTCATAAGTTTAGAGTATCGTTGCTTAAATGGCACCCACAGAAATATATATATATATATATATATATATATTTGTATTTTTATATATTTGGGGATCATTTATCGAAGTAAAATTTTGGTATACTTGCATTATTCAAAAAAATAATTATAGTTAATTTAACCTTTGAATTATAAGTAATTATCTTTATTAATTTTGTATGTCAAATTTTAAAAAATTTAAACAAAAATAAGTATGTGACCAATTAACATTTTTTAATGTTTGAAAAGTATAATGTGTTGAGTTTAAGATATTTGATGAAATAAAAAATAATATTAGATTAATTTGAAATTTTATAAATATATCATATGTATGATAGAAACTTTCAAATTAACAATGCATTTTTTTTAAAAATTATTCTATAAAAATTATTTATTAGTATGAAAATAACTTTATACCTGTGTCAACAGCCCATTTGAATTTTTCTAAAAAAAAGAGATAATTTAAACGGAGTCATAACTATATACAGCAGTAATATCCAACTTATATGCAAGAGGGAGTGGATGAGATCATACTTTCATATGCTTCGCGTCATGTAGGCAATAAAAGCACTTCTGTGAGAAGTGAGAAGCGCTTTACATCATTATTATTGGAGCCTAACAGGGCCAACACTCCATGACCATAATCTTCAAGTTATCGAAGTTTTTTCAGCATTGGCAGCACCTAATCAGTTTTCTTAACTTTCGGTTATAGCTGCGCTTTGTGTTTTCTTCCTTTCAGACTCTCTCACACGCACATGCAACAGTGTGTTAAATCAATTAACAGTGTTGATTAGCAAATTGTCCAAGATCAACCTCACAACTAGACACCAATTGGGTATCATCAATCATGAACAAAACTAATATACATGTGGCTATTTCACTCACAGTCGCAGATATCAAAATCTTGAACTTGGATACTTCTACGCCTTCATAAAGTTGCTTTCTCGCTCCCTGCTTCAGTGGCGGTTGTTGTCATTAGCCATACTTATTGACCCAATTGGCTAAATTGATTAGTTACATTTCCGGTTGCGGCTAAGAGAGAGTGATCAATAAGATTGAGATATGATTATGGCTATGAATGAAAGAAATAGATTGAGGAAATAATTTGTTTATGAGCTCATTATGACTCAATTGTTACACGAGAAACACCCTTTCTTCCCTTCTCCATCTCCAAAAAGGAAGACAAAAACAATAGTGAAACCGAACTAACATTATTGTCTATGCCGTATAAAGTAGGAATCTAAATGGGTCGAACTCGGTGTGAACAAAAAAACTAATAATACAACATTATTGTTATTATTATTATTATTAGTTAGTGTTTATGTATACGTGCAAACTTAAGTATAATTCACTCTATTTGTTAATTACAAGACAAGTATCGAGGAGATTAGAACTTGAAATCTGAAAAGTGCTCGCACACCTTTAAAGAATGATACTTCAGTGACAGTTACTAGTTCTTTTTTTTTGGTAGCATGGTAGTTACTAGTTCTTTGTTTATTTGCACAACTTCACTATATCATCAAAAGAAAGTGGGAAAAAAATGAAAGATATCCATTCTTAATGCTTTCTTCAGTACACAATTTTAGACTGCCCACCTTTGATACTTTTTTGACAGGAAAGTAAAAAAAAAAAAATCTATCATGAGTCATGACAAATTGAGGAAAATATCTCTTAGGAAGTGCCTGTGTATAATGAATTATTCAAACACAGTTAACGATAATTAGATTGGACCACGATGGCACCATTATCCTCCATTAATGTAATAGCTATTGTTATTTTAAAGGACTCCATTAACGCATAGTCGAATGATAATTAGCACAATATCTAGCAGACAAATAAGAAAACAATTTCTTTTCATACTGTCATGATGTAATTATCTTTGATGATGATAAAGACTTCTGATCAAATCTTACTTTACCTTTATCACATAAACAACAAACGAGTCATTGTTGATATGTGTATAGTTGATATGTATATATATATATATATATATATATATATATATATTTATAGAATAGCAAAGAATATTAACCGAAACAAATCCACTTAAATTTGATGCGAAAAAAAAAGCAGCCCTAACCAAATGGACTAGCAATTCTTTTCAAATTTGTTTCTTTTTTTCTATTTTTTTTTGCTAGGAAACATGGTCCCATAAATAATGATACTATGAACTCTCCCAATGCCAATGTGCTTGCTAGTCATTCAGTTTTTGGTTCTCTCCCTTTCAACGTCAAAAAACCCATATCCCCACACTATTGGTAACCACTGGCCACGCACCAAGAGAGGGAGAGATTGTTTGTTGTATACTTGACATGCCTTTATGTTGTTCAAGCTTGGGTACAAAAGTCCCACGTATCTTGGGGCAGGGGAGGAGATATAACCATGTAGAAACAGCAGGTTCCTGCTTCCTCTCACTCCACTATAAAACCCCCCACTCCCAGAACCTCTCAAGGCACATTGGTTTTGTATCAAAATTCGACCAAACTTATTCTGCTCCTGTGAATATGGAGGAGGACCAGAAAAAGTTGGGTCTTTTCTCAGAACCAGAGGAATATTCCAAAGAATTGGATGTTGCTGTCAGAGCAGTGCAGATGGCATGCTCCCTCTGCCAGAGAGTGCAAGACACTTTGATTTCCAAGACTAGGAGCAGTAATCAGGTCCAATCCAAGGACGACAATTCTCCTGTTACAGTTGCAGGTAAATGGTCTTAAACTGGGTAATTTGGTAAAGCTTTTGTTTCTGATAATTCTTTATTTTTGCTCTGAATTCATTTTTGGTGGGGAAGTTTCTGGTTGTCTTTCAAAAAAATTCTTTTAAAAGCAAATGGGTATAACCCAATTTGCCACATGGGTTTATTTGGAATTCTGCATTGGATTTTATGTTAGCTTGCGGCAACTTTGGAGTAGCGGATGTTTTTGTAGCATGAAAATATAGGGACCTTGGCAAATATATAAAACTCCAGTCAAATATGTGTTATAAAGATAGACTAGGTATATTGAAGTACTAAATATGCGAGGAAACTTCACAAACTAGTGTGGGAAAAAACTTATTACTTGTGCCTAATTTGTTTTCGTATCCCGTCAAAATATGACAAGTGGCTTGTTCATTGGTTCTTAAAAGTAAAAAGAAAGGAATTCAAACCTTGTCTGGTATACAAGGACATAATCTAATGAATACTTTTCTTCTAAATTGCTTTTAAGTCAATGACAAAATTATTGGCAGGGAAAGCGACAGTTAAATTTGGAGGCTTCATGGATTTTTAAAAGTTAACATTTCTATTAAAGGGAAATAATACGGTTGGTGAAACCAGCTGCTTTTCAAACTCTTTTCCTGGGGACTCTGGTAATAACAGTATCATGCATTTTACTGCTACCAAAAGGGTACCGTAAGACTGGAGAAAACCTTAGTTGCTCTTTATCTGGTGCCATGATTTCCAATAAGGAGACAAGGGCATGGAATAAGTGTAAAGGAGAATTTTGTGGAGTTCATATAATTGGCCTCATTAGCTGGTTGATCTACCATAGAATTTTTATCTTTACAGGAGATCTACACCTAGCTCTATTTCCTGTTACAATCACAATTGTCCCCATTTAGGATGTGGCTTCCAGGTAGTAAGGCATATGATCCACTTTTGGTATATACTCTGCAATGTTTAAGTGTCTTCCATGTGTGAAGAAACACAAGAACATGAAATTGCATCAAGATGGTGACCTCGGTGGCCTTATCTTGTTCCATAAGCAAACTACTTTTGACTGAACTGAATTGTTTACGTCCAAGGTCTGCTTCTTGGAAATATTATGTTACCTCAATTTTGGTTGCATCACTTCAGAATCATGGATATATGACTTTTCTTTTGCTACTCACTGCTCCCCTGCCCTCCAAAAAAAGGAAGGAAAGAGATATCTAAAACCTATCCGTTTTTTCTTTTTGTTGACAAAAGAAGAAATTCTGTTAGAAATAAAGAATGATTACAATGGAGGAGGAGGATAAGTATCCTATTTAAAATAATACAAAAAAATGCAGGAAGGAAAAATAATGTTTTAATGGAAAAGAGCTTCCTAATCCCTTTTGATGTCTATCAAGAAGAGTCCTTGGAAAGACCATATACTGCGCCACCAAAGAGATGCCTTAGGTCCTTGTCCTAGCAAACACCTTGCTTGGTTGCTTTTTCATGCGTAGCTGTCTTTAGGACTTTGGAAGCAGCATTTCTGCTGCAGAAAGAATAAAATTTTTCCAAAAGATTGATGATATAGTTCTCTATTGAAAAAGTTGAGGTAATTTTTCAATCTATTGGTTAGACCTTTCCCAGTGTTCATTTTACATCTCCAATTTTAGATGCTGCAATCAGCATTGAATTGAATTAGGTGCAATCCAAATTGGAAATATATTAGTTAAACATGATCTTCATAGTAAATTTTAGTTACATACCATATCCTCTTTTCTCTTTGTAAAGTTCCAATGTATGTATAATCATATAGGTTACACTGACTTAAGTAAAGAGCTATGATCAATTTTATGCTGTGTCCTTCATTATATATCTTTACAACTTTGGTCATATGATGGTTGAAGCATATTTGTCTGAGATTTGTGAATAAAACTTTTTGGGCTTGACTGATCAGTCTATTCCTGGGAGCTAGAGAGTTTACATTCATACTTACAATCATGTTTAAATTATACTCTTCATTATGCTATTTAAATAGATTGGAGTGTCCAAGCAATTGTCAGCTGGATATTGTCCGAGTGTTTAGGGAGTGAAAATATATCAATTCTAGCTGAAGAAGATGTTCAAACCCTCTCCAAGGCTAATGCATCTGAACTGTTAGAAGCTGTGGTTGAAGCTGTGAATGAATGTCTAGCTGAAGCACCTCGATTTGGAGTTCAGAAGCCAAAATCAGCTCTTGGGACTTCAGAGGTTCTTGAAATCATTAGTCGCTGTAACTCAATTGGGGGTTGCACTGGAAGATTTTGGGTACTTGATCCTGTTGATGGCACGTTGGGGTTTGTACGTGGGGATCAATATGCTGTAGCTCTAGCACTCATAGAGGATGGAGAAGTGGTTCTTGGAGTTCTTGGGTGTCCTAACTACCCAATGAGAAAGGAATGGTTAAGTTATCATCACCGCTATCATAGGATTATATCCAAGTTGACTCCTCCAACTTCTGAAGCTTGGAACAAAGGTTGTGTGCTATATGCTAAAAGGGGTAGTGGGAAGGCCTGGATGCAACCGCTGCTCCATGTCAATAAGAAGTTTATGTGGCCAAACCATGCAACACAAGTTTCTGTCTCTTCCATTGACAATCCAGCATTAGCCACTTTTTGTGAACCAGTTGAGAAGGCCAATTCAAGCCACTCTTTTACTGCAGGACTGGCTCACAGTGTTGGTCTCAGGTGCATTTCTTTTTTCATTTCATTTCAGTATCAGTTACACTGCTTCTCCCTTTTTATCCCTCTTGGCTTTTTACTTGTGTGATTGTCAATTTATAGACATGGTAGCATGGGAATTATTCCAAACTTTTTTTTGTTCTTTTTGAGTATTCGTATTAAATTAGTATTAGATGCATATTAAAATTAAAAATTCTTGAGTAAGGTCCAATCATCCTGTTAATTTAGTACTCTAGAGATGAAGAGGTTCTTAGGATATGATGGCAAGCAGAAAATTGTGATGTGTTGCATATTCCTTGCTCAAGGACTCATTACATTACCATTTATCTCTATGAAAAAGATGAAAAATTGAAAATATCTTTAGGAAAAGGGCTCCAAAGACAATATAAATTTACTGGTATAGTTCTAGCTTTATAACATAGCTCTTATTCATCATTGTATGCAGGAAACAACCTTTAAGAGTATACAGCATGGTGAAATATGCAGCAATTGCTCGTGGGGATGCTGAGGTTTTCATGAAGTTTGCAAGGGCTGGTTACAAGGAGAAAATATGGGATCATGCTGCAGGTGTTATCATCATACAGGAGGCTGGTGGCGTGGTAACAGATGCTGGAGGACGTCCCCTAGACTTCTCAAAAGGTTTATATTTAGAAGGCCTTGATCGTGGTATAGTTGCTTGTGCTGGAGCCACACTACATGGAAAGATCATCGATGCTGTTGATGCTAGCTGGGGCTCATCTAGCCTTTGAGGCTGTTTCTATTAACGTAAATGTATACACAGCAAATAATGTGAATAATTTTCCTCTTTTATTTTCTGTTTTACACAATTTCTTATAAATCCCCCTGCTTCACTTTCAGTTATTGCTGATGTATTGGTACCAGCATACCAGCCTGCAATTACTATTGTTTGGCATTATAATAATACTAAGTTGTCATAATTTCTTAGCATACTGAATGCCATTTACTGAGACATGACTCTTCTCGGAGAGGGATTCATGGACCAAATACTATTGCAACTCTATCCAATTGCTCAACTTCTAGGTAGCATCCAGCTCTTGGCCAAACAACTAAAATTTATAGATTCGAACAAACTCAAGTTGCGTCGGAAGAGTAGGTGACAAAGGTCCATCTTGTGCTACGAAGATCACTGGGCTGGAGGCCCATCTTGTGTTGCTCACTCCAGCAGTGCTTGTACTGTATTGCCTCTTAACGTACAAGAGAACAACCTCCCCCATCCCTTTTCCAAAGAAAACAAAAAGAATAAAAGCTTAAAGAGATACCATTTGGCTAAAAGAAGAGGTCTTAAAAAACTTGAAAAATAGCATCTCCATCTTGTTTAAACTCCATCAATAGGATGGATTTACTAAGGAATCTGTTGTTTAAACATGATCAATGAGCCAACTTACTCTTTTTTTTTTTTTTTTTACCTTGTCCCAAAAATTTCACATGTATACAAAAAAGAAAGAAAGTAAATTTAGGGGATGATTTACCTGTTTTCGTGGTGTATATCATTTGGTCACCATGCATGTGCACATGACTATATACAAACAGACCTACTTGGAGATCCAATTCATTTTGATTACGTATAGTTGAAACTGTCAGTTTGACAACTCTAACAACAGAGTTAACAGATAATGCTAAATTAATTTGTAGACAATTGAGACAGATGGGATGCAGAGCACATTGAGATATTTGTAAGATGATCATAATCTAATTAATGAGGCTGCAAGTGCAACCCAGTTTTTGATGAGTAGTTTTCTTCTGCACAAACTGGTTTCATAAGTCAGAAACTTCATTTATTGCATTGAATATGGCCTGTGGATTTTGGAACTACAATTTTGACTTGTTAAGAAGCTAATTGATAAAAAATTTGGTCCTTTTATTTGGTACTGAAAGCCTTGTCTTAATCAGTAAAAAACACTTTGACAATAATGGTTAGAGACTAGAGAGAGGGAGCTTTGATGAGTGCATCCCAGCAAATTTGGATGTCATAAATAGATCCTGTGGTCGGCCCGCCTTGTTGATTATCTGCTCCCCATAGTCCTTACCTAATTCGGTTGTGGAGAATTTCCCTTCATATTGCCAAGTAGGGATAAGACCAGAACCGAATTACTGAAAGAAACCACATTATTTTCTTTTTACTTGCCTGGGTATAGGGTGAGATTAATCCTATTAGAAATATTGAGGTTGCTCCTCTCTATGAGGTTCAAACTTGCTTAGTTAGTTTATTTTTTGCTTCTCTTCTTTTGTGGCTCTTTGCAAGGTACTGATTTTAGGAAAAATGAATATTTTAACTTTCTAATTAATACATTAATTGTTTTTAAAAATAGGAAAATTATTGTTGAGTATTAATACTAGCTTTGTATTATACTTTGATATTTAATGAGACGTGTTAATTTTTTCTTTAAAAAGAAATTGGTCTTCAAATAAACACTACACAGCACCTAATTACAATAAGAAAAAAAATCAGAAGATGAAAATGTAGTTTTTTTAAAAATAAATTGAGGGATAACAGATGTATTTAAATTTTTATTAATGACACTACAAAATGTGGTCATGATGAGTTAAAATAATAATTTTCATTGAACAAAATTTGGTTGTACTGCCAGAAAATTTGGTTTACATCCATACAGCTGAAGTTAGAAAGCTCCTTCTTTTCCTTTGTCCCTACCCAATAATAAAGAAATAAAAACACATAGTTATGTTTGAAACTCAGTAAAGGTAGTCTGATGCATCTTCAATTGCCAATATTAAGTCGTACATAAATTCGGATGGTTTTTCAATTTGGAGTTGAGCCATTAATATCGATTAAAAAGTATGTGGATCCCATTCTCATCCCATAATTGGGTGTCTGCTGAGCTGAAGTATGGATGATCATAGTTTCAACTTTCAACAATTGGCCATGTTATGAGAAGAGAATGAGACGTGGTGGTGGTGGGGGAAGTCTCACATGAAAAGCTCTTGACTTTCTGATATCTACATAGCTACGCCTATGAGCATGCATCTGATGTGCCTTGTGTTGTGAAAGTTGAGTAATTAAAAGAATGAAGTCCACATTGTTTGGAACAAACATTGTAAAAGGTTTTTTATATTAGTTTGTGAAATAACTTGGTAATAAATAAAATTAGTGATAGGCCTCACGCGCTCAAGGGTGAGCCGAAGAGTG
Organism: Styphnolobium japonicum; assembly: GCA_023212625.1. Classification (NCBI taxonomy): domain Eukaryota; kingdom Viridiplantae; phylum Streptophyta; class Magnoliopsida; order Fabales; family Fabaceae; genus Styphnolobium; species Styphnolobium japonicum. The sequence goes on from JALBWW010000003.1 coordinate 4,403,298, forward strand.
TTTGGTTAGTTCAAATGTTTGTTTTTCCCTTGATTGATTTTTTGGCAACCTCTCCCCGATCTCAACTCACGTTATCTAGTGGTTTTATTTTGAATTTATGATATATTTTATGATTAGGGTTTTGATATTCTATTAATTCATTTTTGTTTTCTGCTACTAAAGGCTGCATGCTTCTTCTCTTCTCTTCTTCTGTCTTTTCCAACTAGGATTATAGAAAAATTTTATACACTTTGCTATTGTTTGAGACTTTGAAAATACCGGGAAGAGTCTATTATATCGTAGGAGAGTTTCGCACTTGTTGTCGAAATATTCCTTAAGGACAGTGCATAGCACGCCTCAAACTATCACGTAGTTTAATTTGTTCATTATTTCAGGTTCATTTTTACAACGCCTTGTAAGGGAACCCAAAGCAGAATGAGATAGAAATGTCATGATTTTGATTTGGTAAGCATTTGCTTAAACTTGTGCCTCTAAATGGAGTAGTTTATCCATTTTATTTAAGTTAATTTTACTTATGCTTTAATGAATTATATTTTTAGTGGAAAAAATAAAATTAAAAACAGCTTGTGCGTTGTTTTAATACTTCTTTCAAAAATAGGTATTATCAGTTAAAATTGTAGTACTTTCAGCTATTTTAAACTCAGTTCTTATTAATTTAATTTTTAATTGAAAAATGAATAGAAAAAACTTAAAACAACATTTTTTTTTTGAAAATAGGTCTTTCCAATTAAATATACAGTAGTTTTAGCTATCAAATCAGAATTTATAGAGATCTCTTGTTTTTCTATACTATGCTTGACACCAATTGTGTTTGTATAATTGTGTAATTTATAAAATATATAAGCTATTTATGACATATTTTATTTGATTTCATTAAAAATACAAAAATATTTATTTGAAAAAGGGTAATGCTATACATTTAAAATTTGAAAAATAAAAGTTCATAAATTTTCCATGTTATAAAAAATAATAATAATTTTTCTTTATAAATCTACATACAAATTTTAAATTTTACATATCATTATAAATTTTTAGGAGTTTTCTTCTGACCGATTTCTCTGAAATATATTGCATATATTTAGAAAAGGAAAGAAATTTAAAAGTTTGAAGTTGCATGTAATTGGAAAATTGATCTGTCCACTACATGGGAAGCAAATTGGTTCCGTCAAGATTCATTAATCTTCAATCATAAGTACCCTCACTGTTCAATACGATATGTAATTAATGTGATAGATGCAATTTGTTAGATTTCAAATCATGTTTGAGATATTTATGATAAACTGAACATTAATTAAAATAATATGATGGGTGGCATTATATGTTTCATCCTGAAATATGTTTTCTCTCTATCATTATCATAGGCAAAATACCACAATTTTGTGACGTTCATCGTACGTTCCTTACATTTCCCGCTTGTTGATACGGTATCATGATTTTTTTTTTTTTATGTTCACGGTATTATGATTTTTATGAGTATGGGTTTTTTAACTGAATATTTATTTATTTTATTTTTTTTACAAACGTTAAATATTTATTAATTATTAATTTTTATAATAAATATTTAAAAATTATTAAATATAATTAATAACTAATAAATATTTAATAATAAATTAAGATACCAATACCTATAAAAATAAATAAATACAAGAATAATTCTCTAGATTTCATAAAAAAAACCCTAATTGAAAGCGGGATTGATTGACATGATTTACATACTGCATATGCATACTTTATGACCAAATTATATAATTATATAATTACATATAAATCATAATGATATGAATATAATTATAATTTATATCAATAATAATTTTATTAATTTTTTTTCTCAAAGTATTTTTTAAATGTGATTGTAGAGATTAATTTATCAAAGTATTAAAATTTATTTAAAAAATTAATTTTTTAACTGATATTTTCTATACATATAAATTAAAAATTAAATTTTTAATTACATATCTAAAAAGCTTAAATATCTACTATTTATATTACTTTATATTTTAATTTTACTATTTTTTAACTTATGAGGACACATTTTGCCACACATACAACTTAAACTTAAGAGGTGATGGCTGTCACACCTTGAGAGGTATGATTGTGACTAACAAACTACTAAAAAAAACATCCAAGTAAAATTGTAAAAGTGTAACATAAATGCATGACCAAGAGTTGGTTAGAGATGGTTATCAACTTATCATTGATAACAACGCCATCCAATTAGGACAAGAGAGGTTAGATTAGAGATTATTTCAGTATTTATTACTGTTTTATGATAATAAAATTTATGGTGAATTGTTTAATATTTTTTAATTATATTTATATTTAATAATTTTTTTAATATTTATTATAAAATTAACAGTTAATAAATAATTAAAAATTCACTTTAAATATTAAATTTATTAAAATACCATAACAATTTTTTAATATTAAACGTAAATCTATAGTAAATTACACAACATCCCCATTCAATTATAGTTATGTGTAATTTATTTTATGTACTTTCAATTGAAATAATCAATTTTTGAAACTCCTAAAAATGTGTAAATCATATTCTATCATTTTATTACAAATTGGAGATGTAAGTATTTGTATAAAGAAGGAAAATATGGAACTTAGTGAAAGATTGAACATTCAACATTATCATCATTGCACAGTGGTCTTAAAATATTTGAACTCATGTCAACGAAGTTACAAGCTTATTAATGCATCCTATTAGTTTATTTAGTAGTTAACAAAATTTTACATAATATTTAAAATAATCCTGAAATAAAAAAAAATGTTGGAAAAGAAACTCCCTCCATCTTAGTAAATGTGAAGAATACAAATAAGTTGTACATATAAGTTATCTCTTTTTTATCTTTTAAATAGTTATTCATATAATTAATATTTCTCTAAATTTAATAATATAAAAAAATACATACTTTTTTAGATGTATAAATAGTTGTTTATATAACACTACATATTCTGTCTAAAATGTATCCTTAAAAATCACCAACCCTATTTCCATTAAATTGAAAGATATGTAAATGTCTCTCAAAAAGGGTTATGTTCTCCGTGGTCATACAAATCAGGAATGCCATTGTCACTGAACACCATACTCAATTGGGCCATATATATCTATGAGGGAGAATGGCTGAAAAAGTTAACTCGGTAAAAAATTAGATAATTTGATTTATTTTAAAAATTAATTAATTAATTAATTAATTTAATTAATAATTTATATATAATTAATTAATAATTTATTTTTATTTTAATATTTAATATATAATTAAATAAATATAAAATTAATTAATTAATTAATTAATTTTTAAAACAAACTAAATTATCTAATTTTTTCCTTAAATTAAATTTTTAAGTCATTTTCTTTATCTTCTAAGCGGCAGATGCACATGCACTTGGCTTGACTTGCTAAGCTCCAAGTGCATGTGCATCATTTAAAGTGATCCAACCCAATCAATCACCGTCAAAATATCTTTATTACATTTGCAGATTAGAAGTTAGGCTCATTTATTCCTCTCCCAAGTTCGTTTATGAATTATCACACAGGTGGCTAGCTAGCTAGTACATGATTTTCTCATTCCTCTTCATCCCATTAATTACTCTCTTGACATTAAACTCTTATATACTATTTGTGTCAAGGCAACAATTCAATTGTTCGGACCACGTGGGAATCAAATATCCATATGCACTATATACTATTTTTTTTTGTGTTATTATGAAATAGTGAAATTAATTATTTGTATTAAATTTATGTCACTTTTAAAAATATACCGGTGTATTGTAAAATTTACTTTAATTTAAACCTCAATTTTCTTTTTTGTTTCATTTTTTTTTGCATTACTTTAGTTTTTATATTTAGTCTAAAAGATCAAAATGTGTACAAAATTTCGATGTGGAAGAGTAATATAAATGAGAAATAACATACAAGAATTAATTATTCTATAGAGCCACGCCTATAAAACTTCAGTATTACTTTTATTTTTACATTGAATAGCAGGCGAGAAGGCCCAGCAAGGTTGACAATTTTGCTGTACAGATGGAAACCTCATAAACTGCAACAACAGCAACTTGGAATTTTAATATTTTTAGGCAGAGTACTTTATGAAAAGCAGCACAAATATGGACTATAGTGATTGTTTAATTGGTAATGAGATCTGACTCTGTATTATAATGTCACAGAGTGATGATTGTAAGAAGAATCAATGGGCACCTTCCATTTTTTCATGCTTGGTCCATGCAAAATCTATGCCCCCTCAGATGCCTGTCATAGTTTCGAAATGTCAGGCCAACCTTGAAACTGGACCACTTTTGATAATGCCAAAAATTTGACAGTTCCAAGATAATCAGTTCATCCTTCAAAGAAGGCAAACGATTGCAAAAATGCTTAAACAGAAAAAAAAGGGGGGGGGGGGGAAGCTTTTACAAATATAGTGTACATCAAGCTGAGCTAGTACTTTTTTTTGTTGAAGTAACACTTGAATTCCTTTGTCCATAGTTTTGCGAAAACTTATAGATTGAAGTTTACCTTCTTAATTTCAGTTAACCTACAAGTTAATCATGCATAGAAGTTATATATCATTCTCCAGAAGTTATTGAAACGGATCATTGCAAAAAGTTAATTTACTTAATATAAGGGCAGTGAAAATTGAACTTTTTATACAGTTCCCAAAACAGTTAACTTGGAAAAATCAAGCCATCGTTCATTTCTAGATCACAAGTATTGTAAGTTGATTTTACCATAAGATACTCAATACATGTTGATGAGCATATGGTACATATTGACTCTTTCATTTCACATGCTTGTGATCCATTAGCATTACATGGAATCCATGAACTCAAAAGGGCAGACCGGCAGAGAGAGAGAGAGAGAGAGAGAGAGAGAGAGAGAGAACCGAGTATAATAATTGCAGCCAACCTACTACAGGATCATAAATCCCCATCTGTCCTCCACACCCTCCCAATAAATGCTTTTTCATTCCACTAACACATTTAAATATTTCTCCCCCAACCATCTCACCCTTCTCCCATCATCACATATGCCACACAAACTCCACTGCCTGAAGACAATTTGATTTGAACTCCAAAAATGAAACCTACGACCAGCTTTCTCTTGCTCATTCTGCTGCTCATAGCTTCAGCCTCTGTGGCGACCCGACCCGCATCCACTGGATCTTCTCCAGCTGATCAACTCAAGCACTCCAAGGCGGGCAGTAGCAACAACAACAAAGGTGGAGGCAATAACTATGGTGGTGGTGCAGGTGGCTTCTTTGCTCCCGGAGGAGGGTTTAACATACCCGGATTCGGAAACGGGTTTGGGAATGGCATCGGAGGAGGATATGGAGCCGGGTATGGAGGTCCAAATGGAGGGCACTCTAAAGGTGGTGTAATAAGACCAACTGTGGTGTGCAAAGACAGAGGCCCTTGTTACCAGAAGAAGGTTACATGTCCTGCCAAGTGCTTCACCTCCTTCAGCCGATCCGGCAAGGGCTACGGCGGCGGCGGCGGCGGCGGTGGCTGCACCATTGATTGCAAAAAGAAGTGCATCGCTTACTGTTAAGGGAAGCATAGTAATGGTAATAGTTGTTATAACTACTAATACTAGTATCATGTATGCAACCTATGGTCATCTCGATCACCCTTTTAGGTAAATAAACAAAAAGTAGATACATCTCTATATAGGTGGATTTCTTTTGGGAGTTGCTTTTGAATATCTCTAGTAATATCTATATAGGTGAAAAATTATGGGACAGTGCTTGATGGCTGAGACCTGAGAGGATTATGGACTGTATTTTTGCTTACTATTATATGAAATATAGTTTATTATTATCTGCTGTTGCATTTTGAGCAAAGACGCAGATTTACTCCTCTCTTTTTTATGGTACTTTGGTCATTTTCCTTTCAATGTATGGACGTATGTCGTGTAGCCTATAATGGAAATGCAGTCTCGACAAGAAATTGGTACTATTGGATGTGAGAAGGGACAAAGTTTAGGTCATTGACGTGAACCTTCAACCCCCAAACTCATCTCATGGCCTCTCCAAACAATTCATGGAAAAATTATATATATTTTTCTCCACAAGTTATCAATAAATCTGATCCACTATCCAAAAGATAAATGGAAAATGTTATTTTTTCTTCTTCCATAAATGAACTATATATGAATCTGAATTTACTCCAACCAGATGCCTGAATAATTTTAAATGACATTAGTTCCTTTTTTTCTTTTCTCATGAGTTTATGATAAAAGTTGAGAGTACACACAATGATTAAAAAAATATTTTTTTTTTTCAAAAATTTACAACTTCATTTTTTATATATCCAACATATTTGTAGTGTTTTTTTTAAAAGATCCTCACACTTCATTGCATTAATTTTCGCTTGGACGTCAGAGCTAAACCTCTTACTTTCTAAGTATGGTTTTTGAATAATAGTAGTTGCACAATCTTAAATGTAAAACCTAGCTACACGATTGTATTTTCTTTTGGTAGTGACAAAAGCTTCTTGGACACTGTCAATAATTTTAGTTCTATCAATTTACTCGAATTTAACTTTTGACAACTTTTTAACTCCCATACAACCATATTGGGTATGATTATCTAAAATCTTCGTGACTAGCTACACTCGTTTGTTTGTGTATTGGCTACAAAATTAGAGTTATGCATTTACGCTGGAGAGACAACACACAAGTTATAAAAAATTTATACCATTAATTTTATTTATGAAATTTGTGCAGGATCATATCAATATTATTCTGTACAATACATATCCACATAAAATTTAATTATCTGGGACACGATTACTGTGTTTTTGTCCATATAACTTTTGTTCATTCCAACGTTACCAAAAACCTAAGACCACTGACCTTTCTCATCTCATCTCTAGGGGAAGACTATCGTGGGCTAAACAAGTCATAGGTAATTAATTGCATTACGCTGGTTTTTCTTCATGAAAAATCTATGTTGATCGAAAGAAATAAGCATCACAAGCTGCATTATATCAAAAGGCATTTGTCTTGTCTCATTAATGCCTCATCATTCACTTTCCTTAGCTTTTTATCTAACTTTTGTATCTAATTTTAGATTTTAGCTGTCAACATTTGCAATGAGGTGGACAGGCTTCATATTATACAGCATGAGATGTTAGCATATTCGTCAAATCCATTATCAATGAGACTGTCCTACATAATTGAAGTCTGTTCAACTGCTTTTTTCTGCTGTGCTGCCTCATCCATGAATGAGCAATTGAGCAGTGCTTCAGTTTCTTGAAACAAAGCTGTATCTCGCTCAAAGCAGATTGCAATTCTGCATTTCCTTTTGTCTTCCTTGTTTGGGCATCTAAAGTTGTGTACCTAGCACTACAAACGCTTATGAATTAATTAGTGCATTTGCATCTAATTCTGGCCCTTAAAGATATAGAACTGGTTCCACGTCAAAGAAAAAAAAAAGATTGACACAACTAGCTTTTGGATTAAGACAGTGAACCAAAACTATAAAGAGGATCAACTCAAATAATTAGAGCATGTTCTACCAGCCACTATGTCTAAGCTCTCTGCTTATAATATACACTAACAAACCACATTAACATTTAACAGGTCGAATGTTAAACAAGAGAGAAACAGTTATAAACAAAAATCACGCTCAGTAGAATATTTTTATCCACAATTTCTGTGGCTAGTAATTTACAACATCAATCCAAACACAAGGCACCCATACTGCCTTCACAAGTGACTTATCATATTGCAGCCCTCATTGCTCGTCTTGCAGCCTCCTGCTTCATCTCAGCAGCCTTACCACTGCCACGGAAGTACATATATACTTGCTGTATGCAACCAAAGAAAAAGTGAGCCGGTAAATGGTTATGAAATCAAGTCATTCAAAGTGCTAGGCAAATCACTTAAAAATCGAAAACCTCAAAAAGTATAATCAAACCTGAATAACCCAGATGCTGATCAATGTTTCAAGGCAGAATAATCCAAATCCAACAAAGTAGAAAATCTACAAGCAAATGGAGAAAAGTTAAATAAACTATCAATCATTTAGAAGCAGAAAATTTTCATTGGTCGGGTTTTGCAGCATTTGCATTAAGAATGTAACAAGGCTAGTGTGACGAAGCTTATATTAGTCCAACATGTCTAAAATCACTTCAACAATTTTTAAAAGAGTTTAATTTTGATCAATCCAATCATATGCTGACACATCATTAAAGGAGTTAGATTTCCTAAATAGTTGTGATAGTTAAACTCCTTCAATGATGTGTCAGCACATGATTGGATGACAATGTAAAGTTTCTTTACATTAACGGTAGATTAAAATTAAATCCTTTTTAAAATGGCAATGTTTGACAATTAAACAGCAGGCGGGAATAAGAAATACTTCAGGACAGGCATACTTACTCCAATCAAAGCATGGTCGCCCAGCACATCTATGGCAGAGAGAATGCCTCTGTATCAATCAGTAGACAGTGCCAACCATTAGGCCAAAAAAGAAAAGATAATAACTCCAGCCTCTTGAAATTATGGAACACATTAAATCTCAGATTTTAACACTCTCACCAACATGCCTACCAGTTTGACCTTCTTAGTCATGCTAGGACCATTTAGACTCCAGCTCAGGTAATTTAGGTGGAGAGTGATTATGTAATGTCCTAGGTTCAAGTCATGTCAAATTCTATATTCTTTTCATAGCAACTTCTTCTTTCACTTCTATTTTAGAAAAGCAAAAAAGAAAAAAGAAATAAAAGTCCCTATCTTCTGCAAGGGAAATAAATTTAACTGCTCAATCTCCTTGTTACATAGGTAACGCCATATAAGCAATAAGCAATATTGCCATGTTAAATGAAGTGTATATATATACAAAGTCAACGTACGTGAAGGATTTTCCTTTGAAAACTATAGGAGGAGCAACTGCAGCTATGATGCAGAATCCTATGTGAAGCTGTAAGAAGAAAAAGAGATGAGGATAATTAGATTTTGTCTTCTAAGCATAGCTTATATGCATTAAGCAATATAATCAATTTACCAGGTAAAACAAGAAAAACCATCCAAAATTCAAAGCACTTTCAGTCCTGCAAAAATAACAATGGAGCAAATTCAAAATCAAGAGTGTAACCAAATCAGACAGATCAGAATATGTATGCATATTTTTGTTACATTGGGCGGGATCGAACCAGGGAGGAGTAGGAACACCCAACAGGGCAAAATATGCATGCATATTAGCTTATTGCTGTTCTCATCTTCCAGCAGTATTATTTGTCAGGACCGGACATCTCATCAAGGTCACTTGATACCAACAAATGCAATAGTCTCATATTTTGAAGAATAACCCATAAATTGATTTGAGAAAGAAGCAAAAAAAATAAATGGAAGACTGAAGACACAATTAGCAGACAATGAACTTCTACTTTTGAAAGAAAAAGTCATTGAAAATCCTATAATGCTCTAGTATTTCAAGAACAATTTTTGGTCTTTGTTACGACCCAATTGCAAGGTATGGGACTTGAGTCCCACATTGGAAGTATAGGATTTAGATGTGAGGTTTATATGACCTTGGGTCCTCTCACCTTAATAGCTATCTTTTGGGGGTGTGGACCGTGTGGTTCTCCCAAGGTTCATATCAATTGGTATCAAAGCCTTCCACTGTGTCTCTCAATTGCAAACGAGAGGCGAGGGTGGTGACGTCGGCATTGCAGTGTTTGCTCGAGACTAGTCAAAAGGCTAGTGCACAGCCAGCTCACATGGGTGTCGAGGCTGTAGAGCATGGTGGAATGTTACGACCCAATTGGAAGTATGGGACTAAGATGTAGGGTTTATATGGCCTTGGGTTCTTCCACCATAATAGATAGCTTTTAGGGTATGGTTCTCTCAAGGTTCATATCATTCTTACACAAGTGAAGTTATATAAAAGAAATGTTTCCAATTGTATAATTTATTGACAAAAATCAAACAGCCAAATGCATGTAAGTATTGGAAATAATTACCTAAAAGCACGATATAATGGGCGATACCACAACACATATGCTCCAGGAACCCCTGCTATGAAGTAGATAATAGCAAGAAACCATATTTTTACCCCTACAACAAACAAGAGCAAGTTCCACATGCATGGAATTTGCTGATGTCAGATTTATAATTCAAGCTGTTCAATATCCTGGCAAGATTCTTGCTCCATATCTAAACTGACCTTCTCCCTTAATCCAAGCTGAAGTGACAGCTATAATATTCCATGAAAGGCACAACACTAATCCTGCATCATATCACTTTTCATCATTGACCGTGGACCATATCCCATTCTTACATCATTTTTGGTATAAAATAACATGACTTGCAGAATACACATTATAGATACATTCTATATATATTGTGACCATAATCAAATCAAAACAGCATCTTCACCATGCTAAGAACAATTACATAGAGAATGCATTCATCATGCCATTTTCTTATTCAGCAAAACAGGTTAGTTCCAACCAGCCAGGTTAATGGTTTGAATCTGTTAGAATATTTGATAATTTCTTCAGAGTATTTTAGAATATCTTAGCATATCTTCATAATATCTTAAGAATATATTGCAGAATCAATTAGTCCTCTAATTGAGGAAGCAATCTTAGGAGTTGTTTTCTAATTTCATTATGTTTCCTGATTTATTTTCTTATTTAATTAGGATTATTAGTCTTATTGTTAGTGGGCTTAGGCTTGTACTAGCAGTACTAGTACTTGACCTAATTATTAGTATAAATAGGAGTATTAGGTTAGGGTATCATATCACTACACATCATATTAATCCAATATCATTATTAAGAGCCTTCTTTTTCTCTTTTCCTCCTTCCCTACCTAAACCCTAGAATTCCAACATAATTATTCAGACAAAACCAGTTTATCAATATCTCACTGCCTATTCTCATACATATCACCTCTCTCCAAGGCTTCAGCTTTCTCATAGGCGTTTCATTTATATATTTTACAGGGAAGGGTAGGAAAGAAATAAGAAAAGGTTCCCTTTGTAACTTACCAGTATAGGATGAAAAGTTCTAGTCATTGATGTCAATTAAAAGCAATATGCAACCTCTCTTTTACTTATTAACTTTTACTTTATTCTATATATATATATGTGTGTGTGTGTATAGACATCCATCAAGGACAACACTAATCATCTACAAAAAAACATACAAAGAAGAGCCCTCAAAGAGAATCAACTCAAGAGAGAAATAAAGGAGAGAAAAAAGAAAAAAAAATCAGAATGAAAAAGCAAGAGACAGCCTCAAGAATTGCTGGCTTAAAAACAATTTAATAATGCGAACCAATAACATCCCCCTCCCCACAACAACAAAAGAGAGGATAACATACCTAACAATGAAGTAAATGCAACATATTGCAGTCTTTGAAGATGAATTGGAATTTCGTTAGCAATATCATGATGGATAATTGGGAAAAATGGTGGCCAATTCTTCTCCTCAAGAACAATTCCAGCTGCAAAACAAAATGTAATTTTGCACTAGATGAATAAAAGCAGGAGTAAGATATTATTTGTCCAAGCACAAACATTAGTTCAAACTGTTGTAAGAGATGAGTTAGCATGTGTAGAATGGTTGGACTGGTACATGCAATGGAACACCTATAGAATTCTCGAGTAGTAGTGTCCTTCCACCACTCAATTGAATGCCAACACAAACAAAATTCAGCAAAGCCCGAGGCCCCCCAACACCCCACCCCCCCACACGCGCACACACACACAAACAAAAAGAAGAAAGGGTACACCAGCAAAGAAAATAACGGACGTTAAAAAGTTTAACAGACAAGTGATAAAGCAAACAACTGAATCATTTCGAAAAGGCCCAGAAATAAGTAAACTTAGCCCCAAACTTTGAATACAATACAGGAAATATAAGTTACCTCGTGCAGCAGCTTCTTCTTTCCGCCTGACTTCCTGCATTTTGATAAATCAATAAAAATAAAAATGCAGGTGAATTTCCAGGCATTTGTATTTAATAGGGAAGTCGGCATACAAGGCTTCATATATACAAAGTTAAATGAATATAAATATCAACATACACATTCTAAACATAGAATAGAAAAACAGCATGATTTGTAGAGTGAAACATATTTAAGAAGATGCATAGTTCCAGAGATCAACCTATCTTCTAATCATAACAATTTCAGATGCCCTCATCATGTCAAAACTTTAAAAAATCATATAGTAATCATACATATTCACCTATTCACCAAAAAGAAGTAGGGTAGAATTATAATTTAGAAATTCTTAGCAAAAAAATAATCAATTTAGGAACAATTAACCAGATGAGTGGTTAATTAAGTCGATATATTGTTTACCCATTAACCACTCGTCTAGTTAATTTTTTATAAACTGGAAATATTTTTTTTCAGGATTTATAAATTGAAACTTGCTAAAAAAATATATATTCCACTGTCAGTAATAGTTTTTCTGGATAAAATAATTTCATATGCAAGGGAATCAAGATTATATCATGGAGGATAAGATGACCTCCCAAAGGGAGAGGTTGGAACTTGGTAGGGGGAAGAGAAGAAAAGAGAATGGAAATCGGAAGACAACATAAAACAGGAGAGTGTTTCAACCTCAGTAGATATCAACTAAGGGAACTCTCAACACTAAGTGTACAGAAGGAGGCCATGAAATCCCATTGTATACCTGTTCCCGTCTTCTCAATTCAACCTCCTTGGCTTGGAGTTCCTTTTCCTTCTTTTTCAAATCCTAAAGTTGAAATAGACCATAATTAAAAAACCCACAATCGATTCTCGCAACAATACATGCAATACGTTTATAAATGAAAAAAAGAGGAATGAGGATTGAGGATTTCAACAACCTCAATTTTATTATACATACCGTTGATGGATCAAGAGGTATATCAATTGTTGCACCAAAGCCATAATTATAATCAGCAGGTTCTGGATTAAGAGGTGCAAGCCTTGAATTTGTGGCAGGGGCAACACTTCCAGGATTCTGACAATTTTAAAACATTAGCATGTGTAAGGTGTAGGCAAGAAGTTGTGAATGATTTATAGGGATTTTTACCCAGGGGGCAGACTAGGGTCAAAGGATTATTTGGGAACACAGAGAATGAAAAAAATAATAGTTGATAATTTGTCTTCATTATTAATCTAATGTTCATTTTCTTACTACCTGTTTTCAGCTCTACCCAAGTTCAAACCATGCTAGAGAAGTAGAAAAAATAAAATACACTTGACAATATTCATGATCAAGGTTTTTTTATTTTGGCTAATTTTCCTTAGAAATGTGAGACATTAAAAGAAAGTTGGTCATCGACCAAGACCTTATAGTCCAGCTAGCACAAAGAATAAGCAGAAAATAGTTTATGACTCTTACTTTGCAAATGATATTTGCCATTACAAGGTATTGAAGAGCTCACTAAAGTTGAACAAATAAGATTGTTCCCTAATGCACTATCATTCTATCAACTATGGTAATGACTTTTAAAATCATCAAAAAGCAACATCATGCATGTAAAATATCATGCTCTACTGGTGTTTAATTAATAAACTCACTGTAGTATAAAATGCGCCCCCACTATAATTTGACTGGCCTGATGCCTTTCCCCTTACAGCTGGATCCTGTTAGTTTATACCAAATTTGAAGGATCTTGTATGAGAATATGATGCAAAACAAAGGCAAGAACCACAAGAAATATATATATATATATATATATATATATATATATATGTGACTCAATTAACCATAATTTTAACAGGACAAAAAGTCCAAACTGAAGAAGCAAGTAAACATATAACTATTTCATCTACGAATACGATATCCCAAGGCCCCAAACAACTGAATTCTAAAGTCCTCATTGACAAACTCTAATTCCCAAATTACAAATACATCATAAATTAATACAATTATCATAAATATCATCTCCCCAACATTAGCATAAGTCAAATCATAGATTGGCAATATTAAACATTAAGAATATACAGCTGCAACTCATTCATCCAAGTACATAAACCCACATATGGAACTCAAATATGTAGACACCTATATGTAATATATATTATGTAAAAGACCAATTATCCTAAAAGCTTAAGCTGTTAGGTAGAGATCCGAGAATGGTTTTACATCAACATGTCCCCTCACGTAAGATCCCTTTGGCCTTTAAGCATGGACAATGAATAAGCCCACTTTACCTTGTGCTAAAACTTAATTAAATTATAAAGAATGGGGGCAGCAAGGATCAAACTCCTAACCATTTGGTCATAGAGACTCTAATACCATGTCAAGTGTTAGAATATCTCAGAATATCTTCAGGGTATTTTAGTATATCTTTAGAAGATTTTTATAATATATTGTGAAATCAATTAGTCTTCTTATTGACGAAGCAATCTTAGGAGTTGTTTCATAATTTCATTATGTTTTCTGATTTGTTTCCTTATTTAATTAGGATTAGGAGTTTTATTGTCTTAATGGGCTTGGGTTTGTACGAGTAGTACTACACTAGTACTTGACCTAGTTATTAGTATAAATAGGAGTTAGTGCTTCGTATTTTACAACACATCAAATCAATCAATTCAATCTCATATTATTCATTAGTCTTTCTTCTCCCTTTTCTTCCTTTCTTACCAAAACCCTATAATTTCAACATGGTACCAGAGCGATGTCATCCTCCGTGACCTAGTCCCATTATTCTGCTACTAAGTTCCCTAAAATCTAGAACTCCCATCTGACTATGTCTATGTCCCGTCTTTCTCTTATTTCCCATTGGTTGTGCATTAATTCTGCCTTCTCTTCCCATCGAGGAATCATACCATCAATGACTTTTCTACCCACTGACAATCATACCAATAGTGATTTTTCTTCTCACCGACGAATTTATCGGAGGTAATTTCTCCTATCTCACTAATGAGTCATACTGGTGATGAATTCTCTATTAGTTGTGACTCACACGAGCCGCCCCATTAACGAATCATATCGGTGGTGATTTTTGCTATCTCATTGATGAGCCATACTAGTGATGAGTTCTCTATTGGTTGCAATTCACATTAGTTTTAGACTTAATTCCCATGGTTGCGACTCACGCCAGCCTTAATTTCAATTTCCAAATTTTTGGGTCTCCTAAATTTTCCTACTGTTTGAAATTTCAAAATGCTATTCTTGATGAACTTTGAGAAGTTTGGGCCTTGCTGTGCATCATGATTGTTTGCTTGCCAGGAAATTTCTGTTGTGCATCTTTCCAGCAATGTTTCTTCCTCCTTGGCCATGCAACATTTCAACTAGCTATTTTGGTTGTGTATCATTCCAATCATCTTGTTGAGTTATCTTTCTAGCCGCACTCATATCATATATTGTCTATCCAACGTCTCTAGCATCCCTAAATTATCTTTTGAGGTATCATTTATGGAGCCCACATTATTTTTATGATTAGTTTATTTTAGTGCGCCGCATCCAACAAACTTCTCGCGACAGCACTTCCTCTAGTCTTCATATCTGTTTCGTTCATTGGTGATCTCTCTTCAGCCAGCTAGCCCCTGTTCATCCAGATCCAGCATCTTATGTGTGTACACTCTTTCAATACATGTTGCTCACTGCTCAATGATGTTTACCTCTACTGTGACCCGATGCCTGCAACCTCTTCCTCTGCTGCGTCTTAATTCCGGCGAGTTCTTACTATCGCCTCCATTCTCACGCATTACAGTAACCAGTGATGCTCACATTTCAGCGGTGTTCTCATTCTTTGTGCCACCTTTTCCAGCAAAGACTTCACCAAAGATGGTCATGACCTTTCTCTTGTCTAATTCACCCCTTGTGCCTTTATTTCACTTCTCCAAGGGGCTCTTTGATTGTGCATCCCACGACTCATCTTATTTGATGACTTGCTGTTGTTTAGCTTGGGTTTATTTTGTCCTATTTCTTGTATAGGTTGCTGTGTTCTTGGCTAGGTTTATTACTTGTAACAAGATAAAGCTTAGTATATCTCAGAATATCTTCAGGGTATTTTAGTATATCTTAGCATATCTTTAGAAGATCTTTATAATATTTTGTGAAATCAATTAGTCCTCTAATTGAGGAATCAATCTTAGGAGTTATTTCATAATTGCATTATGTTTCCTGATTTGTTTCCTTATTTAATTAGGATTAGGAGTTTTATTGTCTTAATGGACTTGGGCTTGTACTAGTAGTACTACACTAGTACTTAACTTAGTTATTAGTATAAATATTAAATAAGGGTTAATGTTTTGAATTTTACAACACATCAAATTAATCTAATTTCATATTATTCATTAGTATTTCTTCTCTATTTTCTTCTTTTCTTACTAAAACCCTATAATTTCAACATCAAAAATCAACTCTCCTAAAAGCTTAAGCTATAAGGTGGAGATTTATGGATGATTTTATATCTCTAACATATTATAACTCAAATATGTATACACTTGTAGCCCAGAGATATCCTAAGTAGCATGGTATAGAATCTATTAGGAGTGTTCACGGATTGGTTTGGATCGGTTTTAAGGGATAAAATCATCTGAATCACACCAATCGATTTTCTCATATATACAACTGATCGGTTTTGTTTAAATTTGAAAACCGAAACAAACTGAACCGATATTAATTGGTTTGGTTTGGATCGATTTTTTGATTTTTTGCCATTTTAAAAAGAAAAAACAATTCATATTCCTTTGCTTTTTTATGGCCCAGAAGATAATTCAGTTTATTTATACAATAAATAACATACTTGCTCATTTAAAAAAACAATAACAACCCATTTAAACAAAAAACTAACAACCTTTTAGTGTAATGATAAGATACAATCATGATCAAATTTCTAGTGTAATAGTCAAGTATAATCATACAATAAAAATCCAAATTTTCAAACTAATTTCCAGTTACATAAATTAGAACTTTCATCCATAATTACTAAAGAAAGCAACCATCAAGTGAACATATACCTAAAATGATAAATGTCATTTTGAAATCATTAATAAGAATAATTTTCACAATAAATAAGGAAATAAAGCTTTCAAGTTATTCAATAACACATACCAAGTTATTTAAAATATGTATATATATGATATTCTAATTGGTTTGGTTTTGATCAGTTCGGTTTTGATAATTGGAACCAAAAACCAATCGGTTTCTATAAATAAATAAAAAAAAAACAAACAAACTAAACAAAAAAAAATTGGTTTTAATCAATTTTTTTATTTTTTTGGTTCAATTTTTCAGTTTTGTTTGATTTGGTTTGGATTTGAACACCCCTAGAATCTATAGATTATGGCCAAACCTACTTACCAATGGTCAAGCTTACTACCATTCATTTAGTGCTTTTTCTTTAGGAATGAGCATTCACCAACTTCTTGTTAAAAACACTTTTCTACATGGCCATCTTCAAGAAACATGTATATCGTCAACCATTGGGTTTTGATGATATATTATTTGCAACTTCTTCCATGCATTTGTTTTAGCATCTATTTTCTCGGCTCCGAACAGAATTTCCCATGATGGACTGGGGGTCTATTCACTACTTCTTCGGCATTCAGGAAGATCACAACTCTCCGATGGACTATTTTTACATCAAACTAATTACATTGAGGACTCCTTCAACAAAATGGTTTATTTGATGCAAAGACTGCTAGGACTCCTCTTCCATCTAAGCCATCTTCAGCAACATCAAATACTCCTCTTCTAACCAACCCAACACATTACCCAAGCCTTGTTGGGGCACTGCAATATCCCACATTTACTTGACCTGACATATCCTTTTTGTCTAGTCAAATGCATAGTTACCTAGTTCGCTCAACAACTCTACGAACCGCAAACCAATTCATGGCACTTCATAGTGTAAAGAATTCTTTGAGATCATAATTTCAAAAAGTGGCGTATTGCGTATCAATACCCATACCGCGTACCCGAGAGTATTGCGAACCTGGTAACTATGTTCAAATGTCTCAGCATATGCAGGCTCCAAGGGAAGGTCATCTCCAATGCGTCAAATGCATTCTCAAATATTTGAAAGGGACTCACTCTCATGGCTCACAATTGTACAAACGGTCACTAGATTATCTTTCTGCATACTTAGACTCAGATTGGGATGGCTACTTGGAGTCTAGAAGATCTTATACCAGTTATTGCTTCTTCCTTGGTCCAACATTACTCTCATGGAGTTCAAAGAAGCAAAATACAAAGTAAGCTTGTCCGCAAAATGTGCCATGGCTTCAACAGTGGATGAAGCTTGCTGGTTGCGCAGTATGTTGAAGGAGCTTTCCTTCCCCTTAACTCACCCAGTTCTGCAACACTGTGACAACCTCAGCGCCACTTACATGGCGCCATGGCCCATAATCCTATTCATCATCAGCGCTCAAAACATATTGAGTTGATCTTCAGTCTTCACTTTCTGCATGAACATGTCTCATGTGGCACCATTAAAGCTCAGCATGTTTCAACCCATGATCAGTTAGCTTATATCTTCACCAAGTGTCTCTCTTCCTACAGTTTCAACATTTCAGGACCAATCTGGGTGTGCTTCCTCATCACGCCCAGATTGAAGGGGGATGATGATAGAGTTTCACCTAGTTTCTTATCTTAGTTAGGATTAGTGTTATCCTGATATTAGGATTGGTTTTACTATGAGATTGATCTTATCCTTTGGGTCATGTGACTCGTGTAAAAAAAAATTGAGCTTAATTCAAAAGGACCCTCCAAAGGCCAAAACTTTAGCAGAAAACATGAAATCCTACACGGAAAATCAAAGCAAACAAAAACTAGAACTAGCTTAGCAGATATACAAATAGACAACCCAAAAACCCATTTCCTCGACTACATCAAATGTATCAAACAAGTCAACCACATGAATTCCTAAACCCAAAATCCAAAACAGTGATATATCCATTGTTCGAGGCTCAAACATTACTGAACGAGATCGAATTGACAAAAAACTGCAGACCCAGTTCACAAAAACTAAACTTTACTTTGGGGAGAGAAAAGGGGAGGAGGAGAGAAGGACTTACAGAGAAGGGATTGACTTCTTCTTCATCGAAGGGGTTTCTGTCGTAGCGACCAGCCATGATAGGAGGTTCACCCTGCTGAATTGGATTTGGAACCAGAGAATGCAAAGATCTGGAACTGTAAAGACAACAAACTCAACTTATAAAAGGAGTTTTGGAATGCTTAGTTCAGATTTGAATTTTTGAATCTTCTTGTGCAAGGGAGGTCTCAGTTAGACCTGTAAAGGACAAACACAAAAAATGAATAGTATTTGCTCAGCTTAATACCTTTTTTTTTTTTTTTTCTTTTCTAATATTAAGTTATTTTCATATTTTTTTGGATATAAAATTAATTCCTTTCAAGTCAAAAAACAATGTTCAAAATTTTTAAATAATGACGATTCTATTTACTACTTTGACCAATAAATTGATGATGCTTAATACGCGCAACTTTGGTTTCAACTTTATTGTCATAAATAATATTTGAAATAAGTTTTAAAAAAGTGAATTACATATGGATTAGTTGTTGAGTTTATCGTTCATATTATCATATATGATTGGCAGGTAGTGATTTCTGTATATAATAATCAACCTAAAGATAATAGTGCATTTCATTATAAAAGGATTTCTTTTTTTTTTTTTCCTTCTTCATATGATTGGTGATAAAATTTTCTGTTGAAAGGTTACTTCAAGTTGAATGAAAAAGTGTATCTTACCTCTGGTTAAAAGAAAAGGTAAATCATCCACACACAAAAAAGGTAGTCAATCTTTGTTGTCTAAATGTATCTCGTGTAATAATTGTTAGAAACAAGCCAAAAATTCAAACGTTGATTCCGTCAAGTCTTTATTAATTATTAGAGCCTTTATTTAAAACTATCTGTCTTCTTCTACGCGGGGATGAGAATGTGGTGTTGCAACTTCCAACTCTTATACAGATATTGAAGTGCTTATTTATTTCATTTTTTTATTAAAAAAAATGTTCTTTCGTTTTGGTCTTTCCATAAGAAAATGGATTGAAAAATGTCTGCAGTATCTTAGCCATGCTTCATATATGCCTATGTTAAATGCTGAATGGCAAGAAACAAAAGCTATGAAAATCTTCTATCAAATACTAGTTCCGTTGGATGCTGATACTTGCTTTTTCGCTTAAACAAAAAGTCAAAACAGAATTTTTCTGATGATGTCACGTAATTCGTGACTGGTTTCGTGAAGAAAAATTCGTGACAAATAGTAGAGCTCTTCTTAATATTAAGTAATTTTATCCTTACTGAAATATTGTCTTAATTTTAGGCTTCTAATTATGAATGAAGAAAATATTTCAAACACAGCCCAGGGATTTTTTTTTTGGTTTGTTTATTTTATTTCCTTATATTTAAAACTTTGATGGTTCAGATGTTCCAAGAAACAAAACTAGTATTGGCTTTCTGAAAATTGAAAATAGATTCAAAAAAATCAATAAAATATGAGTTTGATTGGCAGCCAATTTGTAATTGTCTAACATTTCAACCATTCAAATCAAAATAGTTAGGTATAATCTCTACATAATATTTTGGTCATAACGCAATTATATGCTTCTATATATTAAGGCTTTTAGCCTTTTAGCATCCAGAGAATGCATACTTATGTTAATCATGACGCCATAAAAAATACTGAATAGTTCTACCTACGTATCCTTTTATCACATATCTTCTTTATATATTTGATTTTCGCATCATTACATTATCTCTGAATGTAAACAATTATATCAATTTTTTTTATACTAATTCATATACAATCTAATTGCTTTATACACATAAAAATGTAAATCTTTACCTATCTTTAAAATTTCCTTAAAATATGAAGCCACATATATAAAGAAATTAAACTAATTTGATTGACAGCAAATTCGTAGTTGTCTATCATTTCATTGCAGCGTAGATAGGGTGGAGGTTCAAAATCCAAATAATTGGAATGAATTCACCAACATTGGCTGGCGTACACAACGGATGCTGTTGTCTGTCCTATTCGTTTCTTCAGAAAGGAATAACAAATTCACTTTTTTTTTTTTGGTTAAAAATAATGAGACTCACAAAACTGACAAAAGAAACAAAAAGACAATATCACCTTTCACACCCATACCCTGATTGCACCTATATCATAACTAAAACTCTATTCTGCAATGTAATTGTCAAACAATTCTAGGCATGACTTCAACTCAAACATTGAGCAAAAAAATTACCTGCTACTAAATCAAACATTCTTTATTCTTAAAATATTATACCAAGTTAAATCTCAGTTACTCATTATGATCTCTCAAATTTTACTGCTTTTAGGAAATGCCTTCTTACTTCTATTCTTCTTAAAGCAGACCCAGCCTCAGTTAAAAATGAGAAGCAATTTAAATCTGGAGCGGCAAAGACCATCTTATTGGAACCAAGTAATAAAACCTAATAGATCAAAGCCTAAAACGAAGAAGGCAAACTACAAGGAGAAGACACTTTTTATCTGATCTCTAATGATAAAACTGAGGCTGCATATATGATAACTACATTAAAAAAAAAAAAAAAAAACATAAAGCAGGGAGGATTAGCATAGAGAGAAAGGACAAGGAAGGAGGGGTGCTAGAAACAAAATCCGAACTGTAAACAAAAGAATATAAAGAAAAATGTGATTTTTCAAAAATTGAATGAATTAAGAATTCACTCAGCTACACAAACTAAATTATACCTATAAATAAGACTATAATGCCTGTGAATGAAGCTGGGCTAACATATCCAACCCGCTTAGTTAAATGAACTGCTAAGCTAAGACGATCGTTGGCTGCTGCGCCATCTTCTTATGCGTCTTCGGTCACTCTTAAATGGATCAACCCAGTTTTTGTCCTCAGCAATAGCTTGATTCCAGCGCTCTTTGAAGATTTCAAGTTCCCATGTAGACTGCCTTCGTATCTGCTCAGTACATGTTAAATGTAAACAAGGTCATTTGCAAGTTACTTTGTGATCAATACAAGACTTGGTTTCAAAAGTAGTTCAAAAGCCTCACCTCAGTTCGCACATCAATGGCTGCTGAACCTTGTCTCTGATTAGGAAATAAAATCAACAGGAAAGAAAGTGAATTTTAGAAAGACTAGGATAGTTAAGGAAATAGGATTATACGGAAGAAATGAAGAATCATCTAAATGTCATTTAAAACTGTACCTTAGTTGTCTTTTTAAGATTTGAAACCTGAAAAAAGAAAAAAAGAATTATTGTTGCAAGAAGCAAAGAGGCCACAACAAACAATATTAAAAAAATGGTTGAATATTTTCCCTTTCACTAATTCTCAGTTAATTGCAAGTGTCAAGAGCCAACTATCCCAATAGCTTAAACAATTAGGTGAAGGCCCAAGATTTGTTTTATATCATCTAAATGTCATTAAAAACTGTACCTTAGTTGTCTTTTTAAGATTTGAAACCTGAAAAAAGAAAAAAAGAACTATTGTTGCAAGAAGCAAAGAGGCCACAACAAACAATATTAAAAAAATGGTTGAATCTTTTCCCTTTCACTAATTCTCAGTTAATTGCAAGTGTCAAGAGCCAACTATCCCAATAGCTTTAACAATTAGGTGAAGGCCCAACATTTGTTTTATATCTCTAACACACCCCCTCACGCAAGAGCTTTTGGGCTCAAAGCGTGAACAATTCACAGGCCCACCCTACCTTGAGCTGAAATTCAACTTTATTAAGAAGAATGGGGCTGCAAGGGTCGAACTCTGACCACTTGATCATAGAGGCTTTGATACCATGTCAAGAGCCAACTATCCCAATAGCTTAAACTATTAGGTGAAGGCCCAAGATTGGTTTTATATATCTAACAGCAAGAAAATGTCAAATCTATTTGCTAAAGTTATTTCAATCCATTATATAGTTGCTGCAGATTCCTCCTGTTACTAATCAAGTTATCCCACAAAACTCTACTCATCCCAAAACAACTAATCCATTCTGACCCCGTCCCATGCAGTTCGTCTTAAATGAGATGCTTGAAAGATACCTGACTTGAGTTTGGTCAAAGAATAGCAAACAACACAAGTTTTATTGGAGCTATAGTATAGACCAAGAAATTTGACCAGACAAAATAAATTTAGGATAAAAGGAACAATCTTTTGTATACAACTGAATGATAAGAATATATGTAACCAAACAATGCTTGTTCCAAAGGGCAGCCCCAAATAAAGTCCTAAGGATTTGGCCATGTATAATAGGAGGGGGTGAATATAGGAATTTTTACTATTTAAAACTATTGGATATGATATTATATACAATAATGATCAAGTTAGCATACTCATGCTATATTATTAGTTTGCAGTGACATGGTACAAAATTAAGGAAGCTAATGGATACAAAATCAATTCAAACATTCGGGGAGAAAGGAGGCATACCTTTGTTGTACCATGACCACTCCCACCCAGAGTTTGTATTCCCTTGTGAACAACATATTCACTATCAACAACTCCTACCTTTTTAGTGCGATCTCCCTGAAAAATGACATAAATGTCACAACTAATAATACTGGTCATGCAGTGAATGAAGCATAAAGATCAGACAAGAAAAGTAAGTGCAGGTCAGCCTAGTGTACACATGATCAATTGTTTATATATAAATTGAATGGAAGACATGATGTATTCCAAATTGAAATACTAATGCTGTCATATGAATATGTGTAAAAGAATATTCCATAACTCTATCATCAGAGGCAGTAGTAATTACCCAATATCATATAGGAAGATATTAGAAATTAAAGCAAAAAGCTTTCAGCCTATCAAGATAAAGATTACTGCAGCATTGGTGCATCATTTAAAGACTGCGGCAGACACTTGATTGGCTATATTTATCATTATCACTACTCCAAAATAAAACAAACAGAAATATTTGCATGGCAATGAGAAACATACAGAAAGCCACCTGCCTACAAGAAGTAGCTCCCATTGGAGAAGAAAATAACAAGGAAATTTTTTTCCAGTACCACAATAAACCTTGTCTAGAAAATGTGTAATTCTCACCTGTGCACAATATCCAAGTTTCATATCCATTCCCCATCCATGGACAAGGTCATTCTGGAGAAAATGCAAATGATAATGATGAGTTACCAAAATTGAATACCAAGAACGTGGAATATTTTATCTGTTAGTAATCCAAAGAGCAAATTGAATGCTTAAAAACTCCCCAACCCCCCTCCAAAAAAAAAAGATTAAACTTCATCAGCAAGTCAATCTTGGATAATTTTGAAAGAAATTCACAACTTGTCTTTGGTTAGAACTTAGATATAAAATTCCCGCATGGACCAAGGAAATAATATTACCTGTATAAGATGCCAAGTACAATGCCAGGCAGATCGAGAGAAAACAGGAGCCATACCTTCCACAAACCTACACAAGTTGTACTTAAGTTTGTCATTCATAACATGATTATAGAAGATGCATACCAAAATTTATCATAAATCACCACAATAGGATGATTTATTAATTTCTCTTATCTTTTTTCTTATGCTTCTTCTCAAAGTCAAGATAAAGAAAATAAAAAGGATGAACTAAAACATAGCAAAATCAACAGCATTTTTCCTCTTTTGACATAATTGAAGAAAAGGTTCCAGTGCTTGCATTATTTGAACTTCAAAGAGTAAATTTCAAAGAGACATTCTAAAAATGTTACCTTGCAGAAAGACCTGGTAAAAAGTCATTATATACTATCATGCTAGATGCGCAAAACAAAGAAAGGTAGACAAAAAAAATTCAATTTTAATGTCTAACACAGTCAAAAAAATGAGCCCTCCTTAGCTAACAAGAAATACAGCAAAACCCATAGGGCTTGCTAGATCAGAAAATATCACCTTACATTTGAGAAGCAAAAGGATGATGAATCAGTATAAATAAAACTGCTATTTGCATAATTCTACAGTTCATGATACTCGCCTTAATGTGCCCCCACCCACACTATATAGTGGACTAATATATGTTAACATAAAAATAAGACAGTAGCACACATCCTTTTTACCTAAGAATTTTTTTAAAAAATTAATCAGCTGCAGGCTAAAAATAGTTGTCATTGATTTTATTCAGTTGACTCCCACAGTTCAAAAGTGATCGTCTTTTCTGTTGTCATTAAATCAAAACTTGTCACCTTTGCAACTTGACAATGAAATTAGTTTTTCCTTATTACGATATACAAATACAGGCCTGATTTAACATCGGAACAAATTTAAACATCTCCTGCCATCTTGATGGCAGATGGAGGGATGATAAGACCACATGAACAAGATCCAGAATGAACAACATCTTCAAAAATGACACAGCTCAACCAGGCTTGATTTAACATCAGAACAAATGTAAACATCTCCTGTCATCTTAATGGCAGATGGAAGGATGATAACATCACATGAACAAGATCCAGAAAGAACAATGATATAGACCCTTGACCCACGTTTATAATAGAAATAAAGGGGTTGGGCTGAATAAGAATGGGCCTAGTGGGGGGTTGCATGTTTATGAAAGGAGGAAGAATAGAGGAAATGAAGGAATTGGAGGGATCCTGTTAACTGTTAAGAAAGAGCCAAAAGAGAAGTTGGTTAGTGTGGAGAGGGATGTCAGTAACAGCATGGACAGCTGTCACATGCTGAGTGGGAAGGAGGGTATCATATCAGAGAGGGAAAACGTGAATAAGGAGAGGAAGGGAGAGGGAGAGGAGGTAAAGAAGAATTTGGAGGGATAGGAAGGGATCTGGGAGTGTGCTAGAGTCTGCAACCTGTACTCCTCTAGAATTATCTTCTATTTCTGTTTTCCGATTACTATTTTTCACTGTAATTCAGTTCTATACAGAGGACTACCTCTCTGCATGTAAGGGTTAGTCCCCAGTATCTCTAAATATAAATTCAGTTCTACCAAACAACATCTTGAAAAATTACATAGCTCTACCAGGTTCAAAGAAAGTAACAGTTACCCAGTGCATGGCGGCCCTTCACTTGCATCTGAACACTTGGTACTTCCTCTGCGTTCATAGACTCTTCTGCATGTATGAAAACATCCATTGTAAGTATGACAAGCATTGATTAGCAAGTACATATCAATAGTCTCTAACAATAAGTCACCTATGAAATTTCTTGGCTCTGGCTCTAATTGTAATTCTATGATGTATCTCTGTTGAATTTGGGTCAAGAGCTGGTTGAGATATTTCCAATCCTTCTTCCTTTACAATTTCAATGTATCTGCAAAAATAGAAGCCTATATCAATTCTTTCCTTTCTCCCATGAGAGTATAAAAGCCTGTCAAGAGGTTATTGACTAGCCTTAAAAGCAGAACAAGATTAAGAATATGAAGTTATAAACCCAACAAATAACCTCTTTTTCCACCATCCCAAACAAGCAAAAATTACTTAGCAACCTAATGCAAGTTTATTAATCTAATATGGATAATTTAGAGCTTATAGTGCGTGTAAGTTCAATTAGACATCTAAGAGGCAGAGAATTCATTACAGAGATTGAAAAAAATTATAAAAACAGCATTCATGCATCAATATTTAAATTGAAACAAGACAAGGCATTCAACAATATATGCTATTAATTTCTATAATATTTAAATGCGTATGTGTCTTTGTGTTTTTATGAACCAGCAGTGCATTAGATAGATCTACTGTCCTAACAAGCTAGGGCCATAAATTATCAAGTGAACCACCACTCCTAGAAGCAAATGAAAATGGTTATATACTTTTTTAGTAAACTACCAAGTTAGACCATCAATCTTGTACTTATATAAAATAGTATTAATTGCAATTTCAAACATCTATACTACTATAGAAAGAGGATTCCCTCACTTGGTCACAATTTTCCCCACCCCCCTGAAAACCCAGAGCTTGGTTTTTACTGTAATAGAAAACAGAGGAGAAAATCCTCATTTTACATGACTACAATGGCCCAACTCTTACATTCACTACCTACTTTTAAGGAATTTCATTTTTAATATTATTTTCTATAAATTACATTTTTCAAGTCAATTGTCATTCAATTCTCAAATTTAAAAAGAGAAAAAACTAGCATATCGTCATATAATCAAATAAAATTGGTAATCCTTCAAATTAGAGGCAGACTTCAGACAAATATCAAAATAGCACCCACAGAGGAAGAGCAACAAAAGCATCAGTCATACCTTGACGGAGAAAAATGCTCCACCCCTAAATCCTCATCCCAGAGAAAGATATAATCATAACTAGAAACTATATCCGGATGTAGAAATCTTTTTGCAAACCACCTGACAAAGAACTCATGAATTAATATCTAGCTTAGAAAAAAAAAATGCAAATGCATACATTCATAAGTATGTATGCATACAGCCATACACATACATATAATATTAAAAAGAAAAGTACACATCTTAGGCATCTAACATAAGAGGACCAGCAATCTGATATGACCAGAGACACAACAGACTGAATAGGGATACAAATAACAAAGCAATAGAGCCAAGGTCCGGCAGTGGTACATTGCCCAAGTCACCATCTATAACTAGAACATTCCCATAGTTTTGCTTAGGCATTATATTGTTACCTAATGTTGTTTCAATTTCATTGGTGGTTCCCAGGCAGAAAAAGAAAAAATAAATAAATAGAATTTGATTTCAATACTTTGACAGAAACCAAAATGTTCTCCTAACTTCCATGGTGTTTACATAGCAGAATTGGCTCATTCTTAGTCTGAAAGACATTTTGACTTTCAATAAATCCTTTCCATGATTTAGACATAATATGCCCCATTTATTGTTAGTTTCCTCGAAAGAATTAAAGCAATCTCCCCTCAATGAACATATGATTCAAAATATAATGCTTTCAGACACAAAAAAGCAGCCATCAAGTGATCAGTCTCATACTTACCACTTTGTTTGGTTCTGAGCAACTATGTGTATGGCCTTGCTACTCCAGTCAAGATCCCACCATCCATCCATTTTGCCGTCATAATGGAATAAAATAATTGTAAAATTTTCTGGAAGAAACTGAAATCAATGAAATAAAATAAGGAATGCTGATTCAAATAATTATGATAATCTAATGAATCATCAAAATACCTTTTGCACCATGGCATTGACATTATGCTTTTGTTTAATACCAACTGGAACTGCCAGCAAGTTACGATTGGTGTAAGCACTAACCTGCAATTTCATAATCACCACCAAGCAATCATTAGATTTGTTAGCTCAGGCAACGCAACTTTTGGCAAACAATTTTTGACATGCCTATTACAGTACAAAATTCTACCTATCATCTGTCAGTTTCAATACAACTAAAATGTAGAAGAACAATTCATTGATGCTGACCTTCGACCTTGAACTACTTCTCAACCATAATGGCCTTAACTCGAAATCTGAATTAGCATGTATTATACCTCGTGGCAAGCCTTTCAACTTCCCAGAAGTTGACGGATATGCCTGCAGAGTGGCATCAAAAGTGCCAACGTGGATAAATAACATATATATATATATATATATATATAGTATCATATTAATGCAAGAAATGTAAAGTACCCAGGTACATCACAAATTTTGAAAGCAATCATTGCCATCATTTACTATAACCAGCAGGGCCTTTGTTTTTAATGCATCAGATCAAAGACCAAATTTGGAAAACGAATAATCAGAAAGCTAGTTGGGCAAGTTAAACTAACATCAGATTATTTACCTTTGCTTCTCCCCAGATACTCCACTTTTTGTCTATCTGATAATGGCATATCATAAACAAAAAACAAAGGAAAAATTAAACTAGCACACTTAGCAAAAGAATACTATGTGTCATTTAATGGTGCATTATAAGAAGGACAAAGCTTGAGCCATGTAGCTGCTGCTAGCCACAGATAATGGGTTGAAAATGTACACCATACTGGCAGCTGGAAAAAGTATTCAAACAAATAACACTATAGGATTTTATGCAGAGATACTTTCTAAATATCATTTTCAAATGATAACCAGAGTTTGGTTGTTTAATGTTTTTGGGGTAACCGCGACCGCAACTGCAATTGAAAACACTGCAGCAGCAAAATATCCTTAACCTGATGCTAAATAGTAATTAGCCAGACATCTAATCAACATTTTTGGCCCTTAGTTATAACATACGATGATATCCAAAAGAATTCTATTGATCTCATACCTCTTCTTGGTGATATTGATACTTTGTAGTTCTATACACAATGAACAACATTACTGTACACACAACTGCCATAAAAGGCAGCTGTTTCATCTTGAAACTTGATTTTCCCTGCTCCAATAAAATTAATGTTAAAACAGTGAAGTTAAAAATGAATCTCCAGAATGGAAGATTGTTTACTTGAAATTCTCCTTAAATAATCCAAAGTAATGAGATTTGAAGAAAAGAGGACAGACCCCATCAGACAAGCCACTCTTTTTTCTCATCAGCCATCTCCATGATTTGATTGACTTCATAGAGAATTGAATCCTTTTATTCAGTCTTCATCACAAACTGCTTGCTGTGACATAAAGTGTCAGAAGCTATTTCAAGCCAAAGTTCAAAATATTTACTCCTCTAATTTTCAAAACCTATCATTAAGCATGTATGAAGCAAGTGATTTAATTTATAATTATATATAACCATGATCAAAATTCCAAGTGACTGAATGACCATACTCTCAAAATACTGAATGACCTTCGTACAATTTCACCTCATGGGTAAAACCAGACCGCCAGAGCAGAAATTATATATTGTGCAAAAGGAGATATTCATGCACGTGCAGTGTGTCAAGAAAGAGCTAATATTTGTGAATTTGAGAGAGAGAGAGAGGAGAGAGAGGGATCAATTAAAAGGCATAAACATGCTTAGAATATTGGCGATGAGGGTAAGAGCACACCCCAGATTGCTGAATCTATTCCCCTTTATCGACACTAACCAAACTTCCAAATAAAATATCAATAAACGATACTCGAATAAAGCAATCCAAGCAATTTCCGAAATTGGCATCAAATGGCTTACAACATAAGCACCCAGAAACACGGAAACAGAGCTGCAAACATTGGACTTTCCCGAATACAAGGATCACATGGAAAAATGAAAGGGGAAGATGGAAAAACACACAGCTGGCCAAAACACTGATCAAAAGTCTTTCCTTCACAGCAGAACTTCCATTTGCTTTCCCCAGATAAAGAAATAAAATAAAAAGGTCTAGAAATAACTTTTATTTTATTTCACAGAAAATAACAGACGAAACAACTCCCCGATCGTTTCAATCAGATCTAACCTCTCTAGACGTTTTTGCTCGCCATTTAAAGAAGAGTAAAGTTTCACTTTCACTCCAAAATACCAGTGAATCGAAAAAGAAAAAGAAAAACACCATCATTGACAGCTAAGACATCTTCTTTGCCACAACAAATTCAAACATGTTTTTCTCTGAGCAGAAAGTTCAAGGTTCTCCACCATTTTTTCAGACCTGGATCTTCCCCTGAATAATTTTTTTCAGACCCAGTACAGTGAAGGGTAAAAAGGAAACAGAGAAAGCAAAGCCCATGTAGAACAGCCTCAGAAATTTAAAGGGTAACCATTAAAATACGAAAAGCAACAAACTTTGAAGATCACATCACATACCACAGACAAACGACGAATGGTGGCAGCTAAACTACTGAACCCAGATTAAAAAAACACACACACACACAAACAGAGCTGCAGGGATCGTCAACGATTCGACACGAATCAAGGGTAATCACTCACTGTGTCAGATATTGAAACCGATGCAGAAACAGATATACCCAGATGAGAGCCAGAAAGAATCGGAAAGGGCACGTTTAAAGGAGGACAGAACCAGAATGCATTGCATGCGTGTCTGGCTATGACTTTTGGGTATTGGGTTGCTCGCCGACGACCAATGAACAGTGTGATGACAAATGCACTCTCTCCTTCCCACTCGTTCGTGTCTATTTGTTTTCAATCCAAAACCAAAACCAAAACCAAAGTTTTGTAGTATCGGTTTCACTTACTTCCACCAGCTTCCTAAGACCATATGTTAGCAACGACACAGTCCCCGCCTGTCTCTCTCAACCCTTTGTTTGTTTGATCGCACTTCTACTGTGCTACACTTCTGTCTTCTTTCTTTTTCTTTTTTTTTGGTTTATTCTCTCACTTTGCATAGATACCCTCTCTAGACTTCGAATTTTCGCTAAGAATCTAGTTGATTTTTTGTCGTCCTATATTTACTTTACTTTTATTTTATTTTTTAATTAAATAATATTGCTTAATGCTTACATACTTTATAAGTAGTTTTTATTTTGTTTTATCCATGTGAGGAAATATAATTCTTCTTTCTCTAAATAATTAAAGACAATTCCATTCCATCTCCTTGTAAATAGCATAAAAAAAGTTTGCCAATTAAATTAACTAATATCAGCGTAAATTGTTTTTCTTTGAATTTAAATAATTTCATATAACTTTTTTTAATTTCATTAAAATTATGTGAAATTGTGGTTAACATAGCAGTATGTCAGGATATTTTTTATAAAAAAAATCATATCTACATGTCAATGTGTTTGTACAATAGTATACAAGACTAAACGTCTAAACCTACCACGTGAAGTTGAAGTTTACAAGTTCTTTCTAGTAGAGAAATTCAAACAAATGAATGGAAAATGAAGTGGATCAGAGGGTAACGTGTGGTTGTGAAATAGAGTTTCGTGACCAAAAATAAATAAAAAAGAAGTGTTATGCTAATCATGTTAGCCTCTTAGGCAAAACTTTCCAACAATAATATTAGATACTCTCCTTTGACAAATCCTAGTGCTTGACATATTGTAGAGCACCAACGGTGGTGGTTATTACTTTGTAATCTATTTAAATTGAAATTAAAGGGGCCTTTATTGAGATTTATTTATGTGAATATTTAAGAAATAAAATATTTCAACAAGAGACAAATGATTGAGTTATTAAAATTTATTAATGACATTCTAAACCAACTCTCTTTTAGCAAAACCAAAAATATAAGAATACCTACGTATGCAATTTTTTCAATCAAAGGGGCTATGAAAGCAAAAGCAGAGAAAAGAAAATTGACATAAAAAGCTTTGTCCAGTAAGTTGATGCCACCTGCATACCTGCATAGTGCATACCTAAGCAGGATTCCCTCTACTAATCTCTGGCCAGCATCTGCTTCCAACCTTGACATAAACCCAAGTCTTGTATTTATCGTCAAATAAAAATAAGAAAAAATGGCTTAATAGGGCAATTTGTAAGAGATATTTATTATTTAGTTTAACTTAAAAAATAAATTAAGTATTTAACTATATTAACTAATAATTTATATACTGTTAATCACATATCAAGTATCAAAATAAAAATAATTTATTAGTTAACTGTATATAAATTATTGGTTAATGTAGTTGAATATTTGATTAATTTTCTAAACTGAACCAAACTGATATTATCTTTCACAAAAAAAACTACTGAATCATTCTCCAAGAAAGGCTTGTCCGAGCCACGTTCTAAGAGTACCATGATTTGTTATTCAACAATATTTTTCCCCTTCTCAAAAAAACCAGGCGTTAACTTCCATGGGATGCTGAATCCAAGAGACAATAAATTGTCTATAAATTAAGAAAAAAAATATAATATTATACCAACATTATCTTATATTTATCTTTTTTTATAGGTATTTACCTTAAAGATGAGTTGTTAATTATTTATTAGTTGTTAATTATATTAAATAAATTTTTTAAATATTTATTGTAAAACTAACAATCAATAAATATTTGACAATTTACTTTGAGTATCAAACTCATAAAAATATCATAGTAACTCTCATATTACATAAGAGTATGTTGTTTAATAAGTTATGGTTCATGTAGGGTTATTAAAACCGAACAAGATTGGCAATTCAATTGGTTTGACCGTAAACTAGACACTTAGACAATTATAGTTCAATCTCATAACTAAATTCACAATCAGACTATTTTGGACCAGTCAAAATTAAGTTAAACTGTTCAGTTTTATTTTGTTGAACAAATCGACCATTAAATTAAAAAAATAATATTTTTTCCATTTCATAATTTTTTTATATTTTATATTATTGCATGTGAATTATTTTAATAATGTCATTCAATTTGATCAATCAATTTAAACAATTGAACTTGAAGTGAAAATTTTATTGATTTACTATCCAATCTACTTTTAAGAAGATTGAGTTCATGGGATCCTAAGATTTACATAATAGATTAGGATTCTGGTGCGTTTTCTTTGATTCTATCTTTAGAAGGTTTTCTCTATATGGTATGTATTTAAGTTTAACTCAACCCATATTTGGTAAGTTACATGTCTGTGTCGGTATCTTTAGTAGGTCATGAAATGTAAATTGTTTGCAATAGGATATAAAAAGAAGAAAAAGGAGGGGGCATTTGGTATTAATCATCGTAGCAGCAAAGGCAATCACTAAATTAAATTTGTAAATGAACTTTTGGACCCTCACCAATCAAATCTGCTCCATCTTCTAGTTTCATTTTTGATACATTTCTTTTCTTTCGCTTAAATAGTTGGTAAAATCAATCAAGTTCTGCTTATCCTTCTTTAGTGGCAGAATAAGAATTCTACTAAAAGGTGTTGAGGTAGGGAACCAACCTCACCTAATACACCCCAAGTTCTCTCTCTCTCTCTCTCTCTCTCTCTCTCTCACTCTCCCTCCCTCCCTCCTAAAAGGTATTGTAGTAGGGAACCAACCTCACCTAATGCACCCCGAGTTCCCTCTCTCCGTTTCTCTCTTTCTCTTTTTCTTCCAGTTAGGGGATTCATTTTCGATCTTCTCTCTCAAATCTTCACTAGAGCTGTTCATTGTTCAAGTGACTTTGCAGAGGTCCCTGTGACCCTGTGTTCGTTTATGTGATAAAGTAAATAGCTTGGGGGGAGGGGGGGAATCGACCCTTCCAGCCATATAATCTCTACCGTTGTCACAACTCACTTGCAGTCAATTAATGTACGTAATATTCAAACCCTCACACTCATCATGTGATATAGTTTATGATCCCACATGCACGCAACAAAGATTTTCAAAATGGCAACCTTAAATAAATGCCATCATTACAATGCAGTCCTTTTTTTTTTTTTCTTTTAATTTCGGTTTTGTAGGTTTTGTTTCGGAACAAAATTAAAAAAGAATTCAAACAAAATAGTGGGGAAAAGTTTTAAAAAATCATGTATTTCTTTTCTTATTTGGATGTTATACAAATCAGAGGAAATTATAAAATTGCAAACTTGATTCATAACTTTGTATTGACATGATGTTGAATTATAACTAAGTATATAAACACTATAGTTTTATATTTCAAAAATGTTATTTCAACCAACGTGCTATATCGCGTCAAAATAAGTGAAGACCCTGTCATGTATTTTGATTTTGTTAATTCCACACATTAGATCCAGGAAGTGCTCGGAGTATCATGTTATATATGACAATATTGCTCTTTCTCACGAATTTCAGGAGAAACAATTTTGGTGAAATTATAAGGTTAAATATTTTCGTTCTTTCAATGCTTTTCATTTTATTTTATTTTTCCTTTGGACGCGAGGTAATTAAGTTCCACCTTTGAGCTTCAATTCTTCACTTGTTAATTTTCTTCCCTTTCACCATTTCCGAAACAAATTCTCAATAAAAAATACCTCTTTTTCTTCAATTATCGTTATATTAATTCTCCACATTTATGCAATTTATTTTTCTCTTTTGCACATTGGATAATTAATTTATCCTTTAAACAGTTAAAAAAACGGGATTTTGTATTTGCAGAATATTTTTTAGTATAAAATATTATACAAGTTTAATTTTTTGCTGAGAACGATGAATCTTGTACATAATAGTGTATAATAAAATAATAAAAATATTATCCTAAAAAACAGTTTTTAAGCATATACCTTAGATTATGCTGAATTGAGTTACTCTAATTAATGGGCATGAGAAGGGTCATTACACTATGAGCAATTGATGCTATATTTCGGCTTCTTGCTGTTGTGTTGATTTTTTTTCCTTTTTGAATCTTAGGTGAATATTTAAGATAATTAATTAATTTTTTAAAATATATTATACCGTCATAAGAATATGCTCTTTAAATTATTTTAAAAAAATCAAAATACTTTCAATTAACATAAAAATTGATATGAAAATAATCTTACGAAAAAAAAAAAGGGGGGCTGAAAACGGTATCTGCATTCCTCAAGCAAACATAATAATAAAGTAGCATGCATGATGGGAATGATTCCGTGACAACCATAACATAATGTAGTTGTATATAAAATAACTGCGCTTTAATTTAGATTTCGGCTTAGTGTAGTGGCAGGCAAGTAATTAATCAAATACGTTAATTAATAAGTGAAACATGTTCCTGAAAATGAGAAACCTTCCAACTCAACTTCAGCCCATAAGCTGTGCCCATTGTACCACGTGGCAGCAAGGACCATTAATTAATTTATGGCGAAAGTCATCTTAGAGTAAATAACAGAAGTTAATGTAAAGCACCTCGGAATAGAATCATAAATATATTAGGATTTTACTATTAAAGGTAAGAGCTCGAGTGCTATTATAATTGATTTCTTTATTTTATTATTTTAGATTTGTGATATTTAATGTGAATAATATATTTCTTTTTGATAAACCAATTTAATAATTCTCTTAATTACTTAAAGAAGTAAGTATTAAATAATTTTAAGATTTTAAATATATTAAATGCTTCCATTTTTTATTTAATATTTTCTATTTTAAATAATTAAGAGAATGTTAGGAGGATGTGTTAAGAGAATATAACATTGCTCATTTAATAATAAAACTTTTACATATATATAAAACAACAATTTGAGGTTTTATGAGAGCTTGAGCCTTTAGTAACGTCGCCCAATATATTTTTATTTGTAGACATAAAAGAGTATTATATTTTCATCATTATAAGATATGCATATCTAATGATATCATTATAAAATAAAACATTTCTCATTCGGTCCTTGTCCATTAATAAAACTTCTAGTTAAACAAATAGATGCCATTCTTTAGAAAGCCAAACAAGGAGAAACGAAACATGGGTTTCTTTACAATTAGTAGGGTGTAGGGACTCATACTATAATTGAATCAACACTCAAACAAGATAAATAAGTATATTATTTTTAAAAATGTAGGTTTAAATTTTATAATGAACGTGCAAGGACAAAGTTAATAAAAGAATATGATCTCTCCAATTAATGTGTAATTGAAATTCCTAATTGAACAAAGCTCGTGATCATAAACTAAAAGGCATAAAAGAAAGAGCTAGCTAGCTACCTTTTGTCAATTGCAAATTTGAATATACATGGGACAAGGAGTTTACTACTAGACAAAGCTATGTATATTTGTTTATACTAACCTTAGTACATATAGAACTTGGGAAGGTGATTTTAAAATTGAAAACTACATAAAAAGAATTAATCTAGAAGGATTATAGATAATATATATACATATATATAAGTAAATATCTAAATTGATCTTTTAAAAATATATAAAATATCAATTTGGCCTTTAAATAATTTTTTATATTAAAATAGTCTTTGAATGATAATTTTTTAACATCAAATTAATATTTTAAAATTATTTTTTGACATCAAAATAATATTTTATAAATATTAATTTAATATTAAAAATAATTAAAAAATTAAACTGTTGTATATCTTTAAAAAAATTAAATTAAATATCTATTCTATATGTATTGTATATTTGTATTGTGACGGGGAGTGGTGCAATGAGGAAGGACCTATATTCCTAACTAATGACCGACAGTGACACTGTGGTCAACTTTGTCATGCAGCGATGAGTGATGAGAGATAACAAAGGACATTTTGTCGTAGCAGATCCAGTGTGAGACACGGTGGGACTATGTCGCGCCATCAGGTCTTTATATTGAGCTGATATTTATTATTTTTGTGAGAATCAATTGAACTCCCTTAGAAATTTCGTGTTTTTAAGTTGAGGCGTATAAAAATCTCTCAAACTTAAATTTTCTGTTTTGACCCATATCTCTCAACGTAAATGAGAACAGAAATAACGTTGTTTTATTGTGTATCTTATATTTTGTTTTATAGATTTATAGAGTTGAGCCTTTTTTAACAGAAAAGAATTAAGGTTTAACAATTTTTTATTGTAGATTAATTAATACGTACCAGTATATCATTTACAATTTATTGATATTTTAATATGATTTATTTTATTTTATTTTTAGTAGGTTGATACACTATTTTCAACGCTACAATGTTGATATTTTTTAGGTACAATTTTTGAATAATTTATTTAACAAAATGCTACAAAGTCGATACACTATTTTCAACTAAAATCATCAGCTAAAAATAATAGACAATATCCTAAGATCGATTCCGATAAAGAATGTTAGCATAAAAATTGTTCTCCCAATAGATATGCAGAAAAGAAATTTGTTTCATTTAGATGATAGAATTATAATTAAAAATTTTAATTTTAATTTTAATTTTAATTTTGTTTGAATTAGAATTAATAAGAATTTTAATTTTTATATTTAAGACAATTAAAGAATTGAGACTTTAAAATTATAATTCTGAACTAAATTAAAATTTTATTATTTCAATAATTTATCAATAATTTATAAATATATAATAAATAAATTTAAATTAATAAATAATAATTTAAATTTATGAAAAATTTAATAGAGTTTCCGTTACTAGATTACAGTAGTCGCAATGGATATCAAATTAAAATACATCAAAGCCAGTGATTGGAGATAGCGTGACGATTTAGCCATTGCACACATGACGACGACAGTGATTGAAGGCCGTCGACAGTTAGCATGTCGGAGCTGCGATGAATAACGTGGCCAGAGCACACGTGACAACAACGTTATCGGAACACGCGGGTGGCGACGTTGCTAGACCATGTCGATGTTGCAAGTGATAGTGGTTGTTAGATAATTTTTAACTTCTACCTTAAAATATTCAACAAAAAAAATCTTAGTGCTTGAAATTGAAATTTTTTAGGTTTAAACTAAGAATTGAGAATAGTATAAACTAGTTATTTTTCAATTTCATGAAATTGGACTTAAAATTATAATTCTAATTCTAATATACACAATAAACAAAATAATTATAATTGAGAGGTTCAATTCTAATTCCAAACTCAATTTCATCCATTAAACAAGGCATTAAAGAAAGCTCCCAATATACCAAAAAGCACATGGTGCGGATAGTAAGTGAATTTCACTCTTAAGGTGATAACACAAGTTTGAAGCTTTGAATATGTACTTATTGGGAGAGTCTCTTGTGTTAGTAGTTACAATAACGTTTGAAGGTGATAGTCTCATAATACTAATAGTCTATGAAAATATCATAAAAAATAAATAAATAAAAAAGAAAGCTCCTAGTATCAGCAAATATTAACCAATATAAATGAAAACTGATATCCCCTCCTTGGCTTAGTTAACAGCTTCAGGCAGGTCGGGCTCAACTAGAATAAAAGTAAGAGATAATGACCTATTACTTGTAAAAACTTTTTCATTATAGTTTAATTATTAAATTAACTAAATATAAAAATTAATTTAATCAATAATTTATGAATAATTTATTTTCATTTTAAATATTGATATTTAGTTAACTGTAAGTAAATTATTAGTTAAAATAATTTAATACTTAATTAATTCAATGACCAAACTAAATTAGAACACTTTTCTACCAGCTAAACTAAATTATATTTTTCCCTATAAGTAATAACAAAATCATTGTTTTTTTAAAAAAGAAAATTCAAATGCATCATGGAAGAGTAGTATTGATATAAAAGTGTTGATTTGGAGCACACATTCTATTAACATTTCTAATTAATGAGAAAAAAAAGGGAAAGGAATAAAAATCATATGAAAGTCAAATAAAAAAAAATTAAAAATATATATATATTATATGAAACTATAAAATATGCATGTAAATTCCGAAAATTTTAAGATATGTCAATGTATTTTTCACTTTGAAGGTATCTAGACTTTAAGTATTAAACAAGGACATCTCACCTATCACAAAATGAAAGCAGACAGAGTGAAGAAAATAATAAAAAATTATTTTTCTTAATTTAAGAAGCATGAACACGTAAAAGTGATAAAGAAACATAATAAAATTTAGGGTATCATTAGAAATTTATATGTATCAACTTGGGCAGGTTCTTTTTCTTTTAAAAAATGTCCAAGTTTTATAATTTTTATACAATTATAGTGGACATTAAAAAAGAAAATTTAAAATGATTCATTAGAACTTAATATGCACTGATCTAGACACAATTCTTTTTTTAAAGTGTCCATGTTTCATAATTCTAATAAACATTTAAAAGATGTAATACGTGTTTCTCTACAGACTACAGCCAGCCAGCATAGCCTTCTATAAGAGACAGTAGTAGACATTGAGGAGCACATGATCACAGCCTCAAAAGAGCCACTAAAATTTATTAAAAAAAAATGTTTTTGAGGTCCAGTGGCACACAAAGACAAATTATTTTTAAGTGAACTTAATCCTAATTAGGCCATTAAGACCTTAATGTGAACAAGGCAGTGCTTATTCAGTAATTTTATTATCGAGTGGTTGCCGACTGGTCAGTTGAATGATATTGATGTATATTACAAATAAACAGAACACACCTTCCTTAGTTGTTTCATGTTGTACATCAGTTTACAATTTTTTCTTGGTTTCTTCAAAGAAAATAAATTACACTTTCTTGAAAAATAAACTGGTGAAGTACGTCGTGTTGTAGAAATTCGAGTTATTTTTCCACCAATAGCAAATTTAACAATGGTTAACAATGATAAATAAGAAGCAGAAAAGTAAATAAAGAAAACACCAAGATTTAACGAAGTTCGGCTAATTATGCCTACGTCCTCGAACACCACTACAAATATATTACTTTGAAAGAATACAAGAGAGAGAAGAATACAAGGCCTTAGAAGATAAAGAAGGCTTGTTTTTGGTGTGTATTAATAACAAGGGGAAGGCCTCTATTTATAGTGTTTCTTGCCTACCCATTTTCAAGATCCCACCAATGTGGGACTTTATATGCCAACCCAACAAATCTCCACCTTGGCGAATAAAGTCCCCAAAGTTACAAAATCTTCTCTCACAATAATGCTATCTCTAGTAGTGTCTTCAAATGCATCTATGGTGCTACCCATTTGCAATCTTCATAATATTGATCAAGTTCATACAATGTTGAAACTTGATTGATGTCACTATCTTGGTCATCATATCTGCAGGATTTTCAGCTGTCTGAATCTTCTGAAGTAGTATTTCACCTTCTTCCAGAATCTCCCTTACGAAATGATATCGAACATCTATATGCTTCGTACGTGCGTGATAAACTTGGTTCTTTGCTAAACAAATAGCACTCTGACTGTCACAATGCACCTTGACATGCTTCTGACCAACTCCCAAATCTTTCAGCAATCCTTGAAGCCAAATAGCCTCCTTAACAGCCTCTGTAACAGTCATATATTCTGCCTCTGTAGTAGACAAAGCAACTGTTGACTGTAAAGTAGACTTCCAACTAACCGGTGCCTTTGCAAGTGTAAACACATAACCAGTAGTTGATCTTCGTTTGTCCAAATCACCAGCATAGTCGGAATCACAATATCCAACTACATATTGACCAATCTTTTTATCCTGCTCAAATAACAACCCAACATCCACGGTGTTCCGAATGTATCGTAGAATCCATTTGACAGCTTGCCAATGTCCTTTACCAGGATCATGCATATACCTGCTCACAACCCCAACTGCTTGTGAAATGTCAGGTCTCGTACACACCATAGCATACATCAAGCTACCAACAATATTTGCATAAGGAACTTTTGCCATATATTCTCGTTCAGCATCATTCTTCGGAGATAAATCATCACTAAGTTTCATATGAGGAGCAAGCGGAGTACTCACAGGTTTTGACTTGTCATTCATGCCAAAACGTTGCAGCACTTTTCTCAGATATTGTTTCTGAGTTAGACGAAGTTGCCCCAATCGTCTGTCTCTATTTATCTCCATGCCGAGAATCTTCTTAGCTTCCCCTAAATCTTTCATCTCAAATTCTTGCTTTAGTTGAGCTTTCAGCTTGTCAATTTCTCCTGAATTCCTTGAAGCTATCAACATATCATCAACATAAAGAAGAAGATAGATAAAAGATCCATCTTGTAGCTTGCGCAAATACACACAATGATCGTATTTGCTCCTTGTGTACTTCTGCCCCAACATAAACTTGTCAAATCTCTTGTACCACTGTCTTGGAGATTGCTTCAATCCGTACAATGATTTTTCAAGTTTGCATACCATATTTTCTTTTCCAGCAACCTTGAACCCTTCCGGCTGAGTCATATAGATTTCCTCCTCCAAGTCTCCATGTAAAAATGCAGTTTTTACATCAAGTTGAACTAGTTCCAAATCCAATTGAGCTACCAAGGCCAATAAAATTCTGATAGAGGAATGTTTCACCACTGAAGAAAAAACTTCATTATAGTTAATTCCCTCCATCTGAGCATAGCCTTTAGCTACCAATCTCGCCTTGTAGCGAATGCTTTTCTTGTCAGGAAATCCTTCTTTCTTTGCATATATCCACTTGCATCTAATAGCCTTCTTTCCCTTCGGCAGACTTGCTAGCTTCCATGTCTGATTCTTATGAAGAGACTGCATCTCTTCATTCATAGCATTCCTCCACTCTTCATCTTCGGAACTTTGAATTGCTTCTTGATAAGTGGTAGGAATTTCGTCATTCACTATTATAGATGCATGAGCCACCATATCACTGAATCGAGCAGGTTTGTGTCTTACCCGTTGTGGCTTCCTTAATGCAATTGGTTCTTCTTGCTGGTGAGATTCTTGGGTTGGAACCTCTTCTTCATTTAACTCCTCTTCTGCCATAGGAGTTTCTCCATCTTTATACATTACTGGGTCAATTCTCCTTTCAAACTCCACCTGCTGCGAAGCATTATTGATATGTTGAATGTCATCTTTCTTTAGCATGGCAGATTCATCAAAGGTGACATCCCTGCTAAAGATTATCTTCTTTGTTTCAAGACACCAGAGGCGGTATCCTTTAACACCGGTAGTGATTCCCATAAAAAACGCTTTCTTGGCTCTTGGATCCAACTTCGATTCCTTTACATGATAATAAGCAGCGGAACCAAACACATGTAAAGAATCATAATCAGTAACAAGTTTTCCAGACCAAACCTCCAAAGGAGTTTTACCACCAATTGCACTTGATGGTAAACGATTAACAAGATGGCTTACATATTTCACAGCATCAGCCCAAAATTGTCTGCCCAACCCAGCATTGGACAGCATACACCGAACTTTCTCCAGCAATGTCCGGTTCATGCGTTCAGCCACCCCGTTCTGCTGTGGTGTATGTC
Source organism: Styphnolobium japonicum (assembly GCA_023212625.1). Lineage (NCBI taxonomy): Eukaryota > Viridiplantae > Streptophyta > Magnoliopsida > Fabales > Fabaceae > Styphnolobium > Styphnolobium japonicum. The sequence continues at coordinate 4,445,638 of JALBWW010000003.1, forward strand.
TAACTGTGAAGTGTCTCACAATGCCTTCATCTTGACAAAGTTTATCAAACGGATCATTACGATATTCACCTCCATTGTCTGTTCTAAGTCGTTTGATCTTTTTGTCAGTCTGAGTTTCTATCATCTTTTTCCATTTAAGGAAACAATCTAACACTTCATCCTTTGACTTCATAGTGTACACCCACACTCTTCAAGAGAAGTCATCAACAAAAGTAACATAATAGTGTTTTCCTCCCAAAGAAGCCGTCTTGGAAGGACCCCACACATCAGAGTGAACATAATCCAAAATACCCTTGGTATCATGGATTGCAGTGCCAAATTTCACTCTCTTCTGCTTGCCCATCACGCAATGCTCGCAGAAATTCAGCTTACAGGTTTTCACATCTTTCAATAATCCTTGCTTCGCCAGAATTTGCAAGGATTTTTCACCTGCGTGCCCTAATCGCATGTGCCACAATTTAGTTGCATCTGACCCTTCATCATCAAGAGTTGCAATTGCAGCTGTCCCAACAATTGTATTACCATCATAATAATACAAATTATTTTTCCGGGTGCCTTTCAACATCACCAGAGCTCCAGAGACTATGTTTAAAACTCCATCTCGCATTGTCACCGTCAATCCTTTGGATTCTAGGACTCCCAAAGAGATGAGATTCTTCTTCATGTCAGGTACATACCTAACCTCTGTCAAAACTCTAGTTGATCCATCATGGTTCTTTAAGTAGACTAAATCAATTCCAGTTGTTTCACAAAATATGTCGTTGCCCATGTAAACAACTCCACCGTCTATTTCTTTGAACTCAAAGAACCATTCCCGGATATGACAAATATGTTGGTTACACGCTGAGTCAAACAACCATTTGTCATATCGCCTTGTGGAGGTTGTTGCAACCAGTGAAAGATCTGAATCTTCATCACTGTACTCAGCAGCACATGCTTCTGCAACAGCTTTGCCTTTGTCAACTTTGCCCTTATTTTTCAATTTCGGGCAATCTTTCTTCCAGTGCCTCTTTTCTCTACAAAAGGCACATTCATCTTTACTCGGTCTACCTCTCGACTGAGATCTTCCTCTTCTTCCCTTTTTCTGGCCTTGTGGTCTGCCTCTAGCTACCAGTGCTTCTGCAACCACCTCTGCATGCTTGCTTTCCTCCCTGTCTTTTTTTCTCAATTCATGACTATATAGAGTACTACATACTTCACTGAGGGAAACTTTCTCTTTCCCATGAAGTAACATTGTTTCTATAAATTCATACTCTTCAGGAAGTGAAAACAGCAACATCAATGCCAGATCTTCATCTTTGAAGGTTTCATCAAGATTTCTCAAATCAGCTACTGCCTTGTTAAAAGCAGTAATATGATCGTTCATGGTGGTACCCGGTTGATAACTAAACCGGAACAATTTCTTCTTCATAAAGAGTTTATTGTGACCGCTCTTCTTCAGGAATTTCTCCTCCAGTGCCTTCCACAGCTTACTTGCAGAAATTTCCTTTGAGAAAGAATATTTCTGCTCTCTAGAAAGGCATGATCGAATAGTACCACACGCCAACCGATTGATGGTCTTCCATTCTTTTTCTTCAATTTCATCTGGTTTCTCCTCTTCAATAGCAATGTCTAGACCTTGCTGGAAAAGCGCGTCTAGAACTTCACCTTGCCACATTCCAAAATGACCCGTACCGTCAAAAATCTCCACCGCAAATCTTGCATTTGGCGCAGCAAATCTCGTCAAAATTGACGACGAAGAAGCTGCCGAAGTTGATTTAGTGGAAACTGTGGCTTTCTGAGTCTGCTCCTTATCATCAGCCATTTTTGCTCAAAAGTGAAAAAATTACCAGTAATAATTTTGCCTGAAAAAAATGCACCAGGAAAAATTCCCAGGAAAGACTGGAGAGGTCACAACGGTCCCACTTAAAACCCAGTCTCCTTAGACAGAACTTTCCTAGACATGCACTTAATTTAGACAATATATTACTAGCAATTTTAACACCAGATTACAACAAAAAATATCTCAAGAAATTTTTTTCTGATATGGAAGATCAGTTAAAACCGCAACCATAGAGCATACTAAAATTTCAAGAGAAATCGCAACCAAAAGCTCTTGATACCAATTGTTATAGAAATTTGAGTTATTTTTCCACCAATAGAAAATTTAACAATGGCTAACAATGATAAATAAGAAGCAGAAAAGCAAACAAAGAAAACACCAAGATTTAACGAGATTCGGCTAATTATGCCTACGTCCTCGAACATCACTACAAATATATTACTTTGAAAGAATACAAGAGAGAGAAGAATACAAGGCTTTAGAAGAGATAGAAGGCTTGTTTTTGGTGTGTATTGATAACAAGGAGAAGACCTCTATTTATAGTGTTTCTTGCCTACCCATTTTCAAGATCCCACCAATGTGGGACTTTATATGCCAACCCAACACGTCAAGATTTCTATAATTTATGCGTCACTACGCACACTAATGTACCTTCCTTAGTTATTTCATGTTATATGTTAGTTTACAGTATTTATATGAGTCTCTTTAAAGAAAATAAATCACTCTTTTAAAATAAATTGTTGACGGATTCTAAACTATATCTTTTATTTTTTGAGGTGTATGTTAAACTCTTTATTTTTTTTTAGTATGTATCATTATTGAAATATTAGAATTCATATATATTTTTATGTCAATTTTAAATCAATTTCAAGAGTGTATTGTAAGTATTTTAAGATTTGCTTACATCATTTGATTGAGTGATACTTCAAGTGTATAATGATGGAATAACAAAATAACATTATTGTCCGAATAATTTCAATAGACATAAATATATAGTAACGACGGAAGGTATATAATGAAAATTGAATAACTTCACTAAACCTTCTTTTCTATCTATTATAATTGCTCAAATCTTAGATGATTAATCAATTAAATTGCTACAGTAAATATTATCTTTCTTATATATCTAGTTATATCAATTGCGTAAGATTTTTAGCAAAGGCGTCTTAATTAACAATATATATTAGTTAGGCACATAAAAAAATAATACATTGGTTAGGGCTTCTAATCGGTTGTTCAGGACATTATGGGAGTACTATTTTTGCACGATGACTTGCAGCCCAAAAGTGATATCAAGTTATATAAAATGGCCTATTAATTAGTTCTAGCTTGGTTGAGTAGTTATTAATATTTAGTGTGTTTGGATTAGATTATACAAACTTAATATTACATTAACTTAATTTTAATCAGAAGTGAGTTTAAGTAAAATTATTTATGTTTAGAAACCTTTATTTGAAAAATAATTTTGTTACACGAATGATGTTTGAATAATGTTGATAAAAATAACTTTTGAATGTGTAATTACTAAAAAAGATACAGGTTATTTGAATTAAATTGTTAATAAATTGATGTTAAAAAGATTGATTATAAATAAATTGATGGTAAGAAAAATTCTTTTAAAAGTTAAGTTTGCTTAGAGTATTGTAAAATAAAATCATTTTGAGTATAACTATAATAATATTTTAAAAAATTAATAAGTTATATTTATTTAAATATTATTTAAATAGTGATATAATATCAAATTATAATGATATTTTTGTCAATATACACTTAATCAGGTTTTCTTTCACCACAAAAATAACAAAATATTGTTTTTGTCTAAACTACGTTTAGGATGAAAATCTCATTCATTTTTTTAACTAAAATTTCTCTCAAACATGACAAAAAAAATCTTAAAATCTCATTTGCTACCCATCCATGCACATCCTTAGAGTTGGCAGAATTTAGTTTGCTTGTAGTTATACGTAAAAGATGTATAGATATAGAAAGAAGATAACAAGAAGCTACTTTTTCTATTGTGGAGAAATTCAATTTTGAGATTGCTTGTGATTTGAAATTTACTCCCCAAATGTTGATTTGTAAGATTCAAAATTGTCGTTTGCATCTTGTTGGTTTCTTTTATTCTTTATAAGTTTAAATAAAATTTTGGTTTTTATTGTTTACACTTATTTTTATTTTAGTCCTTATATATTTTTTTCTTTGTAAATTAATCATTGTACTTACAATTGTTTGCAAAATAGTCTCTACCATTAGTTCTGATTATGACGCTATTAGTTTATGGTCTATATAATTTTTTATTTTTTTAATTTAATCCTTATAAATTTTTAATTTAGTCCTTATAATTTTTTCTTGTTTTTAATTTGGTCCCTATAAACTAACGATGTTATAACAAATCTAATAGCAGAGACCATTTTACAAATAATTGTAAGTATGAGAACTAATTTATAAAAAAAAGTATAAGGACTAAATTAAAAATATATAAACTATAAAGACAAAAAATTTATTTAAACCTTATTTATAATTGGCTCAAAGAATAATTACAGGGGGAAGTTTGCCCTCTTTTACTTGAACCGAAAACTTTGTTTGCATAAATGATTCTTGGGTGATTGTTTATATCATTATAATTAAGTTTTAACCAGACACATTAGTCTATGTTTCTTTCTTTCATGATATGGGCATTTTATTCTCCTTTCCTTTTCATTGAACAACTTCTCCAGGTGTTGAAAAGGTGTTTCTTCAAAACTTTTTGTGGGTATCTTAATGGCTGTACAAGCTCAGAGAAGGGGAGTTACGTTCAAAGGCATTCAAATTATCCTTTTAGGCACATTGAAAAGACTGTCACTATCCACCGACATCGCAACGTTTGAGAGGAAAAAGAAAGAAAAACAAATTAATCAAAAATAAGAAAAGGAAAACAACTAAACTGTTCCCAAAAAAATAAAAACATAAACAGTAAGCTTATAACTCAATTGACATTGACATGAGTCTTTAAAATTTAAATGTGATGTTAATGTAAAAAATTTAGGTATAATGTTAATGTGAAAAGTTCAATTTTTTACTGGGCCATATTTTATCTTTTCATATCCAAGTGTTTGCTCCTTATGTAACAAGAAGGGGGGGGGGGGATAGAAGCACAAGCATTTTTGTATACGGGGCCAATTTTTATGGTTGTCTTTTTCTAAATTTTTTCTAGTACAAGAGATAAAATAAAAACAAATAACTAGGCTTAAAGAAATAGACTATCAGCTAAAAAAAATTAAAGAAATATCCTTAGCAGCTTTTTTTTTTCCCATTCTAATCTATTAGCCAAGGGTTTTTAAAAAAAAAATTAAAATTTTTGGAGGCGTTTAGGTTTGCAAATCCCAAAACAATTTATAGAAAAATCGAGCTCAAATGTCATTTGTATTTTGTAATACCAAATTAAGCAACCAAAATTATCATAATATATACATTTTTTGAAATATATGTTACAAAAGGGTGTACAAAAGACCACATTAGAGAATATCAGCCCATGTACCTTAAATAATCAGAACTTGTATTTGAAACTTCCTACTTAATTACTCTCACATAAATTTATTTTTCTTTTTAAATGTGGCTTATGTTATTATACAAAAATAAAGAATAAAAATTGGTGAAGTATTATACAACTTCATTGCGGTAAAAGTTTTATTTTTTAATATGAATATGAATTGCATAACGGCAGATAACTACCTGTTTCCCTAAGCTTTACTAAACACAAAATTTAATTCTAAATCTTTGCATTTAGTGCAAAAAGTTTTACTAAGCCAACTAATATCTTCCTTTTACAATAAAAAGAAATGTTTCTTTTTGGGCCGGTGTCCAATTTTCTCTCTAAATCTTTCTCCCCATGCTTGCTGAAAAATCAAATTATAGAAAGTATCCGTATTTTTATCTGGTAGGAGCCCATTAAGGGCCCGTTTGTTTAGAATTTTAACCCAAGCCCATGGCCGTGTGTATATTCTGGACCACACTGATCTTAGGCTTCGGCTTCACCCAAACAAAAATCATACCAAGGGGCATGTTTCAATTAGAACCTTGAGACTTTGTGAGCCTAACATAGGTCATTGCTGAAAAAAGCAGAATCCAGAAAAGCCTCCATGACCAACTAACACAAATTCTAAAACAGAACACGAGAGTTAGAATAAGAGCATGCAAATCTAAAGCACAAGAACAAGTAGATCATGTAGTAAAGTGGGAGAATGATCCAACTTTTCAGCTATCACAGAATCAGTTAATCTGGGGTGACATGGTCCAATTAAAATCACCTTGTTCAGTTGTTCTCTCCCTTCATGTATTGTATTTATTATGATATCTGAGCACGAGCCAGATGTTACTAGATGGGGGCTGCTTAAATGAAAACTATAAACTAAAGAAATAGATACTGCAGAATTAGTCTATTATCCAAATCATCAAAGGCATTCCCAACTAACATTAATTAAGTTCTATATGAAAAGAATATTGAGGAAAGGTGGAAAACCTTGTCTTTAGAAGCCTCCAAATGGTCATCACAGTCCTTGTTGACATGTCAGTTAATGATAGAAAAGAATCGGAGCACACAAAGAAGCCAACATCAATAAGCTGCAATCGCATTACACGTTTGAGATTCCGTGACACAAAATGTTGAAGGTCCTAATAGAAATATAAACCTATAAATTAACTATTATACAGTAAGTGGATTCAGGTTACATAATTTTCCCACTAATGGTGACATCACAAAGCTGCAACCAGAGTTCTTTTGTTACTTCTTTTTCCTTTTTAGTGGAGAAAAAAAAAAGTAAATCCAATACCAATTCACATCTCCATGACAAGCGGAAGATATTGCCATATACTCTAGTTCTTCTTCATTGCCAGGAGTTGTGCTCCATAAAGAATTTCCATTGCACATTTCCTCAACAACTATGTTACGGGTGACTTTTCCACTGAAGACAAATCTGACATCAAATTGTATTGAGAATAGATTTTAAAACTTTTAAGAAAAAGCTTTCATTGGTTCTATTTTCTTTAAATTGCTATTAGCATTTTGATTATCTATTGACTATTGATAATTATGCCGCCCCTTTCTTTTATATATATATATATATATATATAAAAAAGATGTTCTGAAGATAGTTTCTAAGAAATCAATATGAAGGGTACGAGATGCAAGTTGCCATTCCTCTGCCGCTGTTTTCCCATTGAGTTCATTCCTCTGCTTCTCCACAATTGTCATCAACCGTTGAAGCCACTAAATGCTCATAAGTCATAACTAATTAATCACAACTACCACCTCTTCCGCCGGGGTTAATAGTCATTTTTCTGTAGTCTTCTTTTTTTCTTTGATCCTCTCTATTTTTTATATGCGGACTTCGCCTAGAAAGAATTTAATGTACTATTGTGAAATAGATACTATGAGCACTTTCTGGTCTATACAAACGAGTTTCTTGATGAATCTATTTTGTTTTTCAAAGAACAAAAATAGTTTTCATCAATTTGAAGCTAGCCACCTAATGAAATTCAGAGCAACAGCTTAATTGATCACATACTTACCTTAAAAACTATTTTTTCTTCATACTTTTAGTTCATAAAGTAATGCTTTCCATCAATGGAATGCTAACAGCATACATTTTCGATAATGAGGATGAAGAATAAATCAAAGTTAATCACCTGAGTCAATATATTGATTAAACATTCCGCATCCATCTAAATTATCACTTTTGCCACAAACAAAATTCGTATTTACAATTTACAAAAGATTTAGATATTGGCAAAAATACAAGAGATTACTTTAATTGGAAACTTCTCTAGATTAGTTACTATAATTTAGAACTATTTCATATATTTGTAGTAGTTAGTTTCCTTCCTGCAGCTTGTCCGAGTTCCTTTTGGTTGTTGCAAGAACCTTAGTCCTTCATTAAAGCAAACAAAAAAATATCTAAACAAAAAAAGGAAAATTCTTTGTGCAAAGAGGCAGAGACCTATTGGCTAAAATTGAGCTTGGGGCCAAATCCTCAGCATTATCACTTTGTTCTAACTCTTTTCTTTCCCTTCATTGGCGTTGCAGGCCTTTGACCTGCAGTCCCACATCCAACCTTTTTTGGTCGACAAAAAGCTTTCTTCTTGATAAGTAAGGACTCCACTGAAGATGGGGAATCAGCTTTACTGGGTTTCTTTGCTCCATGTGAGACCCCAGATGCAGAGTTGCTGCCACCAACTGCCTTTGCAACAATCTTTCGGTTACCAGGCCTTACACTTCTGGGTTTCACAGGAGGATTATGCACAGGTAATTTGATAAAGACATTAGCTTGGGTGACTTTTTTGCTAAAACCCTTGAAATTATCCTTCAACTTTTTGGTAACAAGGTCTCTTAGCAGTAGAGCAGATTTATATTCACGAGTGCTCTTGGAGTAGAAGACTAGAGCATTGTTAGTGAGTAACAGCAAATCTCGGAAAAGTTCTATAGCTGACTTAATTGTTTGGCTGCTAATTCTTGACCTTATAGTGTCAAAATCCATGTGCCGTCGGATCATTTTCTTGTACCTTCCTCTCTTCTGTTGCAAAAAGTAGTGCACAAGTAATTTAATGACTGCCTGTTGACTTAAATCTCTACTTGTCATTGCTTGACAGTTTCAAAAGGAATAAAATGAAAAGATGCAATTTATGCAAAGGCAGCTTAATGGTGTGCTTCATAATAGAGGTTAAAAATAATAAAATAAATAAATAAAGATGAGTGAAAACGGAGTAATGAAAAGTTTCAATTTTCACTTGTAAGTTCTTTGTAGAAAGAGTTTTAAAATACGATTATTGAAATTTATTTTCATCCCTATTGCCTAGTATTTGTGAAACTAGAGAATGAAAACGTCTTATTCTCAGATTTATTATGTCATTCTTGTTAATAATATTTTTATCCAAAAAAGATAAAAATTAAATAGTAAAAACCTATTTTTTATTCCCAAATGTGATGAAAATTATTTGTTAAGGGTGGTGAAATACAAAGTGCTAACCACTTCATGTTCATTCTTTCCATTTTATTCTCCAAGTATACAATTATTTTCTATTCCTCTTTTCCCAATTCTCTCTCTCTCTCTCTTTTATGGACCCTCTATTTTGACCATAACAAGCACACCCTAGAGAACAACAAACAGCTTTCACTAGATGAAGGTCAAAATCCATTTATCTGTAAGTAGCTTGCTAGATCTAGAGCATTAGCGTCTAAGAAACCAGTGGCCCTATCATCAAAGGCCTTATGGTGAGAAAACTCAGAAACTAACTATAGATGGATAAGATGGGAGTTCTTATTTACACATACCTGACTATCAAGTCTGTGACGGAAGGCAGAGGCACCTTTAGTTTCAAAAATAGAATCTAAAATCTCCATCATATCTTCCATTCCGTCCTTTTTCATGTTCCTATTTTGATCATCTACACCAGAAGATTTGGCAATTTCACCACAGTTGCTGGTAGAACTTTCTTTACACCGGGACACAACATCAGCTGAATCTAATAGGTCACTTTCTCCAACACTTGCTTCCTTAATATTTCTGCCACAATCCTTCCTCTTCCTCTTTCCTCTCCGCTTTTTTAAACTTCCTCCTTGTCCTTCATATATAGTATGTGCCAACCTATCTACATTTGAAACTTTTTCCTGCTCTGTGGAGTGTGAAATGTCAGGTTTAGTCTCCATGTCTTCAGCAGACACAACTGGAACCTGGCATTCAGGAGACCAGTTTGACCTGGTTTCATGCGTGAAACTCCCTGCAGATAGCCCATCCTTTAACATCTCTTTAGTGGAAGATTCAACTCTCTCCAATTTCTGTGAAGGCACATGTAATTCTGGACCACCTGAGCCATTGTCAACATGGCAAACATCTCTTTTCTCATTCTTCCCAGCCTTGAGGGATTCAAGCTTTGATTTAAGAGACCTGAAATAAAGATATTGAGTAAACTATACCCAAAATGCTGGCAAGCCAGCCGCAGGGCATACTAGTTTTCCAACAATTATCTCCCACCAGGATTGTGAAAATAATTTCTAGACTACCACTTGTGGTCAAAAGCTCTCCCCTGCCCCCTGTCCCACAAGGCAGCAGGGTGTAGTGTGTGCTGATGACCTATAAGATTTTGTGCACTTTTCATTTAGGAAAAAGCTAGAAGGAACTGAGACTTGTTGTATTTCAGAATAAATACTTTGTTGTCTTGTCACAAAAATCTCAGCTTGAAGAGAAAGATAGCCATGCAACTAACCCAATTGAATCTTCAGATAGCTCCAGACCTCTCTTCAGCTCTGCTACTCTTTTCTTCCTAAGCTCCTCAAACCAAGCCCTGAGAATGCCATTTAACCATAATACAATGAGATACAACATACAACTTCTATGAAATCTTAAAAGGATGTTTCATTAAATCTAAAGCTAAAAAAGATATGCTACCAAATTGGGGGAATTGCTAAAAAATAAAGAAATATTCTACTGACGTGTACCCAGAATAGCGCTGTTGCAAGTCTTCATACTTGGCTTTACAGACCTGCAAAAGTCATATCTCTACTAAAATTAAAATTCACCAAATAATTTTCCTTCAGTTTTTGACATCTGAACATGCCTAATATGTATCAGTGATTAATAAGAAGGCAGAGTAAATTGAAAATTTTTCAACACTTCGAACACTTCAGACTTAAGTTGGAAAGGCATACCTGTCCCTAAACTAGGAAACGAAATAACCAACAGGAAGGCTTTGGCCTAGGCCTCATCAACTAACTAGGCTTAATTTCAAAGAAAACAAGGTTAAGAGTTGCTGCTCAGCAATCTCAACATTCAGTAGTACAAGTAAGGTAGGCATAGTAAATTTGGTTACTTAAATTCCCATCAAAGTAATTCTGTCATCGATATCATTGATACAGGAATAGTCAAACCCCGACACCCATCATTTAACTTGTTAGAATTAAGCACATGTTAAACATGTGTGCTAGCTGTCTATTAGTGTAATTAGTCCAATTAGTCCTGTAATTGCTCCTTTTCATTGTTGTAATCACTGTATAAATATCAATGCTCACGTGTGTACAGAACACACATTTTCCCAACTATTCTATATAACTATCACAAGGCATAGTAAAATTCTTCTTGTACACCAATTTTGAGGTGTAAGATTTACACCTAAATTTATGATGCCAACTTTATTCAGTTATTGAACCATTACATTATCTATTTTGGAGTTATCGACACATAGTAGGCAGTGCACATTGCACCCCACCTAAGCTATGATAGTAATTCTTTAAAGTTATCAACATAACATAGTATGTGTTACTAGCAAGTTTTGAGACGTGTAAAAGAGGGGCTAAAAAGCAGGTAAGTCCACAAATTCAAAAATTAATTGAAAGCTATAAATCACATGCCCGAATGACACAGGTCCTAAGATCAGCAGATCTTAGTTAAGTTAATTGAGCCAAACAAAGCCAAGAAAGCACAAACCATCTATGTAGCTAAGCTACCTCAATGGCTCATTTCATTGTTCTTATTAATTAAAACAGGATTTCTGAATCCTCACAAAAATTTACACAAAATGGGCATACCTTTCAGGACCTCTCTGTGCCATGTACCGATGCTGATTAGCAAATTTACAAAAGAGAGGTTTGGCCATTATCATTTATCAAAGAACAAACTCAGCAAAAGGGTGCGTGCCACCTCAATGACCATGTCCATGTGCAAGTGATGATGTAGGCAGGGTAACATATTCGATGAACTGGTGCATCCATGTGAAGAACAATTGGCACGTGGATGCCACCCATTTTGGGCATAAGACACGTGTCGTCCACCAAATCGTCACTCTAAAATGTCTCTTTTATGTATCAGTAATTAATTATAATTTTCTTTACTTAGCAAGGTCCATGACTTCTACTATTGGTTTGAATTTGATGTCACAATCTTTGATTTCTATAACGACCCAAAAATAAAAGGGTCTAAACATTCGTTGACTAGAAATTCATTTTATTTAATTTTTCAATATATAACCTAAACCTATTATTAGACTGATTGGAATAATCACATGCAAAGCAATGAAATTAACTTAAATGAGTCAAGAGAGATGGCTGACGACCGCGTAATGGTCATGCTTCAGAATTGGAAAGCAACAAATTTGCCTGAATAATATATGAATATTTCATTTTCCTCAGCTACCTACTTTTGGTTTTTCTCCTTTTCTTTATTTTTTAAGGCTATTCTTAAACTTCCATTTATACCCTCCTAAGATGAAACATTTCCTTCCAAATGTGCCTTAGACTAGAGGATGATATGGTTATTTTCTAACGCTTTTCAATATAGAAAAATGGCCGAGAAGATTCTGGGAGGCAGCTTAATAAATACGGCGAAAAAATTACCTTTTTCTTTTAAATCTTTTCTTCGTCAAAATACTGAAATTCATTTCTACCAAAAAACAAAAAGCAAATAATGAAAATTAATTAACAAAACATACTGGTAAAGTGCGTAACAAGTAACAACAAAACAAGATTAAATATGTGAAATCTAATAGGTTAAAAAGTCACATATGGCTTTTTCTAAAATTTTATTTCAAAAGAGAGAGAGAGAGAGAGAGAGAGAGAGAGAGAATAAGAATATAAAATTCAAATTTATTATTAAATTATTTTGAACCTGGGGGGTGAAAGTGTATGGACAAACGGTTCGGGTTCGGAGCTCGGCGGCGACGACGGTCCAGTCTCGGGTCCCGTGGCGGAGAACAGCCCCACCAAGGAGGAGCTCCTCCCAGGTGCCCCACCTCCCCATCACCGTTCACGTGTACGCCCCTGATTAAAAGAACTACCACTATCCTCCTTTTAATTTCCTGCGCACCCCGCTCACTTTAGCAAAAGCCGCCCTCGTTAGAAAAAAAACACACCCACCACCCTCTCCGTTAACCAAAACGGCAAAGGGGAATAAAAAAACAACATGGGTGGAACAAAAGTGGCTTGCGTGACGAGGAAACAGGATTCTGGGTGTCGGAAAACCAGTTTCGGCGATGTGGGTATGGAGGGATAAGGCAGCAGAGGCGGTTTTCCGGCGGGAAATGAGGGGTAATGGTGGTTTTCTGAGAGGTTTGCTTTTTCTGTTTTTTTTTTTTTGTTGGTTTGCTGTGTAAAAGAATGTAAATTTAGTTAACAGAGTATGCGTGAGACGAGGGGCTGAGGGATTCTATTTGTTGCGCATAGAAAGGTTTGAAGTTTGAAGCGAGAAGGGAAGCTCCCGAGTCCCAACAAACAACGACAAAAGCAAGTGGGAAAAACAATGGAGGATGGACCAATGGACAATTGTATTTTCCTAATTACAGGTCCTTTCTTTCTCTCTCTACCCCTACTTTCTCTCTCCATCTGGGGGTGTCTTATATATGGGGAATTTTATGAGAAATGACGAATATGGCCTCCAGCACTTTCTCGATACTGATATTCTTTAATTATCTTTATAGATTGGGAGCTTTTTCTTAGTGGGGGGGAGAGGGTGGAAGCCTAATATTTGAATGTCCAAGTTAGAACAACTTGTGGTCTCACTCTCACATATGCCTGCCTTAGGATTTTGTCCATTTTGCTCTGCTTTGGTGTTTTGCATTACATGGGTTTTTTCTCATGGTATGTGCTATGATAGCGCCATTTTCAGATTGGAAATGGAGAACTTTTGTCAAACTCAATGTAATGAAAGAAATTTATTTGTTAGATTTGATCAAATTAAAAGTTTACAGTTTTTGAGTCAATTCATTGCAATTTATATATTTATAAATTGAATGATTTTACATCTTTATAGTTAATCAACTTAATAATTTTTTTAATTACTTAAAGAAGAGAGTATTCAATATTGAGTTCTTAAGATACTAAATAATTTTGTTCTTTTATATAATATTTTTTTATTTTAAGTAATTAAAAAAATTTCTAAAAGAATATAGCATTACTCTTATAAATTATAACTCGTCTAAAAAAAATTGTATTATTCCTTTTTTATAGTCTCCAGAGGGTTTCAACATAGAAATTGAATTGCCAATAATTTCCTACCAAAAAAAAAAAGAATTGCCAAAAATAATACCATGCCCTCCTAAATTAGTAAAACGACAAAAAAAAGTAATAAAAATAAAGAAAATGCCTTTTTATACACTATTACAAGAAGCGCCTAATGTGATGTAAATAAGTGAATGTCTATAATTATGTGTGTTAAATTTTTAATTATTTAATTATATAATAGGTCGTATTGCATTAAGGGGTTCTTCAAGATTGTATTTTACATATATTACGAATTTATGTGAATTTAACTTTTCAGAACTTAAATTTATGTAAATTTAAATTCCTCTACATGCACTAAGCTAATGTGGGTGCATCCTGTAAGTTCTTATTGATAATTTTTTTAATATGATTGAAAACTAACTTAAAAACCAAGGTTTTATAAATAAAATAAAAAACCTTAAATGTAGAAAATGGGTGTGATAGTTTATTTATCCTTTCTGATTAACAAATTGCAATTTTAAATTGTTTCAAACGCATACACCTTATACGTATATTTTATGAACATTTAATTACAAAAACAAGTCTTTGGATAATATAAGACTACACAAAAATATTTTGTAGGTTTAGTAAAAATTGAGCAATATTAATTAACTCACTCAAAAATTAAAGACTACATTAATTCTTTTTTTTTATATTAACATTAAGTAATATTATAATTTTATGTTTACATATGTATTTTAATGCTTTAACTGAAGTAAAAATAAAAATGTTCTGAAAATTCTACTCTCAACATAACAAAAATGTGATGTGAATATAAGAGTAGTATTGGATTATTGAGCTCCCATGATAGGTTAACCTATAACTTGATTCATTTGAATTATATATAAATTTATTTAAATTAGAGGGATGACAGTTATCGGACAATTATAACTTCTCGGAGTTATACGCATAAAAAGTATAAGAAAAAGAAAAATGAGAGACGATACACCATATAGATCAGATAAAAAGCAAACAAAAAACCATTCGCCATTAACATAACTTCATATTTTATGGTTTCAAAGTGATGTAGTGTGTAGAATAAAAGGTAAGGTTAAATGTGATCTCACTCCAAACTCTTAAGAACTCTCCCAAAATTTAATGGCAGCTATTTTTTAAAAAAAGCATGTAAATCTTTTTTGGCCTTTTAGACCTCCAATTGAACGGCAAATTATGGAAAATCAGATCCAATTTGACAGCAAAGGACATATGATATATCTATCATTCACAGGATTTCCGGTTTCACTTCACTGGAATTGACTTCAGAGTAAGCTGTGCTTGTGAATAGTGAATACAAATATGGGAGTGGGACTCCTTCTCTACCAACTACAAGTCTTCGTTTTTTTTTTTACTTTTTAAAAAAATGACCGTGTGGTTGATTTAGAATTTTTTTTATTCGTTTTAAAAATTAATTATATATTTAATTATATTAATTAATTAATAATTTACATATAATTAATTATATATCAAATATCAAAATAAAAATAAATTATTAATTAATTATATATAAATCATTAATTAATATAATTAAATACTTAATTAATTTTTAAAATAAAAAAAATTCATACCGACCATACATTCATTTTTCCTTTCTTTTTCCTTTATGCTTTTTCAACTTTCCATTCCTTTTGTTTTTAAATTTTTATCTTAGAAATTGAAAAGGACATGTAAATTTGGATTATCTAACAGCAGTGTCTTCTTTTTTTTTGGGTTACACTACCAGCAGTATCTTTTCATTCAGATGAGATTTGGCTACAAAGTAAGTGATTTTTCTAAACAGTGTGCAAGGGATGGGCTAACTTATAATTTTTTTTTTTGAAGAATTTATAATATAAATAACATCTATCTTTGTAATTTTTTAAAGATTATTTATGCTTAAAGAGTCATTCTTTTAAGTTTTTTCTTTATGCCATATAGTAAAAAACGAGTTATCTATGCTTGAAGACATGCCGTTTAGTGTTTTTCAGTCAAATTCCTGTTTAATAATGTCTACAAATTGTATCAGAATACTTCTATGCTTGAAGGTTATTCCGAGGATACCTACAGACATAATACATTGCTAAGACATGAATAAAATCAGAAATTTAGAAAGTTGGTAACAATTAATTAACTCATTTGTTAGGTTTAAATTATATATATTTATATATAATTTAAATTCTCTAAAGTGAAAGAAGTATTTTAAAAAATAAACTGTAAGATGATAATTGATAATGAAAAAAATAAAAGTTTTGATTTCTACATTTGTATAATTTATTGTGCAAGTACTTATATTTTATAAAATTTTATTTATCAATAATTATTATTTTTTATTTTACTTTTTAAAATACATCTCTTACTTTAAAAGAACTAAATCTATATATTGTATTATTTTTTTTTATGTTGGGTAAATTAGAAGTTTAAAAGAAAAAAAATTATCACATTTTAAAGTTAGATGTACTTCGGTCTACCATTAAACGACCAACCAAAAAAAAAAATCCAACTATTTAGAGTGGTAATTACTCTTTTATTTGTTTGACTAGTTTACATCTACCGTCTAGAAGCTACAAGAAAATATCTGGCAAAACCATTTACCAAATGAAAGGTCCAAAGCGATGACGTCTAACATACTCCATAACAAAAAAAGGTGTATGTATGTATCATTAAATCTGAGATATTAATTACTAATAATATAACTAATCAATTGATGCAACGGTTAATAATTAAACCGTTCATATTTTTATTGTGCCACAAATAAGAAATTACACTGAAGTCCTTTGTAAATTATATAACAGGATCCCTCCATCTTATTCCATTAAAAAAAATTAAATTATTTACTTGGTATTCATGCCAACAAAAAAAAATTATATTACATTGTCACTTCCTAAAAAATAAATAGAAAAATAAAATGTTTAAAATTATTTGCAGCATTCAGATATTAAAAATAAATTTAATAAATTGATCACACATTGATTAAGAAAATTTATAATAACTTAACACTAAATAATTCAAGCAAACAAATATTTACATAGTATAACATTACAATTTTTTATACGCTATTAGTTTAAAATTATTAAAAGAATAAATAAAAAGTACACGATTGTCACCTCCACAAATATTTACAAAAAATAAATGTAATTAAATTTCCATGTCCAACTATCAGTAAAAATAAATTTAATAAAATTTGTATGTTCGCCACTTTCGACATTAAAAAAATTATGAAAATAAAATTAAAAGTGCTTGGTGGGATTAGGAGTCCCGCCATTCTATTCAGAAAATGAAAATTACCACTCCCAAAATTCATGAAAAATAAATAATATATATAAAAAAAATAAAATTTTTCTTTACATATTAAAATTTATTTTCATGAAATACATTAAACATAAAATAAAGATCACGAAAAAAAAATAAAATTTAATTTAATTTTCATGAAAAATAAACTAATTTTTCCATGACGTAGCAGAAAATATTTTTTAAAGACAAAAAATAAATTTAATTTTCATCAATAAAACAAAATAAATGAGAAAAAATTATTACCATTAAAAAATTTATTTTTGGGCCATGTAACCAAAAAATAATAATAACGTGAACTTAAAAAAATAATAAGAGAACTAAATATATTTTTTAATGAATAGTATGGCGGGACTGGCAGTCGCGCCACTTAGGTGGTTTTTAATAATTTTTTAAAATTAATTTTAATGATTTAGTTTAACATTTTCTTTTTGGATAGTATTTTTTTTATAAATTAATTTTTAAAAATAATTTTATTGAAATATAAAAATAAAATGTAATGAAATAAAAAAATTGTTTTTTTTATAAATACGAAATTAAATTAAAATTTCATGAAATAAATAAAAATAGAATAAAATTTTCATGTGTAATAAAAAATTATGAAAAAATAAAAAATTCATTTTTGGGTCATACAAAAAAAAATAAGAAAATAAAATAAATGATGATGGATTAAAATGTAATTAAACAAGAGATGAGATACATTTTAAAATATGTTTCAAAACCAATTATACTAAGTAAATTTAATGAAATATTGATACATTTATAGCTTTAAGGTGTATAGTAGAATGCTCTATCCAAAGCAGAAGTCTTCTGTCTTTCCATTATATTTAAATGTGTTTCAACTTTCAAGCAATCTATATGCCATAAATGCACGTATTAACTGCTACACCCTCTGCATTTTAAATAAGAATGTTAATTTCAACTCACTTCGTGTTACTCAATTCATCTCAACCCGCGTGGGTGAGTTTTAAATTTGTTGTGGAGTAGGACGTGTTTGGGTTTTAGATTTATTCACTTTTATTCTATTTATATCTTAATTATTTTATAAATAATATATTATATATTTGATGTAATATGAAATATTTTATACAATGAGTAATTTTTTTTAATAACATATATTATATAGTATATGTGGGTATGATATGGGTAGGATTCGAGTTTTAATTTTTCTTTTAATAGGGTGCAAGTTTTCATTTACAAAATTTACATAATGAGTTGAAAATTTCTTTAAAAAGTGCAAGGCAAGTTAGGGGTAGGCAAAAACCTCTCATACCCTCTCTATTGTTAAGCCTAATTAAAAATTTTTCTTTTTAAAAATCCACTCTAGTTGACCTTTACTTTCTTTTTTTTTTTTTAGATTTCTTAACGAATGCTTTGAATTCATTAACTAAGAAATAAAAATAAAAATATTAAATATAAAAATAAATATTTTGAAATTAAAAAAAAGTTCATTTAATAATTAAAAAATTATTAAATAATTTAAATAATTCTTAAACAGTACTTTTAAGTTTAGCAAAATTATTTTTAATATTTTAATTTTGATACCTGAAAAAGAGAAGACATTCTTAGAATATGGACATTATTTTCTGTAAGTAACAAAGTTGATTTGAATGAGTTGAGCGTAACTTAATTGATATTTTTGTAGTCTTTATTAGAAAATTGTGATTAAGTAATGTGTATTTAATTTCTCACATCTTCAAACTTACTTAAAACAAAAAGAAAAAAAACCAAATTCAAATTGACTTCTCACTCTACGTCAATATTTAACGTGATTCATTTTCTCTTATTTATTCTTTATTGATGTAAAATAAAATAAATCGAACCCAAACTTCATAGGGTGGGATAGTCAAGTTATATGATGAAAAATACTCTTTTTTTTCTAGATTTCCCATGAAATATAATTTGATAGATTTTGTCATTATTTATTTTCTAGTGTGTATCAATGTATCCATAATATTGTAATTTGTTCACTAAATTTAAAAGAGTGTATTATCTTTTAATCAAGCGTTACAGAAACATAGAAAAAGCATTATAGGAGCAATTTTAAATATGTTATGTGGCTAATAGGAAATTATATAATATACACCCTGTATAAATAAAAATGATGATAGCATATTTTGTAATCCTAAACCCATAATAGCCTCCTAGTATATTTTCTGTTGATGTGTCTCTTGCTGTATCATGCACTTGCTAATACAATGCACTTTATATGCACTGTATTAGAAATCATATTTTATTTGGGTATCATATTATTTTAAAAAACTACTTTTCGAATAACCACTCTTTCTAAAAGAATAAGTACAACTGCAACTAAAAAATGTGATTATTTTATTATAAAGAGTGGCTATTTATTAAAAGCTTTGGGAAATAGGAATATATATAAAATAATTTTATTAGTTTGTTGTGATAATCATATTTTGAAAAATGGTTATCTCAAGAATATTTTTTTAAAAGAGTGACGTGTCAAATTTGAAATACAATAACTTTGGCTTCTTTTTTTTTTAATTCTTGATAATATTCATCGACCATCATAGGATCAAAGCTAAGTAATGGTTATTAAGATAGGTGTAATTGTTCATGCTAGTATTGTTAGAATCAAACTAAATCAGATGATTTAATTGTAAATTAGATATTTAAATAGTTATAGTTTAAAACTCAATTAAACTGCTTAATTTATTTGGTTGAATCGATTGATTAATATTATTTTTATAAAAAATAAAAATCAAGATTTTATAGATATTTTTATATATTTTATATTATTATATATGAATTATTTTTATGATATCATCTGTTTCAACTAATTAATTTAAACTTTAAATAGTTATACCAATAAAACTTGAACTAAAAGTCTCATTAATTCATTATTTTGTCTAATATGATTTTAACATGTTCCTGGATTATTAAACTGGTATCAAACAAATTTTAGTACAGCAACATTTATAAACATATGTTATATTTATAATAATTTATCCCATTACTTACTATAAACTATTACAATACTCACGTGTAAATTTATTACGTACTGGCTGGAAGTGTTCGAATGGTATCTATATCCGATAATTGATAAGGTAGAATAGCCTTTAAAAAATCAATAAATTTGAATGATGCTTATTACATTCTTGACTAATGTTGGAATAACCATGTTTGTTCATGACTTCATTCATAACTGCATGATAACATAATCTGTTAACTTGAAATATGACTGGCTAATAAAAAGACCAAAAAATCTTTGGCTAAATCGTGGACATATTAAATTGTGGCATAAAATAAAACTTAAAATGAAGTGTAATATTACGCTAGTGGAAATGTAAGGAGGTGACATTTAGCAACGTAGCACCTCGCTTGCCTCATGTCAATTGCATGGTGGCCCCTCAGATTATGCATCATCCGCATTGAAGTCGACACTATTGTGTGTCACCATTGTTTGCCTTTTTCTTTTTCTAATGACAACAACATTATGAGCAGTCTTGACCATGAAATGAATTTAGTTGCCAATCACCATCTAGTGCAAAATAAAGCTCATTTGCTTGGCTTTGTTCTGCAATATCCGCATCTACTGTCTTGGGAACTACGTAGTCATACTTACCCAACAAAGTCCCACAGAAGAAAGACCAAACATATGATCCTAGCAAATGATACGAGACCCACGAAAGTAACAACAGACCCTTGACCATTTCTACGAAGATATGCTACTTATTCAATACTTGGACTTTCACAACTGTCCAAAAATGGCCGTATTTAAGTATGGGGCAAGCTATACATAAATCAGTTGTGGTATGAGAATTATTTATTTATTTATTTTTGTCTAAATCAGTGTCACTTTGCTTACCTGTAATTTTGTATTATACATTTTCATTAAATTTAACGACAAAATTAACAAGTGATTATTTGAACTGAGGTGTAGAAACAAAATCGACAAAGTAACACTACGTGTAAACAAAATAAACAACCTCTAAACCACGTGAGTTTAGAGTCGTTTAATTTACTCTTTTAAGTATAATTGATCCTGCATAAATTGCTTTTTGTCAATTTATGAGAAATTTGAAAGAATTGTGTAACTTCAAATTTATAAATCTTAGTAGTCACCTGCCTTCCCAGTTGCTAAAAGTAGCTTATATTCTGAGCCTCTGTCCTTAACTGTTATAATAGTACTGAAATAGAAAAAAGAATTGTGTAATTTCAGTCACTTCTAGTTACTTATGTTCCCAAAATGGTCCTATCCCTAGCAGTGGTAATTAGAACTTAATTTGATAGAATCCAAAACCAGCTTTGGTCTGGAAATGTTAATCTGCCTGCGGTCCAAATAAATAGAGCATTGTAAGAGCAAAATGCACAGTGAATGTGAAATATGTAGGCATTGATCACGAACTCTAGTTTAACATGATAATCCTTGAGCAACAGATGGTAGCCACTATAAACATTAAACAGGAAACAGCATAAGCAGGAGTAGTTTGAACAAAAAAATTGAAGATCCATTTCATTGACCATCGTATATGAGATATACATAGAAATTTGCACGACTACTACATACAGCTGACTGATACATTTGCTGATAGGCACTAGGCTGTGCCAAGGTGCACCAAACCCCACTTAGGTAAACATAAAGGGTCTGTATCAGTATTAACCAGAAGGAACAAATTGAAGAAAAGCAAAAAATACATACAAGCAATAGCCGAGATCAGTGAATTGAAGTTAGGAACACAAGCCTTGAGAACTATAAAACGCCAAGATCCTTAGATGGCTGCTTCCCACCTTCAAGTGTCTAAACACGAGGTAAAATAACTCACTCAGCTTCACAAATATCTCATTTGCTATAATGCTCTTCCATTAACAAAGCCGATGATGACAGCTAATAATGCAAATCATCAAGACAAAATTGTAGGCTATGATCACAACAACCCAACATGAAGGCTTCACGTTTTGCTTGCAATCCTGCTTAAGAGCATATTGAGCCAATTTACTCGTTCATAAATTGGCTGAAGTTCATACAACATCTTTAGTTAGGATTGTTGAAGAACTAGATTTAGCTCTAGGGCCGACTTGGCTAATAAACCACCCCTCCTGCAGCAAAAAATCAGGGGAAAAGAGAGCTGTTATTCTTGGTTTCTGTATCTACATGTAAATGAGATGTCAGAGTGATAATTACATGGCATTTCAAGAATTATTGAGTATCACTTTACTCAATTCAGTCAGAGGCCATACCCCATACAAGAGGTTGGGACCAAAAAAATAACGACACCCTTGATGGATGTAAAGAAACAGCTTAAAAGTTCACAATTTAACAAAACAGAGAGGGATTGACACTTGATAAAAATCATACGCAATACAAGAGGTTGTTGAACAAACCCTCCCCACTCCCTTGCAAAAAAAAAAGACCAAAAAAATAACGACACCATTGATGGATGTAAAGAAACAGCTTATAAGTTCACAATACTCATTTAACCAAACCGAGAGGGGTTGACACTTGATAAAAATCATAATGAATAACCTGCCAAAAAGGGAAATGTATAATATATAGTTGCATACACTACTTTCCTTTTTCTAACATAAGAATGCTATTTTTTAAGTTATTTGATTCTTACCACAAAGGACATGTTCAAAATTATGAAATCAAAACTGGCAAGGACTTCCTTTATTTTCTATATTAAAACCATCAGTCTGCAACATTGCTTTCAATATATTTTGTCAACACTAAAGACTGCAGGATTACCGTATTAGTATTGGAAGAATCATTTGGATCTTTTGCAGTTGCATAAAGCACTGGTTGCAGCATTCCCGCCTGTCCTCAAGATTTCATATAATTTAGAGTCATTCAGATATAAACTACATGAGAAAGTGAAAGGAATATTGGGTGAAAACGGAGGGTACCTTTGCTCTGCATGTAGATCAACCCCAACAGAGGGAGGTGCTGAAATGGTTGAACGAATCGTTGAACCGAAAGCTGCTACAAGCTTTAATAGCATATCTGATGACACCTTTACATGTCTGCACAGTAAGAACAGAGTAAATGTCTATCAAAGGCCCATCAGTAGAAACACCCATGAGATTTCAAGCTCCTATTGTGAGATCATGGCCCACATATTAAAAAGTACACACTAAGATGAGGTCAAATAAGAGGTCCCACATAGTTCAACTACCAGCATGAGTTTTCCTGCCACTATATTAATAAAGAATTACCGTTCTATGTTGCTATCCAGCAAGCCTGTGAGCACAGGAAGTAAGCAACAGAATAAATCTAAGGTGAGAACCTCTGTCTTCTCCACAAGGACACTGATAACATCTGCTTGAACCTGCATCCAGAATTCCAGATGAAATTGTTTTCAGGACTATATATTCAATAAGAAGAGCATAAATTTCTAGTTAGAAGCATTAAACACAGAACAAGCAACAAGTCAATTGACACACAGCCACTTCAAAAAAATACGCACAGATTGATCTGGCAGCTTTCTCAAAGCATTGATGGCACCTTTAATATCATTGTGCTCCCAAAAATGTCGTACCACCTGCAAATGCACATTATTACCAGTCAGTGACATTAGGTACAAAATGTTTCCAGTTTTTATCATTTTCTTTCTTTAGCCCTGTTAAGCATACAAAACAAAGATGCACCTTTGCACATCAGCATATAGCCAAACACTTACTTATAAGTTCCATGGTTAATATTACAGACTGGAACAACAATTGTAATTAACAGAGACCTAGTATGCAAACAAATAATATTAATATTAATGACTAGCTAAAATTACCTGTAATTTTGTCAAGCGTGAGCGAAGATTACTTAATGTTACATCATGATTTTGCATTAGACCTTCAATGATTTCCCCTTCATTTGCAGAATTTGAATCCCCTCCAGAAATTTGAGCCTGAACTTTCTGACAATATGATATAACAGGATAAATATGATCGAGTTGAACTAACCCAAAGCAACAATTTGTAAAAATCAGATTGCATGCTTGAGTTTGAACTATCAGAGTCTTTAAAGACATGATATTTCATTTACTATTTTATACATTATAGAAGAGACCAAAATCCAGAGGAAATGAAAACAGAAGAAGAGCAATAACAATTGATCAATGATCAAAACTCCTAAGGACTAGGAGGTGGTCATGCAAAGGTTCTAGAGAAAAGATCTGAG
Source organism: Styphnolobium japonicum (assembly GCA_023212625.1). Classification (NCBI taxonomy): domain Eukaryota; kingdom Viridiplantae; phylum Streptophyta; class Magnoliopsida; order Fabales; family Fabaceae; genus Styphnolobium; species Styphnolobium japonicum. The sequence continues at coordinate 4,469,860 of JALBWW010000003.1, forward strand.
GAGCTAATTCCTAAATCATGATACCATGTACTCTTTTAGAGCCTGTTTTAGTAGATAATAGTTTCTTCATAAGATATTTGCCTCTTCTGGACCTAACTTAAGCTATTACTTTTTATCTAGGTGTTTCAGATCAGTTATGAATTGCTCCAAGTGGATACCAGTAACACATAGCACTTAAAACGCAGTTGGATCTGGTGCAAAAGGGAACTTGTTTGTTGCCTAAAGTTCATGAGTTGATGGGTTGCGTTTTGTATTATTTGTTTTATTTGAGTTTGGGCTTCCTATTGTAAAAAGCTGAAAGCTTAGTAAGCTTCCAGCTTAAGGGGAGTGTCAAGAAGTATAAAGTACTTAGGAAAGTCGCCAAGGGTAATAGAGTGATTCCTTGTAGTAAGCTTAAAGTAAAGGGTATTATGTATTCATGCTTGTAGTATTAGTATATATAGAGGTTTGGGGTTGGCATATGTAACAACTATTCAAAGCAGTTTTAGTGAATCTATTTTGCATTCTCTTCACCTTTCTTTCAACCTTGCCATGCTTCCTATCTTCTTTAAATGATATCCAAGCAGTACCATTACCATCCACCTAAAACCTTAGGCCCCCAGCCTAGCAGGAAAAAAATTGTAAAAATGAATTCCCAGCAACCTCGGAGGAGGCTAATCTGACCATTCCATTCTTCTCTTTTCATTTACATTACACCTCAGATAACATCAATTCTTGTTTTGGATGTACTACAAGAACGACTCTCTTAACCCTTCAGACTTTTGTAAGTACTTTATACTTAACAGAACTAAAGCAAGAAGAGAAAGTTGATAGCAAATGCATAAGAAAATCTGAGAAACCGAGACCTGAAAGAATCAAATATAGATTTTCCTGATATCATGTTGAATTACAGATTTCTAAAATTTTAATGCTATGTTTGGTAGAGAGCATTTGGATGGAAAAGAAAGAAAATGGCGCATGTATTTGGACTATGCATATGTCCAAATATATGCACAATTTCCTTTCTTTTCAACCTAAACCCCTTCCACCAAACATACTCTAAGAGACCAAAAAAAAAAAAAAAGCCACAAATATGTTGATAGACCCTTGACCCACGTTTATAATAGAAAAAGACGGGTTGGGCTGAATAAGAATGGGCCTAGTGGTGGGTTCCATGTTTATGAAAGGAGGAAGAATAGAGGAAATGCAGGAAATTGGAGGGAGCCTACTAACTGTGCAGAAAGAGCTAAAAGGGAAGTTGGTTAGTGAAGAGTGGGATGTCAGTAACAGCATGGACAGCTGGCACATGCTGAGTGGGGAGGAGGATTCTAGTATCATACCAGAGGGGGAAAACGTGAATAAGGAGCAGAAGGGAGAGAGAGTAGGATCAGAGAAGAATTTGGAGGAATAGGAAGGGGTTGGGAGTGTGCTTAGAGTCTGCAACCTGCAGTCCTCTAGAATTACATTCTGTTTCTGTTTTCTGGTTACTATCTTTTACTCTAATTTAGTCTTATACAGAGGATTACCTATACTTGTATGGATTATTCTCCAGTATCTCTATATATACGTTTTCAGTTCTATCGTAAGTATATCAAGCCTAGTACACTTCAGCAATTTTTCTATTGGATAGTTGCTTGCTTATAAGTTATAGATTGGAACCTACATATCACAAACAAATTTTCAGCTAAAAAAAGTAGAAGCTACAGGGAGATGCCAGTATCTAAACTTCTGTGAAGCCTTCTTTTTGGCTGAGCTAGAATTTTACCAGTATGTTGGGAGATTTATCAGTTTCAGATATTGTGTTGGGAATGGAGGGTGTACTGTTTTGATCTTCATTGCGGGGAATTCTTTCCTTCCTCTCAAATATCGCCGTGGGAGATGCATTAATTTGATCTTCATGGTGAATTTTTTCCCACCCTTCATTTATTGTGGGGAGGGATGCATTAGTTTGATCTTCATTTATGTGAATTCTTTCCCTTCTTTCAAACCTCTCAACCAGAGAACGGGTCCTTCCTCGTACAACAGCAACTGACAGAAGCAGAATCTAAAAATATTCAATTTTCAGTGGCTTTTATACTAACAAAACTACATTTATAAGACATGGCAAACCTCCATTGACATATTTAACTGGACTAATCTCTTCGTTGCAAGGAGAGGATTCATCACCTGAAATATAATGGAAAATCACTTGTAAAGTCAAAAGACTCAAAACTTCAATCATGAATAATAAGCCATAGTATACATAACATATCTGTTTGAATGACCTTATACATGGCATGTCAGCACTTTTACTAAAATAGAACCAAAATCTCAAACAATCTACTTGTCAGAATATCTACTTATTAACACCCCTAAAAAGAGCTTATCTGTCAAGAGTGTTGGCCAACAGTTTATTCACTATTTTTCAAAAGGAAATTGAAGGTGGAAATGAGAGGCATACTTCAATGTATAGAATTTCAGTAACATCTTCACAGACTTTACAAAGATATTTTAGATATAATGAATAAATGAGAAACAAAATATGATTAGAACTTAGCTTATTTGAGAAGGTTAAGGTAGCATGTGGCATCAACTAAAAATACAGGCTGGGATCAGAGTGAAAAACAGTTATTCAACAAATCAAACAGTTCAGGGCAATGATGTCCAACAACAATTTACCCACGCTATAACTAAGGAGGGAGATAGAAGAGAATGGTGGGCAGTTAACTCATTTTATTGAAGTGGAAATATAAAGTAGACAAAGGAAATTAAGAGAATAATATACGGAAATATAATCAGTAATAACTTGCATTTGACCCGCTCAGTGGTTTAACTCCAAAAACTTACGTTTTTCTTGGTCAGAAAATCTGTGAGGTGACAAAGTCTTTTCAAACTTGTCGGTAACACTCTTGATAGGATGTTTATCTTCACAAGATTCTTTGACTTCATTCTGAGATCCTAGCTTCATTTGGAACTTAGGATCTTTTGCACTGTCTAATTTACTTGCAGTATCACAAAAAATTCCAGAATCCACATCTGCTGAAAACCTATCAACATCAAATCTGCCAGTGGATGCTCTCCGTACATGAGCTGGTTTAAGTAACATGCCGGGTTTTGTCTTTGAAAAGGTGATGGTCTCTTTTCCAGATTTTGCTGAGTCCTTACCATCAGGAATGTCGCGAGGTACTACGTTTGGCACAATGAAAGACTTTCTAAGCGCTTGTTCATTTGATTTTGCATGAACTCCTGTTGCAGGACTCTGCTTCAATGTTCCCAAATTACAAATTTCCTTGGATTCCTCTGTGAAATCTACTTTTGGAGAATTAAAAGACCCGGATCTCTGTAAAGCAACAGGTTTCCCTCCAGAAGCTTTATATGGAAGAAAATAGCATTTTATTAGATACATAAATATATATATCATCTTAATCTGCATTCATCATGTCAAGAACTTCACTACATGCTTGTGTAAGTTAAATTTCCAGTTTGAGTCACTTCAAGAAAATTGTTTGTAGATCCTTCACTGAAACAATCCACTGATGCAATGGCAGCATCCTATGGCTATCTATTAATTTGCTTAGATGTACTATATGGTGCAAAATCTATTTTACAAGCTCAATTCTTTCAGAATTTTAACAAGCCAAATCTAATATTAAACCAATCAATAAACCAACCTCATACCGTGTTGGTGATGCAGGTTACACTACACAGCTTCTAGCTAAGCCAGGTAAATGTTAAATCTCAATAGGTCAATACAAGCTGGGTTTATCAAGTTAACCAATGCCAAGATGGGGTATCACTAGAAACTTTAAGAAAGCTAATGACTTATGCAAGTTAGCAAAGTAGTTTTAGTAAGGAAATTGAGAAATTATTACGATTAGGTGGAAGAATTAATTGACAAACAATACCCTGCCATTAAATGCAACAATAAACAATGCAATTAATACGGAACTTCAATTTTCAAGAATTCAACTATGTGCTACTAGTTTTCTTCTTTTTCGAAGAGAGAAGTGCCTAAAAGATTCAATCATCGTTTGATATCGTTCTTCACATGGGACGTGTCAACAGATGATCAAACAGTCAAACTGACCAAAAAGACAAGAAAAAAAAGGGGGCCAAAGAGCAACTAAGGGAAGACAAAAGGTAAGTGGCTTACAGTCAATATATATATTCTTTATCTCTTTTGACTCTTCGGGAGACATACTGCGGAACCTAGGAGTTGGTCCCACACCAACCTCTACTTTCTCCAATTGACTTCCCTGAAGACTAAGTTTCTGCTCTGGGCATTCATTTTTCTTGGGTTCAGAGCCAGCACCATATGGTTCAATAAGCTGATACATTGAAACTAACACTCAGAATGATAGCTAACAGAGTTAAAGAACAAAGTAAAAGAATACCACACACATATAAAAATATTTTTTTGATTTATTTACAGACTAAAATGGATGCCAAGTAGTCATGCCGCAACCCCCCCCCCCCAAAAAAAAACAATAATAAATAATAATAATAATAAATTCAGTATTGCCATGTGCCAAGCACAAATGGTGTCACAATTAGAACTAAGCAATTAACATCACCCTGCATTCAGCACCCATATAAGTATGATTTCACAATCATACTTTGAGCTAAATATAAAATTATAACAGAAAGATCATGTTTTAAATTTAAAAGTAAAATGCAACAATTAAATGATAGTGGATCCTACCGATATATCTGCTACCCAGACTCCAACAGAATTTCGGTAGTATGAGCACCCCAAAAGTTTTCCATCATGAATACATAGGTCACCAAGTGTTGTCCATCCCATATCAACAGCATCATGACATATAACAGGTTCCCATGAATACACCTACAATATATGAAGCATTATAAATGATATCTTTATCCTGTTCCAGACTTCCAGGTGCTGCATTAGTATATAATCTAACTATCGCTACAATCTTTACCTTCAAACCATCCTCGAATCCAGTAAATAGGGTCCTTCCATCAGGATGAAAAGCTATTGAGCGTACCCCTGTAGCCTAATAAAAAGTAATTTAATATGATTCAGAAAAGAAATATAAATTAAAAGCCATGCAATTTATACTTATCATTAAAGTTCATTATTTTATATAAATTTTTGTGTGCCTGTACATGTGCATGCATTTGGGAGAATAAATGTACAAGTTTACATTAGCAGACAGAACAAATAAGAAAGTTCATGCACAACATAATAATTTTTGTGGACAGTTTATCATGCTACAAAGGCAATAACTTAAATACATCACAGTATTTGTGTAAAAATATAAAACATAATAACATTTTATGCATCTAAATGCTTAAAATCAAGACAAGATACACTAGTATTCGCAAGTTACAGAAAATTTTTAACCCTGATAAATGCGGAAAATGGAGAGATTGGCCACAACTACTTTAATAATTTTTCACCAAAAAACTCATTTACAACTAACAATGTGATGACAAATGATTAATCGTAAAAGTTTCCATAAAAGTTAGTAGTGGTATGAAACTGGTCGAGAGGTGTTGCAACAAGAAAAAAAAAATGAGAAAAGGCATAGATGCTAGCACAAATTATGTCATATATGGACATAATTGTTTCCTTTCAAACAGAAGAAAGATTCAGCAAGTTTAGATACCTCACGTCTGGCAGATCCAATCAGTTCAAAGGTTTCTAAATCCCAGAATTTCACTGTTTTATCTGCTGAACCTGCAAAACAATTGGTGAATTTGAATAACTTAAGAATTACTTCTTTTTTGGGTAACTTATATATGTATATAAAAGAAGTTCGTAGAAATTTTGGAGGAGATAGAGAAGGCACAACTATAAATCACACCAACATTGACACTTTGGGAAACCACACCACACATTTCACAGTCACACAAGTGCATATATCATATATGAAAACTTTATTCACTACAGATTCATATAACAGCATGCTAAGCATGTTACAGAAATGCCAAGACTGACGTCAATCTATATCAAAAGACACATGAATCTACCAAAGTATGAGAAAAAATAACCAGGCAAGTGGATATTTTGCTGGTCGGTGTTGGGTATCTCAGATTATCTAAAAATTAACATGAAGTTTTAAGATCTCAGAGTCTAGTGCTCATTACTTATGTCAGCACAGAAGTAGAAGATCCATCCATGTAAACAAAGAAAATAAAATGTGTATGATGTAGTCTTTCTGTCTCTGTTCTATTGCTGGAATAATCAAAATACATGACATCTATATTTTTAAATTCATAATTTTTTAATTCCAGAGTTCATTACTTTTAGGCTCCATTTGGATCAATCAATGCATTTAATAGAAGGTATTTGTATTTGAGTTTTTCAGATAATTTGATTAGATGGAAAAGAAGTACTGATAAATTGTTGATTTTAGACAAATCCACACTTAGGTTGAGCATTAATTATTCCTCAATATCTTTGATTGACATATGAGCTTCGGGAGTCAAGTCACGATTCAATGAACCTAGACAAGAGATGATAAATTTATGTACACATGTCAAATCAAAATACACTCTATTGAATGGATTATGTGAATGAAACCTTACCAAAATTAAGGAGCAGTGATACTGATAAATAATAATGTGCATGTTTGTCGATAGAAAGAGCTACTTTCCATCTTGATAATCCCCTTTGGAAGTCCAAAGCTCCCTCTAAAGTCAAGTCTTTTATTTGGACTGTGGAACTTAATAGAATTAATACTAACGACATGTTGCAGGTTCAAAGGCCACATAAGGCCCTTTCCCTTGATATGTGTGTGGTACTTGTTTAGAATCGGTTCCTCATCTATTCTTATGTTGTTCTGCTGCTGTTTCTTTACGGAATACATTTTTCAGCCTTTTTGGTAAATGTCGGTTGTGCCCTAAGTCCTTGGACCAATTTTTGCAGACTAGCTTTAATGGTTTTGGTAGAAGTAAAGAGGCTAGATTTTTATGACAATATCCAATCTATGCTACTATTTGGTGCATTTGGTTAGGGCGTAATGCTTGTATTTTTAAGGAGATTTCTTTGGCACAGTAGCTGATTTGAGATAAGATTGGGCATTTGGCTTCTATTAGGTGTGAAGCACATGGTCTTTTTAAGAGGATTTCCCTAAAAGATATGTTAAGGGATTGGGTAGCTTTGTTACATTGATGTTTTCTATTTTTCTTTGTTGTTTTTTTTCCCCTTTTTCGTTAAGAAGGATCCCTTATCCTCCAAATCCCTTGTAATTTTATTCTCTTCGTCTTAATGAATTTCTTATTTTATCACAAAAAAAATTGGCGTAAAATTCTTTTTGAGCAGAATGTATACTGGAAGAATTAATTTAAGTCCTCCAAAGATATTCACGACATCACATTGGTTCCCAATTTATAAATAAATCAAATTAGTCCTCTAAAGATATTGACGACATCAAATTGGTCCTTTAATGTCACATTTTTGCCATCAAATTGGTGCTTAAAATGACTTCAAATTGGTCCTTGAAGGACAAAACTAATGACATTAATTATCATTTAAGGACCACTTTGATGTCGCTAATAAATGGAGGACCAATGTGATATCACATATATTTTTGGAGGACAAAAATGAACATTTACTCTAGAAATAATTACCTTTTGAAGAATAAGTTTTATGTTTGCAAATGTTCATCCAAACGTAATTTTGTAAGAAACGTAATTTTGTAAGAATGATTTTTGTTTGGATAGCATAAGTAAAATTTGGATGTGAAATTATCAAAATGAAAATAATGCGGCGTGTAAATATATTAACTTTAATAGGGACATATGACATATCAGTAAATTACACCCAAAAATTTGCTTGAATTAATCTTTTTTTTCAGTTTCTTATCAGCAATTCCCCAAGTCCTAGCTGTCACAAGTTTATTTTGGAAGGCTAAAGCTCCCTCTAAGGCTAAGGGTATGCTTGGTTGTTAGGTGGAAAGTGAGAATGTGAAGAATTTCAAATGAAAATCACTTTACAAATGCTTGGTATAACAGAAGTATGAGAAGGTGAAAAATAAATGTAACTCATTTTCACTCTAGGCAATAAACTTGGTTGAAAATCATTTTCACTCCGTGGGATACATAATAAGATTAACACAGATGATTTGTTACAGGTGCGGAGACCTCATAAGGCCCTTTCCCCTAACATTTTTTTATGTTTTTTAAGATGTTTTAAAACCAATAGCCATCTCTTCTTGCATTGTGAGGTAGCTCAGGGATTGTGGATCAAGTTGTTTGGAGAACATTTGATTTGTCCACCTAATTTGGAGAACTATTTTTCAATCTGGTATTAAGGTTTTGGTGGTAAAAAGGAGAGTAAGGTGCTTCGGAAATGTGCTCTTTTGGTTGGCGTTTGGTGCATTTAGATGGACCAAAAATGATAAAAAACTTACTCGGCTGTTTCTTCCTTCTACTCTTTTGTGGGACAGGTGTGTTTTCCTAGCCTCTTTGTGGGTTTGCACTCATCACTGCTTTAATAGAGTCCCTTTGTCTACAGTGCAAAGGGATTGATTTGAGCTTTTGAGCTGATGTTCTTTTCCCTATGTGGTTTCTTTTTCCTTTTCTTTTAGGAGGACTCCTGGTCCACCATCTTTGTACTTCTTTCCTCACTCAATGAATTCCTCTTTTGTCCAACAAAAAAAGTGATAGGACCAACACTGGAGTTAGTTCTGACAAAATCTAGATTTATGGCGTTAATTTCCACAAGGGCAAAGCTGTAAGTTATTGTATCATATATTTAACCTTCTTTCAGCTGAAAGGAACAATTAAAGCATAACTTCAAAAATGCTCTCATGATTGGTTTGAAGTTCATCAAAAAGTCTTGAAAGAGAAATACATACTGCTTGTGTAAGTCTATAAGAGCAGATCACAGGCTTGAGCTAGCTTTGATTTTGTCAATTTTTGAAGAGGCCTGAACCCAAAGCCCGACAAAATCCTAAATAAAATGAAGCCTGAAGCCTAGCCCATGATCAGATCTTCCTAATACAAAATTATTTTAAATTTATTGTCCAAGAAATTCTTACCTTTCTCAATATATTTTCATTTTTAATGGCCATAGGTTGGGAGATTGAACCCAAAAATGCACATGCATCCCTAATTGAGGTGCTGCTGTTTCCTTGATCCCCCACAGATGCAGCATATTACATAAAGTAATGCAGCACAAGTTTATCATTAAGTTTGACCAATTATACAACCTAAGTAAACTTTCATTTAATGCACTAGAAATAATATTATCATAGAATATTTTCCTTCTATTTATCTACCCAATAAAAGCAGTAAGTAATTATGAAACAAGGAATCTTTATATAGATATTGCACATTCATAAGCATCTACCACTTCCAACTGCTCAAAGGTCACTTAAAGTCACTAAATCACCTGTAGCCAGAAGAAACTCAAGCGGATGGAAATCTATGGACCTAATGTGTCCTTCATGGAACTTGAAGTCATGCAAGAGCTTTCCAGCTGTTAGATCCCACACCTGTACATTGGTGGTAAGGTAGATCCAAAATTTATTGATAGAACAATTGTAAACATTAAAAACTATTGCAAGCCAACCACAATGAATGTCCACATTATTACCTTCACAACATTATCAAATCCACCAGAAACTACCCAACGGCCATCTGGAGAGAATTTGATAGTACTGATGCCCTGGCTATGACCCTTGTATGTATGAATACATCCTTTTTTTCGTATATCCCAAATCTTTAGATTAGTGTCCATTGAGCCAGAAGCAAAAAACTCACCAAACGGATGAAACTCAACAGCAGTACAATTGGATCTGTGTCCAGCAACAGTGCGAACCACTATACTTCAAGAACAATAATAAATATATTAGAAGCATATTGATAAATTTCAAAATGCAGGGATCCTATATTGCGCCCAACAATTGAAATAAACTTTGAGATTTGGAACTTACAATGGTACATCTAGATTCCCTTATAAGGGCATGCATGCAAAGTAGATAGCTTAACTCATAATTATTAAATCAAATAATTGTCTAAGTTTATGATCAGCAAGTTTTCATTTCTCAAGCTTACAGTCTAATGCCTCTATAAATAACACCATTATAGGTTATATAGCCTAAGACTTCAACATGAACTAATTAACTTACTCTTTGCTTCTTCCAAATCCCAAAGCTTTATTACACCTGACGATGCTCCAGCAAGAACCAACACTTCTGCTGAGTCAAAACCCACAGATTCAACTGGACTAGTATGACCACACAAGCTCTGCATACATTTACAGCAAGACAGCATTGTTAGTACATAGTTATACATGGCACTGCTGCCATCAAAAGAAAGTCACACACATGTCATAACGGGGAATCCAATCAGAGACAAAAAGTAAAGCTGATACATTATTATGATCCAAGTATGGTAGAAAAATTCAGGTTTGTAGTTTCAGCCTATTGAGCCGAAAAGAGTAAGGAAACAAAACAAAACTTATCATTTAATATGAACTGAAAGCACATCCTTCAGTCACATAAAATAACATAATTGGCGAATCAAGCAGTGCACATCAGAAATAGACCCTTCATTAAAATGGCCTGGCCAATGATCTTGCATTAGCCATATCCTAAACAAAATGCTAGAAAGACAAAGGGTGGCAATCAAACTGACCATTAAAGAAGTTGGTTTGCCAATCGTCCACAGATTGACCTTGTGATCATCCCCTCCTGTAATGAAAAGACGGCACGCCTTCTTTCCAATATTTAAACAATTGACGCTGCCTGAATGTGCCACAAATTCCTCTACGGTTCATTGGCTCAGGAAATCACATTATCAAATACACTCAACAACAGACTAACCCAGATTGAAAAAATCCAAGACCCCAACAAGTTAAAAATCATCCTTTTAAGCTAAACCAGCAAAATGTATTTCTTTTAATATCTTTTTTCTGATTTTCAACCAAAAAAAAAAACAGAATGTTTCAAATAATAAAAATTGAGTACCACAGAAATGAAAGACTGCAACTTGAAGGTTTCCATTCACTTCTGCAACATTTTCCCGGCAACCAAACAAAGCAAAAATACCTAAAATTTGAACTTTTCGCCATAACTTCCAAAATCAGCATCACATTTATTTATTCCAGAAAACAAACAGAGCATCCATTCTACATAAGCATTTTCTCTAGCAGAACATTTACTTAAAAATAATAAATAAAGGATACGTATTTTGTAGCCTTGCTTTGCCATTTTTTTGTTGGGGTCCTCAGAAAACAGCTTCTGGAGCTGAAAAGAAAGTCCTTTTTCGAGGGAAGAAGCAATTCGGGACTTGGGTTTACTTCAAAGAAGGCTCCCTCTGCTGCTGCTGCTGCTGCTGTAACTGCTACTCCGCAAGTGCGATTTAGAAGAAGGAGAAGTAGAAGAAGAAGAAGCGGTTTCTTTGGGGGGTGGAAAATGGAAATCTCAGATATGTCAGATGGGAATTGGTCTCAACAATAAGAAGAAAAAAAGGAAGAATTCAGATTCAGCACTGAGAAAGAAAGTTTTTTTTTTTTTCAAGGGGAAATAAAAAAGCTAGGAATTCCTTTTCTTTAATAAGCACTTTTCTTCCTTTTTCTCTTCCCCTTTTGATTTTCCAACTTTTTTGTGTGGAGCAAGGACGCGTAGCAGAGAACGAAAGCACTTCAACTCAGATTCCATGGGCACTGTTTCTTATTAGGACCAAAATGCCCCTGATCATTGCGAAATTACCTAAAAGCCTGTCTATCATTGCTGACGTGTCAGATCTAGTGGCATAGATTTTATTTTATTTTATTTAAGTTTTTTGAGACAAGGGTTGATTTTTTGTTTTATATTATTTTGACTTGAAGTAAGAGTTGATTGTGATTTTGTTCTATTTTATTGTGTCTTGCACGTTAGTGGTGCGGATAAAATAATTGTAATATTTTATTCAAAAATAAAAATAGATATATATTTAATAACAATTGGGGAAGGAGCAATTTGATGGGAATAAAAGGCACGAAAATGACTTGTATCGAATAATGGGAGATTCCTTATAATATAATCTTCATTTCTTCAGCTTTAATTTTTCATTATTGGGGTGAAAACTTAAGAAAGGGGTGTGCTCACTTTATTGTCATTCAATAATATGGATATATCAACTGCATTAGAATTAGTTAGTTACAAGGACAAACAAACTCAAGTAGAATTAATTATTTTTGCTTCTAAATAACTCTTGGCCAATTATTTTATCATATTATTGTTGTTGTGTTTACTATTTGGCGATATTGAGACACAAATTTTGACTCGTAAGTACTGAAAGTCTCTTCCCTAAAAAAAAATAAGTACTGAAAGTCTCTATAAAGTCTAGATATCGATTGAGCTAATCAAATTCAAACGTTATATATTAATATTATGCATGAATTAGTACGTGGATATTAAATGGTAAATGCACAATACTGTTTTCAAATACTAAGTTCAATTCATTGTGTTGAACCACATTTTACAGCATATAAATGTGGCCTAAATTCATAAATGTCCAATTACAGCACGTCTTTTCTCTTTCAAGTGTGACAAAACAAAGTGAAAAGCTATCTATGTATGATGCTCATCAACTGAATTTATAGATTTAGGTTAGATCCTTCCCTCAATACTCAATAGATTATCCGCCACCAATGTTGGTCCTAAAATGCTCATAACTAGGAAACATTAATAGAGTTTTCTATTATAAATATTAATATGTAATGTAAAATATCTTTCAGAAGAAACAAAAATAGTGTGTGGCATGTTGTTTAGTGTTGGTTTCTTTTTTCCCCCCTTTTTTCACTACTTTACATGAACCTGCTGAAAGAGTAAAAACCTTACTAAATATTATTTGAAGTTCGAGTTAATTACAAAAAGCAAACCCCAAAGAAAAAAGAGAGGGGAAAAAAAAGCATTCCATTAAAACGTGTAGAATGTAAGTTTTTGCCAACGGAAAAAGATCAAAAGGAAGTGGTAAATATATATATTTTATAATGTGAAGGCGATAAAAATAAAATAAAAAAATTGCCACTTGCCAGTGACTTCTCACTTCTGTGACGGTGGGGTTCAATTAGTGATATGTTTTCGTGTATAAGGGAATGTTTTTGCAATCAATACCACCTTTACTCAAACATGAATGTCCCTTGCATCATGAGAATTATAGCTGAAAACCATTAAAAAAATCATTAACAAGGCACAGGCATGGCAGTCCATTGTCTGCTGCAATAGATGAAACATTGCCAAGAATTTGTAGCCACTCTTTTTTCCCATCCAAGCAATGTAGCTATAGTTTTCCCTTGGACTTTTAATAGATAAAATTAAAATTCTTTGAGCTTATTAATGATATCTTATATATCTTCTTGAATTTTGTTTTATAGGCTTGTGGCTGGAATTATGTAAAACAAAGTCATAAGTGAAAAAAATTACAAATCTATCAATGATAACAAGTCGCATGGGTGTATTCAAGTGCATGATTCTTATTATGTTTGTGAAATAATGTTAGGTTACTATTTTGAATCTTATTTTATGATTCTTCTCATGGGTACCCCTTCATCCACCTTGTACTAATAAATAAATTAAAACTAGTTTGAAATTTAATTTCTTTTTTGTTTTCTTCGAATCAAAACCCATAAAGAAAATTTCATTTGCGAAATGTGACACATTTAGTGTGTGTTTGAATTAGATTTTGCAAACTTCATCTTAAATGAACTTGATTTTGCAAACTTGATTTTAATAAGAAATGAGTTTAAGTAAAATGATTTATGTTTGAAAACTTTTATTTAAAAATTAATTTTGTTACAAGAATGTTGTTTGGATAATATTAATAAAATTAATTTTTTTAGATATGTAATTACCAAAAAGAATAGGAGCTATTTTAAATTAGATTGTTAATAAATTGATGTTAAAAAATTAATTATAAATAAATTGATGGCAAAAGATATTTTTAAAAAAATTAAGTTTGCTAGGAATATTATAAAATAAAATCACTTTAAGTATAACTATAATAATATTTTTAAAAATTATTAAGTTATATTTATTTAAATATTATTAAAATAGTAATATAATATCAAATTATAAGGATGTTTTTGTCAATGCATACTTAAACAATTTTTTTATCGTAAAAGTAATAAAATGTTATTTATGTCTAAATCATACTTTAAGTATAACTATAATAATATTTTAAAAATTATTAAGTTATATTTATTTAAATATTATTAAAATAATAATAGAATATCAAATTATAAAATTATTTTTTTCGATGCACATTTAAACAAATTATTTTATTACAAAAGTAATAAAATATTATTTATGCCTAAATCATGTTTGAGATAAAAATCTCATTCATTTTTTTAATCGAAATTTCTTCTAAATCAAAATTTCTTCCAAACATAAAATCTTAAAAACCTATTTACATATTAGAAAGGGTTGCCCACCAAAAGACACTCTTAATAGCCAACACACACACAGATACATTGGAAGTCCTAGGTTGAACAATCAAGCTGAGAGAACGAGTTCTATTTTTCTACTTATTCTTGGTATTTTTTTGGTATTTCTTAAATCATTTAAGTATTTGACTGACAGAAAGAGAAAATCGTCGTACAACCCGTGGCACACATCGTTTGTCGTTTTCCTTTTTTTGTTTTGTTTAGTTTTTCTATCGTCGTTTTAATGTCATCAACTTCAACCTCCATTGTACTCTGTTTTTACCTTTCAAACTGGAGCACAAAATGACAAGGAAAATAATGCAACAAGAGAGAGTTGGAATGGGACAACAACACTGCTTACGACATGACCATGTGCACCAGCAGAACAGAGATAGATAGAAGACCTGTGACTGTAAGCAAATGTTTCGCTGCAAACAAGGAGAGGGAGTCACAAATTTGAAATTTACGCTAGAGAAGAAGGCTCAAGGTTCTGCTTACTTATGAGCTATATTGTTATTATATAAACCTAAGCTTGAGCATTCATGTTAGGCATATTAGGGACCTCTAAATAGAAAACCCTTTTAAGTAAGTGACTAATTCCCGCATAAGTATCCACCTAATCCCAACTTGTTATTATGTGCTTAAATGAGTTTTCAAAACTAATTCATCACATATAATATAATAAGAAAATTGTTTAGAATTTAGAATATGTATTTTTTAAATTATGTTAATTACATAAATGTTTAATTTAGACATAATTATCATCATATATAAATACTTATTCAAACGACTCATCCTTTTATAAATCCTAATGCATTGAAACCGATATAGAGCTTTGGGCCTTTGAGCCTATCTCTTAAGTTTAAACCATATGTTTACTCTACCAACAAAATAACTAATAATAAATCAAATCAATTCTTTCTGACACTTAAAATTGGAATCCACTTCAACTAACCACTTCTCGGTCAACATAACCCTCTTTTAGTCTTTTACACATTATGTAGACCAAAATCGTAATTTCAAACCAATTTGTGGACAATGTCGGATGACATACTCGCTGGGAGTATGAGCCCATCACATCTCTGGTAGATTAGCATTAATAAATTAAGGGATTAAAAATTCAATTGGAAAAATAAAGTACTACAGCACAACATTCCAACTAACTCATAATTACATCAATAAGCAGAATTCACACATACACAACAAAACAATTAAGATCTCAATATCAAAATACAAAGAATGGACAGGTAAAGTCCAGAAAATTTGGGAACCAAAGCCTGTGTCTTCGGCTCATTTCCTAGCTAAGGGAGTTCATCATCTTACTGATAGCTACATGTCCCTTTACATCATTCGCAAGAGATCCTGAACAATTTCAGACATTGCTGGACGGAATTCGGGTTCACGCTAGAAGAAAAATAATAAAAGGAAAATAAATGATAGGCAATAAGAAAGTGTTATCATAGTTACACCTCAAATAAACAGGTTAAGATCCTTATATTTTCTTTTATTTCTTCTTAGTTCTTATCCCTCCGCCTGAAAAAAAATAGATAAATAAAACCTTGCACATGGTAACATCAACCCTGATATCTACTATCTTTGCCACGAAGTTACTTAGTAACTGGATAGGCTAATGTGTTTTGAATTCACAGCAATATTCCTTGGAAGGTCTTCCTCCTAGTGACACTTCATGTTATAGTTGCATGTTTCCAATTACACTAGACAAAGAATTTGGAGACTAAAGATTTGGTAACAATGCAATGCATGCCTAGATGTTTGATAATTAAAGATTACATTTGTGCAATGAACCATGAGACAACATACAACCCCAACATCACTTTTCCTAAAAGCATTCTTACTTTTCCCTCTTTTTGGGTTTGGCGTGGGAGAGTAAAGCAGAAAATTACCTGTACACATGAAGAAACAATATCTGCAAAACGTGACAAGGACTTCATAGGATAGGCTCCATTTAAGCAGGGGTCAACCATTTTTGACAATGCATCAATGTCATGGAGTTGAGGGACTGCCCATCTGACCAAAAATTGCTCTCCACGAGGCCGTGACCTAAAACATGTATGGTGCCTTAGCCAAATCCAATACTTTAAATATGGCTTTTGTTTAGCTGGTATTATTACTGTAAAAGATACTGAACACAAGTATCTAAATTACTAATGGGATTGCTCACCTGTCATAGGATTTTCGTCCAGTGAGGAGTTCTAGCATTACGACCCCAAAACTGAAGACATCACTTTGCTGTGTATAACTTCCAGACTCAAATTCTGGAGCACTGTAACCATAAGCTGTGAGGAGGCGTCCTGACAACTGAGATAGTTGCACCAATGTTAGCCAAAAATGTAACAAAAATAGAAGAAAAGCTAAACTTATATCTCATGTCTGTAAACAGAGTATTTGCTGCCATCTTACAAGCAGTAAACCCCCCAATATATGGAATCCAATTTTCAGAAATTCTGAGCACTGGGAGAATTGGAATCTAAGTCATGAAGTTTCATATCCTTCAGACAGCTTACAGAAACAGACCAACCATCCATTTGTGTTCTTGGTATCACCTAAGAATTTTTATATTCTAAAAACTAGCTTCCTTTTCACAGTCTAACCAAAAAAATCAGATCATATGTTTTTGTACTTCCATATGTATATCATGTTTTTTTAGGCCATAAGTTCTGTAGCATTCCAAGAATGTCCAAAACATAGTTAAGAAGCCTAAAAGCACAACTTTTTTTTCTTATGAGCCCAAACTAGATATCAGTTGAAAATTTATATCTGAAGAAATTAAAACTAAAGAGATACCTGACCAGCAGAGCCAGACGATAGTAAAGGACCTAATCCACAATCAGAGACATGCACTTCCAGCTTGTCATTCAGGAGAACATTTGCAGACCTAAAATTTCGGTGCACAATAGGTGGCTGAAAGTTCTCATGCAGATACCTTATCCATGAAAAAAAAAGGAGTTGATCAAAGTTTAGGGTGTCAACAAAACGATCAATGCCTTAGCTTAGTGCTGATAGTCTGAAAAATAACCACTTTATATGGATGGAGACCCAATTTCACATCATATGCTTAAAGAACTCCTTGCACAAATGCAAGTTGCAAGTGTGTAAATCAAGGAATATCCTTGGATAATAATAACTGACATACAAAAGCCACGTTTCCAACCTCCAAAACAAGACGAGTTACTCACTGACCAATATTTAGTTTATCTAGCTAAACAAAAGGGTATTTGATTTTGTGAGTAGGTTGCTAAACTGAACTCACTCTAAAGCTCTTGCGGCTCCAAGTGCCACCCGAATGCGTGCATTCCATGAAAGTTTAATATGGCGTTCATCATCCACATGCAGTGCATCATGTAGGGTCCCATTACAGCAATACTCGTATACAAGTAATCGTTGGCTATACTCAGCACAGTAGCCCATAAGCTTTACAATATTAGCATGTTGAATGTTGGAGATGCTGGACACTAATTGAAGAAACTGTTCATGATTTTGCCCCATGGAAGCAGTAGCATCCAGTTTCCTCACTGCCAACAGCTACAAAGAAGATCGTAAAGCACCAGTTAAGCAAGTGAAACCAGGAGAGAGAGATAGTAACAGATCATGTCAAACAAGCAAGAAAAAAGGGTTGTACAGAAAGCTGTGAAAATCATAAAGCAGTAAATTACTTATAATATATGAATCAAGGCAAAGTCTATGGTACACTCACAATAGTTGAGAGCACCAGATTAGAATTATTTAAAATGGATGGTCTGGAGCGCATAACTTCATATTATAGTGACTGATGACTATTTTGTGTGCAGTTTTAAGTGTTGCTATTTTCTGGTTTATGAAAATTCCTTATTAAGAATATCAATGACCTAATCAATGATCACGAATTCCATTTCCAGAGATGAAGCTGGCAGGACCACACAGCCTTCAAGGACAAAACTACCCAACCAGAAGTCCAGAACTTGTTCTTCAATGGGTTAGAGGATTAATTTTCAAGAGAAATGGTTGGGGTCATAGAGAATACCAACTGGTCTTAGAAATTATTCAACATGATCACAATAAAGCCAGTGATGCAGTATTACAACATTTGGAGGGGGAGAGAAAAGCAGTGTGAACTTCAAACTCAATATTTTCTTTGTTTACTAAGGCTAGGTGGAAAAGAAAATACTTCCCAAGCATATTGAGAGGGACCAACAAAAAATGAACAAGCAAGCTCCTGCCATCTCCCAAAAAATCCCCAGTAACAAAAGGGAGAAGCATTAGTATTCCTATTGCTAGAAGCATTAAGATTAAATACAAACAAGAAATATGTTGACAGAGAGAGCATTGCCAAGTTTGAGAGACAATGAACATAAAAGAATGCCCACATACCAGCAGATAAGCTGTAGTCAATATAAAAGAATCTTTGTTTAAAAAATAAATAAAACAAACTAGAATAATATTACCTTTCCATCAGGGAGCTCAGCCTTATAAACAGGCCCAAGTGAGCCTTCCCCAATATAATTTTCTTGGGAAAAGCTATTTGTATACTGCTGAAGTGATGCAACAGTATAAACATTGATGGGACTTGTCATAACTTGTCTTTCAGTTAGTTTGGAAGGTATAGCCGGATTGATGATGACCTTCTCACCAGGAATTGTCAGGAGAGCATGTGGCGGTGGCTGCAGGGGTGAGAGTTTGGAACCCCATCCTGTGTTGATTAATTCACAACCATTATTGCATTCTGAAGTTGCAGATACACTTTTCATATACATTTCTTGTTCCTGCACCCTTGGAATCAAATCAGTTCTTCTATTCGGAACTTCATGTACAAGTGATGGTTTCTCAACTGCTTCATTTGGAATTGCAAATAGTTTGAGAAGCTACTTTTGAACAGATAAAGATAAAAGACAAAGAGCTCTGTCTAATATGTATCAGATTTACCTTTCTCCTCTTGATTAGTTGTTTCAAAAGAAAAGTCACTGCATGTAGGTTTATGCGCATACACACCCACGTCATGTTTCTTAGCATTTTTCTTCTCTGGCCTTCTCTTAAAGCACCACAACATAAAAAGACAAACTCCTAATGCGATAAATATTAAAAAACCCGCACCAGCAATCCAAACGACACTCTTAGCTATGAAAGACTTCCTAGAACTTGAAGGCATTGGTGCTTTCAGGGTAGAGGGACTATTTGCCACTTTCCAAGGTGATTCTTCGGAGGATGGAGCCATAGCTATAGGTGAAGGGGATGCAGCAAGAGGTGATGGAATAATGGTAGAATTAAATGGATTCCCATCTTTTCTGCAAGAAAAATGCTACTATAACTAACTTGAATAAAATATCTGGAAATAAGGTTATGAATTCATTTATCCTAAAGCCATATGCAAAGCAACTAAGCGAAGAAAAATATGCTTAGAACATCTGGAATAAAAGAATCCTAGTACAGTATTTTAGATTTTATTGTTATTTCTCATATTGGAATAAAAATACAGTAGGAAATTTTCCCATGTGACTTCTCCTTGAACGTCAGAATGATCACATTTGAACCGAAGTTTTGAAAAACAGGGAATTTCGCTAAAGAAAAATGCTTCAAAATAGAAAAAGAAAAATTCAAAGTTCAAACCATGACTCACCTGAAATTAGGGATACTCAACAATTTTGGAGGAATTGGCCCAGAGAATAGATTATTCTCTATATTCCTACATAATAATAAATTCACAGTTTAACCAAAAAATACACTTTCTACTTCCTATGCATTATAGGAGGACATAGATAATATCATAATATCTATTTATATATGTGTAAAAAGCACATGCGTAGTAAGAATTGTACAGATCCTGAAGGGGGAGGTCCTGCAAAACATAAAGGGTCCCAGAAAGTTGATTGTTCTGCAAGTGTCTGCAAAATAAATAAATAATAACACATCCTCATGGAACAAGTAGGCAAATAGAATTTATTAGTTGCAAGAAAATTTTACTCACAATGTGTTAAGAGATGACAAACTCCTTATTGAGGAAGGCAGCTGACTACTCAAGTTGTTCCCTGACAAATCCCTGCAGCATAGCACGTGATTTCCATAAATAGCGGATAAAATAAAGAGAAAGAAATATCAATGAGAAAGAGATTATGCAAAAATATAACATATCAATATGGCATCATGAGAAGAAAATATCTTATAAACTCACAAGTCTGATAATTGAGTTAATACGGATAAAGCATCTGGAATGCATCCAGTTAACTGATTAGCTGACAGAGACCTAAATGTTAAAAAGAAACAAAAACTGGTTTAAGGAGGTATGTACTTATGGATACGGCAACAAATGATTTACTCAATACAACAAGGAAAATCATGAATTTAGAGATGATAAAGATAACATACAAGTTCCTCAGAGTAGGGGGCAAAGTGTATGGAATGCTCCCTCCAATGTGGTTGTTGCTAAGATCCCTGCCCAATTGTGGAACAGAAAGCTTCATGAGGTTTCTAGTGCATATAATTACACAATTACAGAACCAAAACAAGTAAGCATATTAAACAAATGTATCCATTTTCAATATGCATACCCACTATTAAAAGTATATAAAACCTTACCAAACAGTTATTTCTTCTACTGGTCAAGAGCTAAAATTTCCCAAATAATCAAAACAAAACTGACTCCTCTAATCACCCGTGACTTTGGGAAAATAGGAGCCTAGTGTATATATTTACAGAATTTTAATGGTTACTAAGGAAGCAAATGCAATATGGCAGATCAACTCATTCTAAATCACAGTAACATAGATACTGCTGAATTTCGTGATTCTGAAAGACACAAAATGTTTAAATGTGTAATCAGTAAACACAGGCAACATGTACGATTAACTTGAAAAGCGACACTTACATGTCTATGATGGATGGGAAATACAAATTACTGCCCAACTGTCCACCTAAATTCATGCTTCCAAGTCGTCTGTCAACCCAAATATAAATTTTACTGAGCCTTATCCCAAGTGTTTACATTCAGCTCTATCAATCAAACAACTCAGTAAACACCAAATAAAACATTATCCTTTGAAAACAATTCTCTAGAATATGAAAACAATAACACAATATTAACAAAAAAATAGTTTAAGAAAGGGAGGATGGACATACAAGGCCGTTATGTTGGAGAAGACACAATCCACACCTTGCCACAGTTCCAAACATGGATCTCCTCCCACGGCTTTCCACCCTTGAAGAGGTGGTGAGCCCAAAGCAACATATAAACTATTGATTGCTGCAACTGTGACCATAACACATATTAAGAGACATAAGCTTAGATAACTTCTACACTTACAAACAGAACATGCATGATATTTAACTAGGTGAGGTTCCCCATTCAATTTAAGACCATTGGTTTGTAAAAGTTCCAGAGTAGCCCTGTAAATCTTTCCCTTCAAAGGAATACCTTTAAACATCAACTTTTGAAGAAGCATGGCTAAACAGAGAAGGCATTGGAGAATTTACTTTGTCGCCGCAAAGAGTCAAGCATAATAAAATTATTAAAATAAAATAAATAACGATTAACAGCTAAAAAGAAAAAAAACAAAACAAACTATTTTAAGGTTTTCTATTATTGTTTTTCTTTTGCTTTCTCTACACCTTCCCTGAGAACGAAACAGAGCATCATAAATTAGAAATAAAACTAGGAAATGAGAAGCCTCCACAATACCATCAACCATGTCAGTGTCCCCAACACAGAAGGTTCCCGTGAAAATCACCATCGAGGTGACAAAGATTCGCACATGCAACTCCAAATTCGTACAACCCATTTCCTCCAAAGGGTCGGTTTCCAACACCCACCTCCTTTTTGTGCTCTTTCTTTCTCAGGATACCACAAACAAGCCTCAGCAGCCACACTGAACTGAAGTAAACGAAGCTCAAGATTTAAAATAGAACCAACAGAACAAGACAAAGGTAGAAACTTTCCCAAGAATCTGCATAATCCTGATAAGCAAAACAAACCCTTTGCAGAGCTGCGGAAAGGGTCCAAAATGGCAGCAAAAAAATGGGCAAAAAAAAAAAAAAGGTTTCCTATGGTACTATGGACTATGGAGAGTGAAAATGGGAGAGAAGGTAGAGAGGGAGTACAAAAATGGTTCCCAAAAACAAAAATGGGAAATGTAATGAAGAGTTGCAAAGCCCTTAAGGATGGTTGTGAAGGTTACAGTTACGGTCCCAGTTACAGTTACAGCAGCATCAACCAAAGCAAAGATGAGAAAGAGAAGATACAGACACCATACTGTGTGTCTCAGGTGAAGCACAGTGTGTGTCCTGTACTGTGATCATGTCTGTATTGTTTTGCTTTCTCTCTTCCCGAAAGGCAAAAGCAAAGGCAAACGGAGCGTTTTACTTTTATATGAACCATAATTCAATTTTTTTTTTTTTAAATGTGGATTGTGGGCTCCACCATCCTGATGGTATTTTTGCAGCACAATTTAAAGTCGTATTACTATTTATGTCATGTTTAGATTTTTTGTAAAAAATTATTGTCAGGCGTCATTCTTATTTAAAATTGAGTATTATATACACACTACGTATAAATAGATGAAAACCATAAAATAATTATCAGTAAATTAAGATTTACTGTCAAGCGAAAAAAATTATATGTGGAAATATCGTATATTAAATCTATTATACAAACACGTTCCTGAAAGAAATATCTAAAAGAAGAAGAAAATTAAAAGATTATCGTGATAATTATATTAGCTTATTTTCTAGGTCATCATTGTTGTTATCATATGATAATTAATGTTATTACATGCATACAAGAGCAACCGATACCAAGTTAGGTTTGTTTCACCTTTTTGACAATGTAAACCTGCACAAATATCAACGCAACTTTATTGAAAGAAAAAAAAATCCTTCTCTTCAACGATCATTTCGATCTTTCAAAATCGTATAAATAAGCAATTAGTCTAGTAAGTGATATTTAAAAAATAGTAATACTTAATAAATATTTTTTTTATTTGAGCTTGTATTACAGGAAAAATTCACACATGTGAATTGTATGTTGTTAATTGAGTAATTTATCATTTAATTTTGTTTAACTGATTATGTAAAAAAAATTTAAAGTATAACAATTTAATCATATATTATCAAATCATTATAAAAGTTTAACTATTATAATACTTATTTAAAAATTCAATTTTTTTTAATAAGTACCAACATATTATTAGATGATCATGTAAAAATTATATACTTACTAATTTAAAATCTTATTAAATAATACGATTATTATTTTAATTTATTTTGAATATTCTACATTTAAGTACATATTTCATATAATATGTAAACTGAAACTATTATCTTTTTATTTTAAAATTATGAAGTGTACTCTCATCCAAAAAATTAATAATTATGAAGTGTATTTAAATTTTAGAGTCTTAAAGGTATGTTTGAGAGTTTTAAAGAGGATGAAAGGAGTGGCTCATAATGAAATAGAATATAATGAAAAAAAATGGAATGGAAAGATAAATGTCACTATATTGTTTGGTAGTGTAATAAAAAAATAAAATAGACTCCTTACACTATTCTCGCAAAATCATATCACCTCTCCTAAACACCTTAATTTAAAAAGACAACAAAATTAAAGTTTTTAATGATAAAAAAATGTCTTGAAATCCCTCTATTGTCACTCCCTTCTATCCTCTTTAATAACTTCTAAACATCTATTTTATAAAATTTATTATGTGATTCCATTCAATTCCCTTACATGCCATTCTCCTAGACATACCCTAAGTTGCCATCCTAAATGCGCTTACTTTTTTGTCTTCTCATTATCTTGTTATCCTTTTGCTTTTATAAAGGGTTTCATGGCGGTTGGTTGTGAAACAGATCACAGAATAAGCAATTTTAGTACGAATTAGACTAGAACCTACATGGTTGGTACATGGATGATTAGCCAAAGAGGGATAGAAATAATTACTCACACATTTAATCAATCTGTCAAAACCATTGTCTTAAGTGGTGCAAGGTACAACTTGTGTTTGCGTGCAGATCACATTTTGCACTTGCAGCCTCCAGATTGCCTGATATAGTCTTTCAATGCCGTAAACGAAACCATGTAGTTGGCTATGGGAAGCACCAAACAATTCTGATTCGTAACTGCTTGATTTTGAGTTTCCAACTAATGTTTTTAACTATTACTTGGATGAATGAAAGGATACTATTAAGTTTGATTCCTCGGGATGTTATACAATTGTACCCTCTCTAATATATTGAATTGCTCGTGTAGTGTCTATGAATTGGGAAGAAAAACAAACCAGAATATTGCTCTTGTATCATTCTTGTAAGTAATCTGCAAGTTTCATCTGCAACATATATGTCATAATAATCTGTCTTATCAACATGAGAAAGAGCAACTTTTGTGGAACCTCCCTTTGGACGGTGGTGTATCTAATAACAGGTCTAGGTGTGTCTAATAATAGGCGTGTCTAGGTGTATCTAGAGGAATTTTTGTATAACTCTAAAATTTATCACCTCACTTTTATATACACTCACAAAATTAAAGTTAAAATCACTCACAATAAATCCTTTTTTAATGTGAGTCTTTTTTTAATGTACTGTCAAAAATTTTGTAAATATATATAAAAATAAAGTGATAAGTTTTGAACTTATGCAAAAATTTATCGTATATTTAATGACGATTAAAGGTGCACGCATATGTATTTGTCAAAAGATTTAACTTAAAAGAAAATCCTAAATAATTAAATTCAGAGGTTCCGAATTACATCCTGATTCCTCCATTCCCCATCCCCCACCATTTTCTAAGATATATATATGACATACTTCGAAATTCAAATGTAAACCTTACCTATTGATTTTGTGAGGATATTGAAAAATTGTCATTTGTTTAATAATTTTCATTCGGTGACTTTTGCTTAATCACTGCTGATTTAAACTTTGAAGCATGATTTTCCCTACATGTTATTAGAAATTTATGCCAAACAAGTGCCTGTTGATGAATATTTTGGAACTTAACTACTTAGGGAAGTGTCCTTCTGACACTTGATTTATAAATTTCTGTTGGCCAAGCTCTGTTTTTTCGATGATATTTAGCTGCTTGAAAGTTGAATCTTGAACTCTATACTATATATAATTTCCGTAATTGAAGGTTTTTCAAATTTTTGCGCTTCTTAATCATTAATCGATTTTCTTTTATTATTTTTTTTAAAAAATTAATATTGAGAGAATTCCTCGTAAATATCAGGGGCCAAAAAACAAATATGAAGAGTACAAACAAGACTCTCAAACGGTTGTCATCAGTCTAACATCTTGAAGACCGAAGGTCCAGTGGACCTAAGGTTGGGACAAAATAGTTATGGACCAAGGCCTCGTTCTGCCTGGGTCTGTTTAGACCCTAGACAATGGCCATCGTCCCCTCGGGGCCCCAGTGGCCTTTGAGGTTATTTTTCTAATTTTCTGAAAACTTTTCTTTTTCATATTTTCTTCCTTTCTTGGTAATCTATCCCAAGTCTTATAAACTGTAAAAAAAATATTTTTACCCAATATTTTTCATAACTTTTGACAAGTTTACTTTAGGTAATTTTGGTACTTAAACCATTGATTTTTTTAATCAATGTTATTAATACTGCATCATGCGCTTTTAGAGAATCTTGATCCTAAGAGATAATGTCCCTTTCATCATGGCTTGAATCTCAAAATCATGTAAAATAGTTTATCACTTACATGATGGTTTTTGAGTGAAGAATTGTCTTTAGAAAGTATATGGCTTGTATTCTTCGATAAAAATATAAAATAACACTTCTCCTCAAGTCATCAAGAATTTACTCTTCATTCCTTTTTCTCCCTTCAATGAATTTTTTTAAGAAAAATAGAGCCTAAAATGGAGTGTCTACACCCCTATTCACTAAAATTTCTGCTTCAACCACTGATACTGATAGCAACTCCCTTTAGACTTTCACAATATCATGATTGCTTATTATACAAAAGTAGTGTTAGTCCATCCTCATTTTGTTTTGATATGTCCATTTTGTCCAGCCTATTTTTCATCAATATGGATTTGTTTATATTCTTAAATTTAGAAGAGAAAAAAAACAAGTCTATCACATGGGTGGCAGCAGTCATATACTAAGAATCAATAATGGTTACATGTAAGAGGAATCATTAATTCGATAGTAAATACAACTACCTCATGTTACCTCTAAGCAAAAGTAAATAGAATATAAAAAAGAATTGAGTAATATATTATGTGACCAATTTTTTTTTCCCATGTACATATTTATGTTTCCATGGTTTCTGTTCTGCTTTGGCTCAACTGCAATAATTTATCCTTGTCTGTACAATGGGGTTCATATTTCATAAGCTGATGTAGATTTAGCCACGTAGCCATCACGTTTTCTTCTATCATGCTGCTCATGCATAAAATGTTGGGTGGACCAACAAGTGAGGCATATTGTTGTATACACGACCCTGATCATCCCCATTATTTACGGTTCATTTTTCATTGCTGGTCAATCCAATTAAGCTTTCTAGATTCATGCCTATTTCTTATTTGGCTCTCTCTTTCACTCATCGTTTCAAACTTCTGTATTTCATTTGCCATCTTCACGGGCTAACAAAATTAATAACTTTCCAACATGGGTTTGTTTCTTCATGTGGCTTTTCATACAAAGTCATGGTCCAAGTCATTATGATGAGGCATCCTTGCGACAATTGTCATATCTTATATGTTATTGAATGGATTGAAACTGCACATTAAAGTGCCCATGCGGCTGTGGGATCCACAAAGTGTTTTATCTGGGACAAGCACCATGAGAAAGGGGTTACACACCCTAATTTCTACATCTTCCATTTGCAGTATCCTATCCTCCTGACTACCCTAATTACATATTTGTCCACTCTGGCCGCATTGCACCTCCATTGACCCCTCAGAAAGTTTCATTGGTAGGTTAAAAATCTCTACAAGCTTATGCATCCAAAGAATTGCTTGTTCTTTTTCCGCTGAGCATACAATGCATTGAATCACAGATGAAGATTTGTGCTACTGCTTTCAGGTCTTCCTCATGTTAATTTGGTAGCCCATCCAATTTGACTTGATTATGTGAGGTCATGAAATCATGGGCCCCATCAATCTCCGTCTTAGATGCTACACTACCCCACTGATCCAATAATCTACTGTACTCTCCCATTCTCATTGGACATCTCACTTGTTAATTGTTAACTCACATGGGCCGGTTGTGAGATTATCTCTCAGCTTAGCATCCGCCGCAGTTATAATAAAAACTTGCACAGAGAAATGATGGGGCACAGATAAGAGCCCCACTTGTTCAATTATCCTCGCAGAATTGTTTTAAAAAACTGTTTGTATACACGTTCATGAGAGCAAAGATGAATACCATGCACAAAATGACAGTTTCATGTTAATTACATTAAAAAGTTTGCATTTTTTTTGGCTAAATCTAGAAAGGTCATGTTCATTTCATTTTTTTTTCTTTTTTAAAATACTAGATAGTGAGAATTGATTTGTCAGAATTTTTATGAGAATAAACTGACGTTATATGAATTTTTGAATAGATGAGTGATATTCACTGAATTTTATCAATATCAAAGTTTTTTACCGTGTAGTATTATTTTTGTTTATATTAAATGTTTACTTGTCTACCCAATTGCTTGCGTGACTGCTGGAGATCTTACAATAAATGCCTTCCCTTGACCTCTGCAATTCACTCTCTTCTTGAACTACCCTTGGCTTTTTATGCCTCTTCTCTTGTGTGCTCTGCTTGTTCAATTAGTTATGAGAGTGCAACCTCTGTAATGGAAAGCTACCATTTCTGAGCTTGCCCTCAACGATGCTTGTTGTTTTTATGGAAACTTAAAAGACTTGGTTCACTAGCTTTTGCGTGAAGAATTCCAACACAGGAAACCAAATGGGTTGCTGTGTGAGTAGTAACAGAGCTACATCCTCAGCTTCATCACCAAGAAAACAAAACCAGGACACAGTAGTGGGTGCTCAGGCACCAAGATCGAGCATCTCACGAGTGAAAGCCTCAGAAAGCAGAGCACCCCCACAAGTTGAGGAAGAGACAGTGAAGGAAGTGCTGTCAGAAACACCCCAATGGAAGCCAACCATTGCCAAATTAGAGGCAGAAAAGGCACCACAAAAGCCAGCCATTGACATGCACGAAAGAGAGAGCAAGGTTAAGAAGGCAATGGCCATCAACAATGCCGAAGAGATCTCAGAAGTCTCAGAAGTTTGCAGCTTGAGCGAGAGCATGTCCACAACCACAACCACAATTACCGAGAAGAGAGAGGAGGACGAAGAAATCCGCAAAAGGGTCAACAGATCTCCGGCCAAAATGCATAAAAACCGCTCCTTTTCCGGCGATTTTGGCGGCAAAAGAGAGAGGACGGTGGTGGCCAAATCTCCGGCGCGGTGGTCGGAGCAATCTCCCGGTAGAAGGAATGTTGGGTCAGCGAGGTTTGTTCAGAGCAGAGACCAATTGGGTCATGCAATGGCCAATGGGGGAACCAGGAACCAGCCCCGCCGGCGAGATGCCGGTGATAACTCTGGCCGGCGATCCATGTCACCGGCCACACGTACTGAAAACGGAGCAACCAGATCCGTCGTGGGTCGGAGCCCATCCGCAAGAAGAACAAACCAGTCACCTTCTCGGGTCAGAACCGACCCGCCGGACAGTGGCTGCCGGAAAATGGAGAATCCAAACGGGGAGGGTAAATGGCCATCCGCCAATGAGTCGCTGGAAAACCCACTTGTGTCATTGGAATGCTTCATCTTTCTCTAGGATTTTGCCAAGGCAATGGTGGTGGTGGTGGTGCCACCACTCAGCCACCGTAGAGTAGGTGAGTTTAGTCCCTTGTCATAGTTAGTAACTCGTAATTTCTGTACTTTCTTTAATGAGTCTTTGGAGTTAATGCAGTTTGGGTGTAAATATTTGAAAGTCAAAGGTCAATTGTAGGACTCAATTATGGGAGGAAAGGGCAGAGAGAGAGAGAGAGGGACGATGGCTGGTTGATCCCAACATGGCCTTTTGGATACTAGGATACGTAAATGCTAGTGATAAAAAATGACCTGTTTTTTACTTTGCTTTCATCACTGCTCTGTTTTCTCTTCTGCAAGTAGATTTCTTCTATTGCCCTGATTGGCAGGTTAGGAAAGATTGCGTTTCTGCCATATATGATTCAGTCTGTACCAAACTATTCACCTTCTGTTTTTGTGACAATGAAAGATTCAATCTCAGGTAAGGTACAGAGAGGAGTATGAGGAAAAATTATAAATTTTATTTCGTTCTGTATCAAAAGAATTTCTTTTTATTCAATGAGCGAGTAAAATTGAGTGCAGCCAAGAGTCATTTGTAGCTGGTTTATGATATGGGTAAAAGCTATTGATCATTCCACCCAAAAAAAAAGAAAAAACAATTCAACATCACACCAAGAGTTATATTGGTGGCAATGTAAATTAGTAAATATTTGGTTGTTCTACTTAGTACCATAGTCCTTTTAACCTTGTCTACATACAAGTAATGGTTTTTTATTTTTGGGAGTTTCCTCACAAACTGAAGTGTGTGTACTTCACATGGTTTCTGCTTCTCGAGGTTGTATATTTTGGGATGAGAATAGCATTTCTATTTTAAAGTTTAGACAACTGAATCGGGAGACACTTGGGTAGTAAAATAGTAATGAATTAGCTTAATAACTTCCATATATATTTTAAAAAATAAGTATTAAATATTTTTTTAGTTCTTATAATATTAAATGTTTTTGTTTTTATTTTTTATTTTTTATTTTTTATTTTAATAATTAAACATTTTAAAAAATATTAAAATAACGTGTTAAGAAAATATATCATTATTTTTTATAATACTACAAATGAAGGCCTTCAACAACTTCGAGGTTTATCGTAAATAACAATGCCTTGAATCCAAAATCCTATTCCACTTGTTCATTTCCTTTTTCCTACATAAATTTTGGGAATAAAGGTACAGCATTGTACCTTAGCGTTCGGTTCTTTTTACTTAAATCTTTTATTAAGATTTGAAACACCAGCTAGATACAATTATTGAGATCAACTTTTATGGACGACTTTTGACATTTTTAATCGGAATCTTTTCAAAGGAACAGAAGTTTATTAGAATTTGTTGTTAAAAGAATCAGTTTTAGCTGTGAGAAGGATTATCTCCCTGCCTGTTCCAATAGGAAGATTGAAAAAAGGCGCTGTCAATGTATAAGAATTCCATAATCCTATTTCATAATTACCTATCATGAGTGGTTTTAAGTTCATATCCTATATTTTCCAAATTGTAAAACAAATCATGGCCCTTTATCACAATAGCATAATGCTCTGCTTAAGTAGTTGCTATCAAGTAAGCAGTCTAAGAGTGTGTTTGGGTAGGCAAACCAAACTCACATTTTCAATTCTAAACAGGTTTTTAAGTTTATGGTGACTTGTTTGGGAGAAATCCTAACAAAAGAAAATGAATGAAATTTTTTTTCCAAACGTAATTTAGATAAAAATAACATTTTATTACTTTTGTGGTAAAAAAATTATGTTTGTATGTATATTGATAAAAAATACTTTTGTAATTTGATAATTTATCACTATTTTAATAATATTTAAATAAATATAATGTAATAATTTTTTAAAAATATTATTATATTTATACTTAAAGTGATTTTATTTTACAATACTTAAACAAACTTAACTTTTAAAATAATTTATTTTGTCATTAATTTATTTATAATCAATTTTTTAAACATCAATTTATTAATAATCTAATTTAAAATAACTTATATCCTTTTTAATAATTACACATTCAAAAATAATTTTTATCAATATTATTCAAATAACATTTATTTAAAAAAATTAACTTTTAAATAAAAGATTCTAAACATAAATCACTTCACTCAAATTTATTTTTAATTAAAATTAAATTTATAAAATTTAATCAAAACACATACAGGAGATGTAATAGTAATGCAAATAAGCCACTTTGATGGCAACATATTTTTTTAGCTCAGAAGTTAGAACATAAAAAATGCCACGCATCATAAAAGAGACCATTTCGAAAACGAGCAAATATTGGGATTATTTTGGGCAAATGTGATAAGTACTAGCATTGAATTTGGTTTGAGGATGGAGGGAAACCCATCTTTGTAGTCGGTGGGGATAGGGCAGTCAGGATAAGTTCATATGCAGTGGTCCTAATTTTATATTAAATCTTCACTTGGTGGGTTTGTACTCTGAATAATATTTTTTTGGTGCCATATCAAGCATTTTGGACTGTTTCATAGTAAGTCTTCCCCTTCAAGCCCAGAGACAACTGTTCATCTACCATCAATCATGTGGAATGATATGGAATAAAGAAGGAATGTCCAAGGCTCAAAGCTCAAAGCTCAAAATTCAACTCAAAAGAGAACCAATACGGTTTCTATTGTGGACATCAACCATGGACTACTTTGGCATTATTTGGAGCTTGGAGGATTCGTCAATATCAGCCACCACTCAAATTCCAAAGGGTCACGGTTTTGATTGCTCTTTGTTTAAAGTTTAAATATCAACCGGACTGATTATTAAAATATGACATTTGTTAACCAGTGATTTTATTGCATTCTTTAGAGCACCAATTAGAAACACCCTTAACAATAGGTCAGCTTTTGAAATTTGAAAGTACTAATGACGAGAGTCAATGCTTAATATATAGCACTTCTTATTAAGTATTAAATATATATATTTTTTAGAAAAATGTACATTTTTTAAATTTATTTAAATATAATTTTTTTAAATTAGTGTATAAATTGATGTAAATTTTAATATTAAAAAACTAAAATATATTTATCAATATTTAAATAAAAAAGGTATTTATCATAGAAATAGATATTTATTATTCTTTAACATATGTTCTTAGTCACATGTCAACAAATATCATCTATATTTGTTAATGGTAATTACTCTTTGTTCTTCTTTTGCTATAAGTAGGTTATTCCATATAAAGTAGCTACTGCATTTAAATGATCAGAGGTTTATAGACAAGCACACTTTTCCCCCTACAAAGTACATTTTTTCTTGCTAAATAAATTTAGAAACAAGAGAAAAATAAAAACTTAAACGTCAAAACTACACTTCCCATTGAACCAAAATATCATCTGTTCTAAATTATTCTGCATGAAAACAATGTTGGGACTGGAGTAGGCCACCATGGTAGTACAGGTTTTTTGTTTTTTTGGTAGATGGTAGGACAAGTTTTAAGAAACATTTGTTTTATGGACTCTTATATACAATTTTCAATGTCCTCCGCTGTAGGGATATTGTCACGTTTCAAGTGTAATGTCACAAGCTTTACGAAAGACTTCTATTCATACTTATAATTATAGATGACTTACCAATGAATTATCTTTTAAGTATTGAGAAACATGACCTCAAAGAAAAAATTAGGAAAAAAGTGAAAATAAAATTTATTAATAAGAATAAATGAGAAATTGTTTATAAGAGTGATTTATACTTAGGAGTGTAACTAATTATGTAACTAATCATACTCAATTAATTAATTAGTAATTACTTAATCATGTCTGGTAATAACCTCCGTAAGCTAAAAGATGTGTATTTATCATTTCTAACTTAGGATGAACAATACAATTTATTTCAAACAAAAAACACAAGATACAAGTAATGTTAAAATCACATTAGCCAACAAAAAAAAAATTAAAAAGATGATGAATGAGAATTTGCAACGACTGAAGTGCATAACTCTTAAAAGGCTTCGATGTTTCCTTAGGCCCCATCAATCGTCTTTCAGTGTCTCCATAACACTCGTCCCAACAAATTGGAGCTCTTCGAGTCACCTAACAACATTACATAGAAAAAAGCTTAACCATCATTTAAAAAATAAAAGCAAACTAAATCAAAGCTTAACTACCATAGAAAATATAGAAACTAAAAAAACAAAAAAAAATAGGGCCAACAACAATAATACCAGGCATTATCCTTGAAATTTGTTTTTCTGTAAACGATTTTGGACGTAGACTCCATTGGCTAGTAGTGCAACAACAAAGGAGAAAAGTCACGACCAAACTAGCCGAAGGAGGTAATCTAGTGACCATGTGCAAGTTCAACTCAGAGTCGAAAACCATCAAAATTGTAACCATCTCGATAGCAAATTGCATCTTCAACATCACCATCCTCAAACTCCACAAAAGCATAGCTCTATGGTATTGGAGGGATCTTCAAATCAATGTCAAGGATAGTACCAAGAGATCCACTACTTCTCTCAAATGAATACCACTAGGCAGATTGCCAACATAAAATTGTGTTACTTGATCTGGTCAGCCACGTAGATCTTTCGACACACCAATTGGTCGATTATGACAAAGAAACTCCATCGTCCATCGAAGAGAGAGAGAGAGATGTTTGGAAGCTTTCACGCGCAGAGATGCGATATAACACCGAGAGAAAACCAAAGAGAAAGGCATAGTGTGGTGATGGCGAATTCGTTGCGGAGGTCCTTGAGGCTAAGCTCGGCAATTGAAGGGAAAATTTTCTCATGAAAATGAAAGAGAGAAAGTGCGAGAAAGAGAGAATTCTATGAGAAAATTAACGAGTGAGAAGAAAAAAATCAAGAATTCCATGAGAACTCAATGCATTAATGTAGCGGAATGGAGGAATTTCTTAAAAGTGTATATCATGAAAGCTCTAATAGCATGTTGAAAAACATGACCTTAGAAAGAGAAAATTGAGAGAGAGAAGAGTGAAAATAGAATTTACTGAATGAGAATAAATAAAAAATTGTTTACAAGAGTGATTTATACTTTAGAGGTATAATTAATTATCTAACTAATTACATCTAACTAATTAATTACTAACTACCTAATTATATGTAATAATATTAAGCCACATACCCTCTTACAAAATCAAACTACGTTTTCATATATCCCATAAAAACCAAGCCAGCCAGTTTCACAGCTGTAACGTCGAATGCACAAATAAGGAATTGGATACAATTCTTTCGTTAGGGCAGCCTAAGTCCCCTCCTGGGTCCAATGCAGTCTTGTAGTTGTAGGTCATGGTCACTCATCTAAAAAGTACAATCAAAGAAATAAGAAGATGGGTCATATTCAAAAACGCCCCATGGCCAATCCAATACAGCCTCAAATTGTGATAGTCAAAGTAGATATGGAACGATCATCAATACGAATATAGTAAGCATTAAGCATTTGGAAGGGAGGCATTTAACATCCTCCAACCTAATATTGGTGTATTGATCTAACGACACAGTGACTAGTTATCATAGGTGACTAAAATTATATTTTAAGTTCAAAATATATTTATTTATAAAACTACTCTATTTTTTATATTCAAAAAATTAAAATTAAAATATATTAAAAAAGACTTAAAAATTATTTATAAATAATAAATAAATAAAATACAAATACAAAATGTGAAATAGTGACTTGGTCAAAATAATAGAGACTGATATTATAATAAACCAATAAGTTTTATATAAAAATAATAATTTGAAAATTTTGAATAAAAGAAAATACAAAAACAACCAAAATAGAAGAATAAAAAAGTGAACTTAAAAACTTAAAATATATATTTGAATATAAAATCTAAAAATAAGATGATTTTAGTAAAAAATTAAAATAATAAATAAAAATAATGGATTTAATAAATAAAAAAATTCAAAATTTTTAATACTTGGTCTAATTTAAAAATCATAACAAGTTTTTCATTTTATAATTCTTAAATAAATTTTTTTATATTTTTTGAGCAACTTTTAAATAATCTATCATGAACTATTTGGTAAAAATTACACATTATTTTCAAATAAATTCAGAATATTTTTTTAAATTCAAACTTTTGTCATGTTAACCAATAATATAAGTATCTCTGAAAAAATTTAACCATAGATTAACTTTTAAATAAAATCAATGGTGTATATAAGATGGTTATCACCATCTTTTTGGTGGTGGATGGAAAACGTCCCCATTGAAAAGTAGAAGGGGCATCGGCAAACAATTAAGTCCATGTCCCTGTCTCGGACGAGAAATTCCATCCTCTTCTGGTTCCGGGCTCAGCAACACAAAGGTGGACCACAACAAACCCGTTTTGATCGCAAACAAAGCCCACGTGAAAAGGTTCATGAAGCTGAATCCACTGTTTTGTGAATGGATTGCAAATGCAGTACATGAATTTTGTGGCAACAGATATAATTCATAGGAGCAATCATTGCAGGAAGCTTCTATTGAGAGATATTCTTCTATAGACTTATTCTACACAATTTGTCTAAATTAGCAGCCCCTCTTCATTGATGGACTTAGCCTACATTGATGCACTCTTCTTCACTTCCAAGCTTATTAGAAAGCCAATTTCAGGAACATAATCTAGAGAAAGGTGGAGGGATTTGAACTCATCGAGATGGCCTGCATTTATGGCAGAAAGCTTCCTCGTGATCAGGGTCTATAACAAGAATAAATTATAAATGCTTCCATATTTTATTTTGTTTTCAAGAGACCGGTATTTAAAAGAGTTATCTAACATTCATTAAATTATTATTTATATTTAATAGACTTTTTAACATTTATTGTAAAACTAATAACAACTCTAACTAAAGTAAGGATGGCAAAACTATGGCATGCCAACGCTTAGAAAACGCTTAGAAACCAAGTTGCACCCGGATAGCTGACTAGTGGTAGCGAGTCAAAGGAGGATTTGTTCCAAGAGCTCGTCTCTCAGACCTTCTATGACTGAACAACAACGTGAAGCCGTGGATATCTGCTTCTCAAACTAGGCATCCATGGCAATAAGATGAGGGCAAGAGGGCACATGCCTCCTTTTATTGCAAAGGAGAAATCTCAATCCAGACTCCAGAGACTAGAGTTCTAATATGGATGAAGTCAAGTGGTTTTGTTCCCCCCCCCCCCCTCCTTATTCCTTTAACCAGAGACTTTTCCATTAAGTTTCAGTGACAGTGATTTATAATTTACCTTTTGATAATTTTTTTGCCACATTACCTTTTTAATGTCTGAATCGCTAAAAAATTGTTAAATGATAATAGATTTTTTTCTCTCACCAATATATATTGACCTTAAATTTC
Organism: Styphnolobium japonicum; assembly: GCA_023212625.1. Taxonomy (NCBI): domain Eukaryota; kingdom Viridiplantae; phylum Streptophyta; class Magnoliopsida; order Fabales; family Fabaceae; genus Styphnolobium; species Styphnolobium japonicum. Next base: position 4,506,268 of record JALBWW010000003.1, read on the forward strand.
TTATGAGATTGTGAGAAATTAAATTTCAAGCCGAACAATGGATTGCTATCACATTTCACAATCCAAGAATATCAACCCAAAAAAATTAATTGTAGCTATATGCCCGAGAGTTCCACATCAATTTTGGACCAAGACCAAACAAAATTATTATGGCTATGATTATTCGAACTAGTTTGAATGAACTTGTGAGCAAATGTCTTTTTTATAAAAACTTTATAAAAAATATCTTTTATATACAGTAAAAAGCATTTTATGTCTAGATACAATATTTAAGTAGTTCTTTTTTTGTATATGTTTGAGCATTTTTTTTATGTTTAAAAAATAATCTTTTTTAGATGCACCAACATCTAGCTAAAAAAAATGCACAAAATTTGACTGATCCAAACACACTAAAAAACACATCCAAATGAACGCTTCCATGTGTCATTATCATGTTATGATAAGATTATTTGAGTTTGTGCATGCGTTTTTATCATTGTATGTTGGAGCACGGTCCGGTTTGAGTTCAAACATACAGAGGTTTGATGATTTGATGTTCATCTTAGACATTTTACAAAGAAGCCTTACCTAGTTGAAGGGCACAACACTCCATCTATTGAGAAACGATTTACATTGTGGGAAACCCCGAAGCTTCATCCTCCATGGACAAGTATTAGGGGGGAACATTTGGACAGAAATTGATCTCGTACTTCAAAGATGGACCTCAATGCCAAACCCAGTTTGCCCTTAAACTAAATCCTATATACATGGTATAAACTATAAAGAGGGCTCCTCTGGGTAAAAATGGATGGAAGGCAAACCTCGATAACAGTCTGTTCTTCCCAGAAAATTCATCAACGCCTTGATACAATATGCAGAACTTTGTCATATTCAATTCTCTCATACTTGGTTGGTATTAGGCAGGGTGTTGGATGTGGAACAAGGTAATGTGTTATGCTGATGTGAAGGCCATGAAATCCGTTCAGGGCAACACGGCACAGGGGCAGGGCGAGCAATGAATGTAGGAATCTCATCTCCAGGCATCATAACTGAAACCCAACTGGCATATACACTCATCTGCAGAAATTAGAAAACCAGGTGAACTGATGAAACATTACCTTGTGAGTAAAATTAGAACATTACTGGTTTAAAAATTTAGAATAGAGGAAATTTTTTGCACTAAATATACAACTGAAAAATGAAATTATCTCCTACAATACATGAATCAAATTCTGGGATTCAGCATGACTGAGATGAAAGAGTTATTTTACACCAAGAATGGACCAGAAATCAAACTAGAAAGGGCTTGACAAACCACTCTCCATTACAAAATTCAGAGGAAAGCAACAAATTCTTTTGTATTTTCTCAAAGTTCCTAAAGCCATTACTTTCAATATCGCAGGACAAACTCAAGATAATAGCATCAATTGTCTTATTTAATAACCACGTGACATCTTTTTGGGCCAAGCCTTTTATCTGGTCATACACATTATGTACATAAATATAGTAAAGCAACAGCTGCATTACTATTCCTAGATTGATTTCAACGCAATAAGCAAGTTCATTAAGAGAACCTAGTTAATAACATGGAATACAGTAAAATATCAGCAAGGAGAAAGCAATTGATTGCCTATCACGGATTTTCAGCTAAAGATTCAATCAGTTTAGTCATTGTGACAGTATTATGATAGAGGTAAGAATGCTATCTGTTAAGACACAGCACACAGGTATGGATCTAAGATGCAAGCAAGCACATTGTCATCCACAACAACTAAAAAAAAGTATTAAAAAAAAGTCTAGCTAAAGCACCAACGAGCCTCCTAAAATAATTATCAATAAAAGAAACAATTGTTAAACAGAATTGTGCTGTTAAGTTGTTTGCATCTGATACTAAGCTTATAAACCAAGGGCCCGCTAGTGATATACATCCCATCAATCATCAAGGTAATTAAAGTTTAAAATCTAAGATTCACAAGGTACACAGAATCTTCTCCTGGCGGACCTCACTTGTGTATCAAATGAAATAAAATAAACAACAAAAAAAACACATTCATCGAACCCAACAAAGTGACAATGTTCCTACTGCATTTTTCTATTTCTATTTTCTTTCAGCCTGGACATGTTAGATAAGGCACCAACATCATCCAATATCTATATCATATATTTAACTTTAACATTATTATTTACAGGGCATTAAATGTGTCCACCTAGATATAAACATACAAATGAGACTTGGATCCACAGAAAATAAAAAGCATAACAGTTGCCTTTGGATTAAAATAAAAAGTCTATGTTTGCATATATAGAACATGTTGAGAGCTTTCACAATTTAGAGTTATCACTTATCATTGAAAACTTCGTTTTACCTATTAAACACTTTGGCATCAAAGCTGGTGAGCTTGAAGTCACTACCTCATCAAGACATTGATAAAGGTAAATACTCCTCATCAGGGGAGGGTTTCAGATCACGTTGTATTACAATTAGTTATTCAAGAATCACATGCTATATTTCTACCCTTCCGAGAGATTCTTCTCAAATCCAATTTCCCATTGGACATTATTTGTTACTGGAATGTCGAACTGACTTTTATATCACATAATTTTGTTAATCAAGAAAAAAATTCCTCACGTGGTCTATGAGTGCCTGAGTGGTGGTATCATTACCATAAACAATAAAAAGAACCCATCAGAAGCTCAAGTGCTTGAAGCATTTTCTCTAATCCCATATTCTGTATTCCATTAACCCCATAGTGATATCCTTAATGTGGTCTTAATGTATTCTATATAATTTGATTAGTGGGATTTTGCATTCAAAACCTAATTGACTAATACTAGAGAATCATTAATAACTTTGTTAAAGTTGAGACAATGTCCCAATCAAGTTGTGCCCTCCTACTGAACACTCAGGTTGGATAAGTATGTGGGCCTAGCGTGTTCCTCCAAAGGAATGGCACAAGGTAGACAAAACAAATGTTGAATGGTACTGGCTCATCATGGGATACTACATTAAAAACTAAAATATTAAAAAAGTATTAGCCAAGAAGAGATATATTATAACAAAAATTACTATATATCGGGGTTACTTTATCGGAATATCATACTTTCACATACAATAACACTCAAATATCTCACGTATTCTTATTTTATCTCTCTCTGCCTCTCTCTTCTCTCCTATTCTATCTCTTGCCCTTTTCAACATTAAAAAACTTAAATAAATAAGGATATGTATAATATGTGAGGGTTATTGTATGTAAAAATATTGTTACTTTACTTTCTCTATTAGCAACTAGTAGGAAGGATACACAATCAATGCTAAAGATAAGAAGACCATAAAATAAGGGGATTTGGTAATGGTTTTTTTTTTTTATTTATGGATATCCATAATTCGGTAGCAAGTTGTCAAATATTCATTGTTTATATTTAATTGATTTTCAAACATTTATTGTGAAACTAACAATCAATAGATAATTAACAAATCACTCTAAATATCATATCATACCCATTGAAATACCGTAACAACTCCCTAAAATAAGACTAAAATAAGACTAACTTAAAAAGGTTGACCATCTGTCTCAGACCACAAACACCGGCCATGTACGGTATCATTAAAGATTGGAGGTAATGGAGCAGATGAACGTCAAGGACAATGTGGGTCTCAACTCCCAACACAAAGATGGATAAATGAGTCCCAAGACTCATGGCTAGGGACCAATCATTCAGTAGAAAACTTCTAGGGAGGACCATCTCATAAAAATCAGAAGACAACACAGTTCACTCATAATTAAGGTATTTGACAGAACGTGTAAATGCAGGGGTATCGAAATGAAAAATCTGGTGGGGTTAGGATAGAGCTCTTAAGTTCAAGTTCCATAATAGCCAGAAAGAAAGAAAAATCTGGGTTTGTCTGGTGCAAAGTTCAGATTTGACAGTTTTTACCCTTTTAATACAAAGGGAAAATTGGGGGTTATTGACGAGAAGGACCTAGCACACAGTAAAATACTAGTACATCTGTTTACCGAAGTGTAGAGAAGAAAAGCGTAAGCAATTGAAAGTTTGGTCAATTTAAGAAGAAAGGAGGAAACACCCTTCATATTTGAGGAGAATATGAGAGTCAATGGAACAGGAAAATGCACAGAAAGTCTCAAAAAGAGATCAAGAAGATATAATTCTGATGAAGGTGAATAGTGACAGAGATGATGAGACAAAGGGCAGAAACAGAAAACAGAGGAATTCATTAGAAAACAGAACAAGAGACAGGTAATTTTCATAAATGCCCAAAATCCAACATTCTAATAATATGGGGAGTGATATGTAACAGCAAAAGCAACCTAGAAACAACAAAAATTAGGAAACAAGACTTTTTGGTCAGATAAATAATCATCACTTATCCAGAAATCAAAATAACTACCCCAATTAAAAGCCAAAAAAAGGTTTCGATTGGGAAGAAGAAAGAGAGAGAACTCTGCATTTTTCCTGTTTGGTTGACGGGAAAGGTGAAAGAAAAAAGACGAAATAAAAAAGAGAAAACTTTACCTACGAACAATCAACAAAGAAGATAAAAGGCTTTTCACATAGGCATGAAATTGGAAGACACCCAAAGACAGAAAAAAGATGAGTTTTTGACTCACTTTTGGTGATGGGTGACCGAGCTTCCCAGTGAAACCCATCTGCGACTCAACATCGGCACGGCTGGGGCGAGTAGAGGGCGAAGTGGGTCTGAGGAATCTCTCAAAAATAGCCATGACTAAGAACATGGAGATAAGAATGGCAGTGGCTACGAACCCAAAAGAAACTGCATTGACTGAGCTGTCGAAGTTGCTCCAATGCTCATCTCTCTGCACGTTTAGTGGAGCACCTATTGGTGGCTCATCTCCCACCATTGTTGCTCCCAAATTCAGCTGCTGTTTACCATTACCATTGCCATTCTTGGTCTTTGGAAGAGAGAGAAAGAGGAGCAGCTAAGCTTCCAGAGGAAGAGAAAAGAGGAGTAGACTCAGCAGAGAGGCTTCACACTTCACACTTCACAACACTTCACACCACTACCGAAGCTCGTTGAATCGAAGTACTTAAAATTTAGGCCTTCAAGAGAGAGAGAGCATGTGGGGTGGCCGGAAGGTGAAAAAAAGAGGAACTTCGGAATTTGGATAGGACATAGGATAGGACCCTCTCCTTTGTTTTTCTATTTGAGAAAACGATAAAAACAGACAAACAAAAGGCTCTTTTCACGGTTGGAAACTTTAAATTCATCTTTTAGGCTACTATAAAAAATAAAAATTTAAAAAAAATAATTGACCTTTCTTATTCTTTTAATTTGATTTTATAAATCCAATGTCTGGGTAAAATAAATACAATTGTAAAATGAAAATCAAGTAATTTCTTAAAGAAACAACAACAAAAGAAAGTACTTTCGAGTTTTGAGTCTTTTGACATTATGTACGTGTTCCCATTTAAAAATCTCATCCTCGGAACATGTGGTGATGAACGGTACTAATCTTGAATTAAAATTATAAAGTTTAGTTTTGATCGCACTGTAAAGGTAGAATTTATATTATTATTTAATTATATATTATTATATTATTAAAAGAATTTTATTATTATAGTAATTATTTTAAAAGTTTAATTTTTTAATAATATATTAAAATATTATTAAATAATAATATAAAAAATTTAAATTAATAATAAATTAAAATTAAAATTATATATATATAATTTAATTTTAATTTTTTTAATATAAAATTTGTTATACTATCATTTAATAATATTTTAATATATTATTAAAGAATTATATTTTTTAAATAATTATTATAATAATATAATAATATTTGATTAAATGATATTATAAAAAAAATTTATACTGATAATAAATTAAAATTAAATATTTATATATTATTAATTATTCTAATTAACTCTTTAAATTAAATAATATCTCATAATATTTTTATAGGTTAAGTCTTTTAAACTTTTTATCAGACTAATTCATGTTTAATAATTTAAAAGCACAATAATTTTTATTACGTCCTACCTATAACAACTCCCACACGAATTAAAATTATATTTTTGTCATTTAAATATGGAAAAGGTGGTTTTATTACCGGTTTAAGGTCTTTATGTATTAATTGGTTATTTTATTTTGTAAATTAATTATTGAATATTTACGTAAACAAAATAATCACTATTTCGTTTTTTTCTACTTTTGATAATTAATGAAATATATAATTTTTTTACCAAAAAAAAAGGAAATATATAATGGTTTTAGTTTTATAAATCTTATGATTAACAATCATAGAATTACTGATTTATTTCCGTCATTAATGTAACGTTAGCATATGAAGTTATAACAAAAACGTATTGCATAAAAATTATTTTAAAAAAAACCTGTCATAATATTTTGGTTTTATATTTATTAATAATCTATATAAAATAATTATAACTATGATAAATATATATATATATATATATATATTTAAGTTTCATCTGAATTTTCTCATCAGTTAACACATTGTAAATTGTAATGCTGCTTAGCAAGTTCTCTTTCAAGGATACAGCAGGTCATTATTTGCGTAGCAGTAGTAAAAAACAAAAAAAAGGTCCTTTTTCTTGTGTGTTCTCGACATGAGAAAGCTTTTACTTTTGATCATGATTTGGACCTTTCTCTCTGTATTAGTGTAAAATAACATTTTCCGTGTCTAATCCCTTTGTGTATGATTGAGATTTGCATGCAAGAGATGACCGAAAATTCTTCCATGAAAATGCTTCCATTCAAAGTTTTCAATTATTCAAACTTTGTGTCTAATCAAAATTCGACAAACTCCAATAAAAATTTGTGGCTAATTTCTCAATCATATCCAACACATAATATCACTTACATTTTTCAGTATCCCCTAAAATAGAAAAGAGGGCAGACAACATCTTATCTGTGAGTTCCCAGCCCTTATCCAGAATTTAAAACAATCAATGCCCATAAAATAAAAAGTTGTATTTAATTGTATTTCTTTATAAATGAAAGAAGGATGAAATTAAAAAGAAATAGATTTTTTATCTAGGTTATATTAATGTGTTTGGATTTGCTGTAAAAAAAATTATGTAAAAAATTAATTATGTGTATAATCAATTCAAGAAAATTAATTATGAGAAAAATAATTTATATTTGAATATGTTAATTTATAATCGATTTTATGATAAGAAGTTTTGTTTGAATTGTATAAAAAAATTATTTTTATATATTAAATTATTAAAATATGTATGAAATGATTGAAAAAGTTATTTGATTGGGGGCAAACATATATTTATCTCTTAAAATTTAAAAATAATTTGAAATTAATTAATTAAAAACTTAAAATAAATTTTTTTCAAAAAAGTTATTTTTAGTTATAAAAAAATAATTTTAATTTATAATCAATTTTATACACTTTAAATGAATAAGATAGATTTTAGATAAAATAATTTTTTATTAAAAAAAATTATTTTAAAAAAGAATTAATTTTTTCCAAATATGCTAAGAACATTTTTACTTTGATTCTTCGAAGTTGTTGTTTTATATGATAAAATATAATTACCAAGTTATGAGATTTTTGTTATCCTGTATAAAAAAAATGCGGTGCAGAATTAATGTAGAAAAATGTTATTAGTTAACATAAATTGAGTTGAATTTTCATAAAGAAGTCTTAAGGGAAAAGTAAGTGCTTTGTTTTTTCTTTTAGCATTGCTAATGGTTGAATAATACTTTAATTAGCAATTCTTCCTACAATTATATAAAATAAAACAACTGGTATAATCATATCTTAATTTGTTAAGTTGAAAGGTTCACATGGGCACTTTGATTTAAATGGTATTGTGTATAAATAATCAATGATTTTCACTTTTCAAACTCATCATATTTAAATGAAAGAGTTTGAAAGATAAAGAATGAAATAAATAATTTTAAATTTTAAATAAATATTATATTTGTTTGATATTTTTTAATAATATGAGAAATAAAATAAAAAATTATCACTTAACCTTTCAACTATTCCTTATTTATTTTTATAAATATTTATAATTTTTTAAATTTTAAAATAAAAAAGTTATTCCTTTCTTATGCTCCCTTTATACTCTCCTATTCCAAACACGATGAAAGAGAAACTTGGGCCATGCGACCTTCACACCACAACTTAGCTTTTTTAATTTATAGCTGCACCAAAAATGAACCTCTAGTAGCTCCAATATATTTTGGATTCACTTGGTTCATCCAATGCTAAAGATAATGATTCTTATACTAAGTATGAGAAGTGTATATAATTTGAGAACTTTATTTTTTTTCCCCAACTCTATTCAAATGGAAAAAGGGATCTGTTCATAATGTTAAAAATAAAAATTACGTTGATAGCATTATTTTTTAAGAGAATAATCAAATAAAAAAAGACCTTTTGATAAGAAAAAAAGAATCATACATAGAGAAGTTAGTTATTATTCAATTAAAATTTTAAAATTTTACTAAGGAATGTTTTTAATACACTGATTAAAGAATTAAAATGGAAATAATTAAGCATAAAATATAATATTTAGTATATTGATAATTTAAAAATATTTTATATTTTTTGTTAAACAATTTAAAAAATTAAGTATTGTTAATGAATACTTTCAATGTATAGTTAATTAATCAAAATAAAAAAATATTAAATATAAAAATAAAACATTGAATTTTTTAAAAGTTTAAAAATCATTTAATATTTTTTATTATGTAATTAGGATAAATTTTTTAAATTATTGAGAAATATAAAATATTTTTTAAATAATATCCTAAAAACACTGTTAGTACCTAAAAAGTTGTTAAGGGTGGACCCGCGGCCAAAGAGTTACGGTAGTAGGAAGGGGAGCAACTGTGTCTTCCCAAGAAAAGAACAATGGCATTTTCGAAATTATCTTAGGAAGGAGAGGTAAAAAGATTCACCAGAACTGAAATGGGGATAAGGGAACAGGAACAGTGCAGGGTATCATGGAAACAATAGCTGCAGAGTACCACACTCAGAGATGATAAAATTAGTAAAAAATGAAAAAAAAATATTTATATAACAAAATCGATTTCACTTCTGTTTCTTTCGGAAACCTTTTTTTAAAAAAAATTATTATAATAATAATTATTACATTTAAAAAAAATTATTTCAATACTTATCTATTTCTTAAAAATTATTAATATTTAAAGTAAATTATTTACTATTTATTAATTATTATTTATATTTAATGAATTTTTAAATATTTATTATAAAATTAATAATTAATAAATACTCTAAATTTTAAACACATTAAAATCCTATAACAATTTTTTGTTTTTTAATTTGATTTACTTTCATTTAATACCTCCAACTCCAAGGACGAAGCATAGGAGGCCCACGGAGTGTAATTATGACGTGGGCGGCCCACAAAGTAGCAAACCATACATCCCTCCGTACTTCCATTACTCATCGTTAGGGCACCGCTGCTTTATCTTCTTACTAATGTTTTTAAAGTTAGATAGAATAGTGAAACAAAAAAATTTTTGATTCAAGTTTAATTAGTTTAATTGATTTAATTGTTTAGTTGAATTAGATGATGTTATAATTATATATTAAATAAATATATATATACATGACTCATAACATACATTAATAATAATAAAATACATAATAAAGTTTTAGAATTTTAATTATTAAATCTCATATCACTCTTAATTGAGTAGTTAAGTGATTGAGAAATAAAAAAATTAAAAAAAAATAACCATTTCAATTCGTTTTTATCCCAGTTTAACTCGATTTTGATCAATTTTGCTCAATTGTAATCGGTTCAACCTAATCAAACTATAAATCCGATTTGGATATTAAATCATAATCAGATAAGAGACCGATTCACAGTCTAACTAATCCGACTGACCAGTTCGGATAACACTACTTGTGACATTCAATACTCTTTAATCAAAGAAAGAAAGAAAGAATTCTAAACTCTCCGAAAAATATAGCAAAACTCTTAACCACATGGTAAAATACAAAAATGAATTTTATGTTGATACATTGTTAGAGTAAACAAAAATTATATTATTATTTAAAAATATACAAATATATTATTAAAAAATTTAATTATGACTATAACTATCATAATTAGATGATATTATAAAAAATATATATAATCATAATAGATTAAAATTAGGTTTAACAAAATTGTGTAATTTGATTTATGGTTTGAAAATTTAAATTCAACTATACAATATGTATAATATATATATATATATATATGATTTTTAAAAGAACATGCATGAGTATATATATTATACATATCATTGATTTCTTATAGGCTGTAAGTGTAATGCTTTATTTAATTTTTTTCTCAAGATTTTTACGCTCTTTAACCCTTTTTGAGTTGGATGGGTTTATTTGCATTATAATCTTTTAAAACATGGTCAGCTGGTTTATATATATATATATATATATATATATATATAAATTAAGGTATTTTCTCATTTAAAAAATAAGATACTAATTTTACAAGATATGATAAATCACATAAAATAATAAATTTTTTCAATTATATTTTTTCATATATATTATTTTAAAATTTAAATCTAAAATAAAATACTTAACCGAATATTTACCCTTTCAAACCAACACAAATTGTTGTTCGGGTGGTTTCTTTCATCCTATCAAAAGTCTGTCATTCATTAAGGTATTAAGAACTTCTTACTATCTAATATCAAAAAATAGCAAAAGCTGCAAAACTAAGATTTCAACATGTTAGATCCTCTCTCCTATTAAGTCAGCCCCTTACAATTTCTTATAACATTTTTATTATTGTTTTACGTAGATAATCAAAATTTATGTATTAATCATTGAACTTGAGTTATTTATTTATGAACTTTCAACTATGTCATCAACTGTTTTTTTTTCTTTTTTTGCCTTGAGATTTATTATAATTTTCATCATTTAAAATTTATTTTTACTTTAATATTCTTCATTATATATATATATATATATAAATTCTTATCTAGTATATTATATCATTAAATCATCTTAATCTAATTTTTTTTAAACTCAATTGATATATATTAAAATCAATGTAATATGTATTTTTCAATAAAAGAAAATATATCATATTTGATTACATACTTATTATTGTCCTTTTTTTTTAAATGATATGAATAATCAACATGAGAAATATTTACAATTTAAATTGGATTAATAAAAATTATATTCTCTCAACACATACATGTCTGTGTGCGTGTACGTACTATGTATACATAATCTGGATCATTAATAATCATAATGCTATTTTACGACTTATAAAATAGTATATGAGAAATATATAATAAAAAGATATATGTAAATAATTTTTAGCACGCATTTTTTACAATACCTATTACATTGTTTTTTAGAATATGATTCGATTTAAAATCTACATACAGTGGATCTATTGTAAAAAAGATAAACTAATCTATATATAAAATTTAAAGGGGTACCAAGTGAAAGGGATGATTTATTATGAAAGAGGAGATAATGATGATGATTATTAAATTTTATATAAATAGTTAAAATTAAAAGATTATTTTTATGTGACATAATTATCACATTATTATTTAAAAAAGTCATGTAACTATTTCAAAACATCACATGCTCACTTTCTTTTTATTAAAAAAGATATTCATTCATTCAAATTGGTAAAATACATCGAGAACAATACAAATTCAACATCGCTAAAAATAAAAAAGGATGAATCCGTGAACAAACTCACAGCACCCACGTTAATAGCATAACATGGCAAAATGCCTACAAATGTGATAAAATCATAGTGACCGGAATACCCATGCCTCTGAATCTGTAACGTTGATGCAAAACTCTTGATTGAATCTGTAATGGATCGAAGCAAATCTACCAATTTGAATTAAACGAACACCGCAACAAGACGAGAAACTATCACACCAAAACGGGAAATCAAATGACGTCGCAACAAGACGACGAACAAAATACCGCTACACTTAGATAACGAAAATATGAAAAAAAAACACGAAAGAAAACCTATCTATGTGAAAAACCACTTATTTAGATAAAATGAAAAAAAAAGATATAGACAGGTGATTCTAAGCCAAAAAAAGGTCTAAACCACCCCCTTCTGATGAATAAAAAAAGAGAAAAAGATGAATAGATGAATAATTCTCTCTTATTTATCTAGAATTTAGAAAGTTGCATTTGTTTCTTCTTGGGTATTTCGAAATTTATTATCACATGATCACTTGATCTTTTAATTTTAACAATTATATTATAATCATGATTTATTCATCAAATATTTCATAATAAATTACTCATCTATATGTTACTATAGATTAAAATTTATACTTAAAAACAGCATGAAAATAGGATTCATATGTAACTAACATCATCCGTGATGGAGGGATAGAATGGCAAGCAGGCCACATGTGCACGATTGGAAGTTGGAACCTTCAACGATTGAACTTGTCCTTCTTAAACTATTTATTTGTTTCTCTTCCTCCCATTTTGTCAAGAGCTATTTTTTCTCTTTTGTCTGTTTGTGTTAATATATTATTTTTTGTGTGGATATTAGCACAGGTGTCTTATTTTATGTTTTTATTTAAATTATTAAATTCAAGTATAAAATTTATTTAAAATACTTTGTATGGACTATGATAGTCCTTTTATTAATTTTAATTTTAATATAAATTGAACTGATAACATGATACATGTGCATTGGTCTTTAGGCAAATAACTATGAATCTTTAGGCACATGCATCCTGTCTCCATGCTCTGCAGCTCTAGTCTCTTTCCACGTGTCAAATCCATCCTCTCCCTCCTTACTTGCCACGTGGCATAACTGGAATGGTCGGTCGTTTTGGGAGAAAAGCACTAAAAGCAGACCCCTCTCTCTCTCTCTCTCATATGTCGGCCTTTTCAGGCCCAAACCCAACATGTGGCCCTCGAGATTGTCTCCCAGATCAACGGGTTGGATGACTTGAAAAACGAATCCTGGCCGTCAATCCTGTTCCCCAGGGTCCAAGTCAGAAGGGTCAAGAACATCAGATAATAAATATCATTGCACAGTGATGTGAAGTCTTCACGCGTGCATGCTACAGATGGAACGTGCGAAGAGATCTTTGCGTAACCTACAGGGTGGTCAGAGTCAGAGGGTGGGGTCAGGGTCAGGGAGTGTGGGTGGCTCGTGCTAGTGACTGAGCCATGGCTCGTGAACAATGGACCCTTTTGTTACCAACTTTCTCTTCTTTTTATGGTGGGGAAAGCTCTTGGAAAGGAAAAGGGAATGGAGAGAAAGCCTTTGAACAGGGGGTTGGGCTTTTCGTTTGTAATTTGAGGTTGGAGCTTTGCGTTGAAACATGTAGGTGCCATCCAGGTGGGCTTGGGCAGTTCATGTTTGAGCCTACACCAGAGAGTGCGTGGGGCCTAGGAAGCTTGTCTTAGGCCTACCAGACCATGGGCCAGATTCTTGGCTTGCCTCTAAAGGGGTTGTCTTTGGTTGTGGTGTTTGTTGAATGCTTTAAAAGAGTTGGAATCTTTCCCCTTGTGGCAAAATGTTAGTGGGACAGTGATATCCATGCTCATTAAGCAACAGTTTATTCACATTAACCATACCTTAAACAGTTTTCAAATAGTCATTGTACTTACTGATCTTTAATCAAGCAAGCAAATGCTTAATTTAATCTTAATTGCAAAAAGGGTGATTCTCTAGAGAGATCTCATTTTTTCATTTTTGTGCTGAAGGGATTATTGGATGTGTGCCATTTTTTGTGGCAAAAATTTGCTACAGTTACAACTTGAGCTTGGCTAAGTGCTAGCTTTAGCCTCCATCAAAGCTGAGAAACAGTTTAGCCATATTCAACTCCTTAAAGTAAAAAAAATAAAATAAAAGATAAAAATGTGTACATAACCACATAAGAATAATAGAAATTTCTCATCCGAGAACAGAAATATTGAAAATAAGATGTCTCTAAACTAAGCAACCTATTGTTTTGTTAATTAAACAATACAAAACAAAACTAACAATGAATTATATATATATATATATGTATATATATATATATATAATCAATATGTTATGAGGCCTTTTGGATGCTTATAAAATAATTTATTTATTTTCATTGAAAAAATTTATTAATCAGGGAAAATTGGAAATTATAGACATATTCAACTCTTTTCGACCGCTTCAATTTTGAATCTTCATCGCAAATCGTAACCAAAATAATATCTTTAGCAATTTCACAATGCCATAAACAATTCAAGGCTATTATTTCTTTAGTTTTTATAGTTTCTATATATTAGTCAAGTACAATGGCTTGTTAATTGCTAAGCTATTAGAAGTTTCTTTTTGGACAAATAGATAGTTATTTTGGGGAGAACATATCTTAGATGGATTAATATAGACAATTTAGTTTTATAAAAACGAGTATTATGTTTGAGAATATTTATTACAAATAATTGTTAGAATAAATTTTGTATGAATAGTAATAATTAAAATTATCGCAAAAAATAATTTTATTTTGTGTATAAAAATCTATATATTTATAGAAAATAAATTTATTCAATTATGTCCAATAGTGGGACATTTAAGGCAAGAGAATATTACTTCTGAGTTTTGGCTACCAAACACATGTTTGAAGTCCAAAATGCATTCTTATAGTGCAAAGGACCATTTGAATAGAATTGCCAATGAGGTGGGGTAGGGTAAATTTTGTATATTTTATATATAAATAATCCCAATCATGCATATAATGGTGCACCGATTTTGTATTTTTCATTTTGCAATGATTTATGTTATTGGAGAAAGTGATATGTGTTTGAAATGGCTTAACAAAAGATAAGCATGATTTGGAACACCTGTTTGTTTCTAATTTGGGAGAACCATCAATGGACTCCAAATCCTTTCCCCCAACGCAAAAAGACTATGCTAATATAAATGATAGTGACCAATTATTACAACTGATGTTACTGAATTCAATTTGAAAAGCTGAATTGATTATCTAAACATCTAAATGCAAAATTCATTAATATCCAAAACATTACATTCCAACATATACAAAAACTTCATACTAGATTTTTTCTTATTTGGTGACAAGGCAGGCAAGGTCACGTGGATTTGGTCCATAATGAGCAATCCAACCAAAGACAGCTGCCTTGCAAATCCTTAATTAGCCAAAAAGTCACTCTTTTGATTATAACATATAGTCTACAAGTTAAACATGCATATGTCTCTTCTTCTCTTTTGTCCCCCTTTTTACTCTCAGATAAGATTATAAGAGTTGCACAACGCAGCAATGGCTACAAAGCTCTTTCTCACCCTCCAATTCCATTGGCTCAAAGCTCCTCCAAGCATCTCTAGTCGCTGATGTGTCAAATATGTGGACAAGAGACATTGTTCTTGCTAGTTCCCCACCTGTCTTGTAACCTGCCAAGAAAAATAATTGAGTCCCAATTGGAGCCATAGTTAGGTAAAGTCGTTGGTTAGTAGGCCAATTCTCATAGTTGGCATCCAATGTGGAAATGGAAAGGCTTCGTTTGTGCGATCCATCAACTTCATTCCAAAGCTTGCCATCATAAGCCTCAATATGCCCCTTCCATGCATTCAAGCAATCCCCTGAGCTAAAAAGAGTGCCATTCACTGCCACAATCTGATTAGGTGGCACATCCAACTGCCACATCCCGGCCATGAGGTCCCACCTTCCCGCTTGCGTGTCATACACCTCAGCCGAGCTGCGCTCCACTAAGCTCGGCATTGTTTTATCTGAATCTTCTCTTTCAGCAAACCCTCCGATTATGTACACTTTTCCTTCCCATGTCACACCTATACATTTATACCTCAAAATTCGCAAATTAGGTAAGGGTGTCCACGTGTCAAGATCAGGATCGTACACCTCGGCAGACGAGATCCCTCGAGCATTTGCCAGCGTGGACTTGCCCCCTGCCACGTAGATTTTATTTTCACAAACAGTGCATGCAAAATCATATCTTGCCACACCTAGTGGGGCACAATGGAACCATTGGTTGGTTCTTATATTGTAACGGAGGACTGTTGGTACAACTTGGACACCCACATCAACCAATTCAGCAGATTCATCAGAAACATGAACCCTCTCTTTGTGACAAATTTGGCCACCAATTATATAAATTGAGTCTCCTAGGGAGACCATAGCAAACCCTTTCAAGACTTGGTCATCGATTAGGCCCGGAATTGAGCCAACGTAGCTCCATGTGTTGATGGATGGATTATAGACCTCAATTGAATTAGGGACACTGACATCTGGGGTTGGTTCTCTAGGACAAAACACAGCAACCATAACATAATTCGAAAGAAAATTTTCTGGGGATGGTGATGGTGGGGCCGTTGGTCTTGGCGGCGAAGGGAGGGAACCCATTGGAGTCTCTGGGAGATTATGCAAGTATTAGTGATACTTTCACTAATGGTTCCTACGTTTTGTGTCAATAGCAAGCGGGAAATGTAATAATATAAAGGGGAGTCAGATATATAGAGAAAGGTGGCGGAGAAAACAACAAAGAGTTGGCTTGTGAGCATCGACTAGGAAGAACACATGGAGCTGAAATCGAAGGATTTTCTTGTGATAACATCTCAAACATTTGGTGGGTTATTGTACATTGTTATGTCCTTTTTTTGTTAGAAAATGGGATGAAGAAGATTATTTTTCGGATTTTCCAAGGTCTGAGTAGGTACCAACTACTAAACAAAGGATTTGAACAAAAAATGATTTGTTTAATCTCTCTTTCTGGCGTAGATTTTGAGGTCATAGGACTAGGAATTTGGATAGATTGTGTTTCCTCTTTTGGTAGCAGCGAGGCAACGAGAGGTGAGAGAGTGAGTGGGAGAGACTTGGGCAAATCTAGCTAAACAGTGTTGTGTAATGTCTATTACATGCTTGCTACTTGATCAAATATTTTATCAAACTAATATATCAAAAGATGATTTTTCTTACAGTGCTGGGGGTATCTCTTATGAGAAACTTGAATTGAAATGATGATGTGGGCATGAGTATATCAAATGTTTTGTCCATATGAGATCATGAGATCTTTCTAAGATTTAGTTTCATAATTTTGAAATAACTTATAGCGTTAGGTTCTGCTTTTTAGTCTAAAGTTGCCATTTATCGGAAAACGTCATAGGAAAAAAAAATGGTATATGTTGTACACTTGAATTAAAAGGAACAAGATACTGAAATATAGTATCTTGCTTCAACCCCCTAAAAAATGGAAAGAAATAAGAAATAATGGTATCTTGCAGGCAATGTAACAAACACAAAGAAACAAAAGAGAGAAAGAGAGAGATTCAAGGGGAACACGCTGAGAAAGCATAAAAAAAGATAATAGCTTGGGAGCAAATCCAAATGAGATACTAGTGCAGTAGTGCATGATACATGAAATGTGGGATCTTTGACGCTTTTTTCTCATTAAGCAAACACTAGTTCGGCTATAGCATAGGTTTGCCTATCAAGAAATGACCCTTGGTTTTTTCGATGCTATACTTTGGTTTAATAATACTGCATGCTTTTGCAATCTCGCATCTTTATCTGCTTTTCTCCTTTGAAGATTTGGCGTACCATGATAGAGATTTTTTAATATCAGCGGCAACAAACAAGCAATAACCATGACATGTGATTAGTAAACTAAACAAATAAAGCATGCAACTTTAAAAATGAAAGATGGACTGCCCATTAGGCTATTACTACTCCAACATGTGTTGCCCGTTACATCTCTAACATGACTCGTGTTTGACATTTAGAACTGTGCATAGCAATATTCATTTTATTTTATTTTTGTTGCTGATAAAGCATAGCAGTGAATATTCTGTGAATTGATATTTACCAGTTCTGTAATTTTTGGGTATTCATAATGCTTTATTGGGTTTTGGCTTGTACTCCCAACTCTAAAGCCCATAGCCCATTGTTGGAAGCTTCAATTGGACTATGATGACATATTGACAGAGAAGCATAGAGATTGTAACTATATGTAGCTGCATTCTGAAATAAACTATCTGACCAAAAGAGGCAATAAGGAAAGCAACTATACCTACTTTGTATTGTGAAGTCATATGGAGGAAACCCCTCGTTTGTTCAATTTTTGGGAACTTGCTCCCAAAATGCATGATGATGACTAATTGCTTTGTTCTGAATACTGTCAAGAATCATTCAAAGCAACAAGAGTGACAAAGACATAGTGACAGCAAGCACATTCGTACGTAGTTAAAGATTGGCAAAGAGAATGGGCCTAACAAAAGAAAGATATTTAAAAAGGGTATGCATAAGAAGAAGCCGGCGTTGGGTGGATTTGGTTCAGAGAAGGCCTGTGAGTGGGCACATGACCAAGCACCATCAACAAGAAGAAACTGGGGAATCAAACCAAACGTAAAGTCCAGCTATGACTGAAAGGGATGGGATGGGATCATGGGAATTACTGAGTTGACAGTTGCGAGTGTTTCGCTATTTTATGAATGGAACTAATTGGTCCTGCATGTGGATTCAATGTGAACACTAACACTTTCCTCTGTTTGCTGCCTGTGATCATAGACCGGTACAAATTAAGGTGACCTGTTTCCTTCCTAAGTGGGGACAAATTTGAAGGACCATACCAAGTGGCAAAGTCTGACTTAGTGGGATTTAAATCACAAATTTTACAAAAACCCAATTTTCACACAATTAGATTCTAGGAGATAAGGACATTGCATAGGGCGCCAAGGGTTGCTCTGTTTGATAGAATGACAAGTCATCCAAAGGGTACCCCCACAATAACGCTCCTTATGCAGCAGTGGGGGCAGTAGGCAGTGAGCATAAGCAGGGACACGAGGATGGTTCTGTATAATGAGACAAAAGGGAATTGAATCAAGATATGTGTATAAAGCAAAAGTCAAAAAGACTTTAGAGAATAAGACAAAAAGCGAGAGAATCAGATGTGGTGCAGAAGGTAATCAGAGAAATCCACATGGTTTCTGGTTAGGCTTGTGTGGGAGACAAAGCAGTTAGGAGCAAAAAGGCAAGTTTGATTTGATTGATCAGCATGGAGTTTCATAGCCCATTTGTTAGTTTTTACTCTCTCAACTCTTAAGAACCTGGGATTGGGAAGTCCCTTTCTTTTATCCTGGTCCATTATTTCTGAATTCTGTAGTTTAGTAGAGAAAATCCACTCACTGGAAGCTGCTTGTGTGTTTATATAGGAAATATCTCGATGAAATCATCAATTGTCACGAAGTATGTTTTATGGATATAAGTATCTGATGCGATACTATATGTAAATATAGTTGGCTTTTAAAAAAATTAAAATATGAGTACAATGCATATATAATAAAATATATTTATATTTATAGATGTAAATAAAATAAATTTTAAAATCAATGAAATTTTTTACTAATTTATTATAATTTTAAGAGTGAAAAAATTACAAGGATGAGAATATGTTTTAAGAGAAGTAGTTAGTAAGAACATGATTTGAATTCATATCCTGAATTTTGTAAATAATAATATTATATGAATATCATTATTGGATACGAATACGATACAGATACGTCACTAATTTTGAAATATCCGTACATCATTGGTCACGACTCAAGCCCAGAAGAGACTTAATCACATTGAGCTTTTATGTTTGCTCAATGTGAGTCATAGCAGCCATCCCATCTGCATTTTTTCAGTTTCTCATATGATTGTAGGATCTCCAGTATCCTGATCATTTGCTCCTTCAGTTGGTTGAAGTCGTTCTTTAGCTCTTAACCCTCTTTTGTGTTATCTCATCCATGATTTTTGGCTGGAAACGAGTCCCATAAGAATGCAGTGGAAACAGGGTTTCTTGCTTTGTTTGCTACATTAAGTGCGAGTATAAAAATGAAATTATAAGTATAAATGAATGAGAACATGATTCAAATTTGCAAGTAATATAGAACATTGTGACCCTGAATTGTTCCCAGAGACTCTGCAGAATTCTGAGGTTACCTCCAGCACAAATTGTTTCTATGAAGAGAACTCCTCATATGCCACAAATATATCTCAAGCTTTAGATGTAGACAATAAGTTAATTAAAATTGGAACGTTCAATTCTAAAACTCAATTTTAAATCTAATTTCGTCTGCGTGACATGAATAATTTGCTTTACAAACAGATTGAAAATGACTCTTGCCTTATTTGATTTTCATTAGAACTTGTCCGGATAGTTGAAGCCTTTTTTTTCGTTTTTCTTGACATTAAACATAAATCTCTGAACTCCAATTATTTACAGGTTGCCTTTAATCTCCTGTACGGATATACCTTTTTTTTAATATATATATTTATAAATAACGGGGCAAAGAGCCCAACACTAACACGCTACAACACACAAAAGAAAACATTACTGTAATCTGCCATTAAGGCTATAGAAAGAAAAGGAGACCTATCCCTATAGATATCTTGTTTTTAAGAATTTTAAAGTAGAATTAAAAAAACATGCTTTCTTTTAGAGTAAATGTTTATTTTAAAAATATATCTGACATGATATTAATTTTATATTTATAAATACATTAAATTAATTTTTTAAATATATAAGCAACAAATTAATTATTTAATGTCACATTTTTATCATTAAATTAATTCTTAAAATAATATCAAATTAGTCATTAAAGAACAAAATTAATAACATTAATTATCATTGAATGACCAATATAAAGATACTAATAAATGAAAGACTAATGTAATGTTGTGTACATTTTTAAACCCTATTTTTTCTTCTTAAAATTATTGTTACTCTCAAAATAAAGATATTTTAATTGTTTAAAATGATAAATATCATCTCTTGTAGTTAATTTTTATAATTCATATTATTAGATTTAATTATATATATAATTAGATATAACTGTAATTATAATTAATACATCATTCAATTTAATTAATGATTCAATCAATTAAACTAATTAAACCATAATTTAAAAGTCCCGCTAGTTTAATTTCTTAAAACATTACTTTAAAGTCATCTATTGTATATATAAATATTTATAAATGCACTTCCTCTTCCTTTAACATTGTTTTGGGTTACAAAAGACTTATTGGCGTTTGTCAACTTTAAAAAATTAGATATTTAAGTGCTACGAGGCTGATTTATAAATATAAACTGCTTGTTATTACTAAAATTTTAAAATATTATCGAAATAGAATTTGAGATAAAATTGATTTTTAAAAATTCAACTCAAAATTAGTTTTTTCTAGGTGAACTGTTTTTTTTTTACTTTCTCATCATCATTCTCTTCTACTTTCTCTCTTATATAATTTATTCTATTATAGAAAACTAATAGAAGTTTATTATCTCAATTTTGAACCAATTTTATATTAATTTTAAACAAATTTATTTTTATATGGGCTTATGTACTTTATTCTAGCTGCACCATCTTAAACTAGTTTTGAAAGTTGTTAAATACCCATTTAAAACATTCTGTAATGTTATAACTACATCTTCAACCCCAATGCACAATAGAACTAAAAGAATCCATATATTTTAAAAGTCAATGTGAATTTTTTTAATAGAACCAATAAAAAAAAAGTTTGTTACTTTGCATCACATTTAGATAGAGAAACAAATTTAAAGTTTGAATAGTAAAACAATTTAAGAGCCGACTAGAGGTGATTGATTTTGATAATCAACCACAAATGATATTTTAAATCTTTTTATTCATTGTAGCAATATAATTTAGTCGATCAGGATATTCGGCTTTCACCCGAAAGATTTAAGTTTGATTCTTGGCTGTTACAAAATTTTCTTTATCAATGAGCTAGAGTTGACTTAATATATCCATTTCCTATTTTATTTTTGTCGACTCAATGGTCTTGTGTTCATTCTTAGTGATTCTTTATGGGTAGGCATTTTCTAATTACAGTGGGATGTGTCTTAGTTGTGGAGCAACCTATTTACCTCCTAAATTTTAGTCATGAACCCTAGTTCAAGTGATATCAAGTTCTTTTGGAGACTGTTTTGATTTTTAGATTGAATGACACTAAAACTGTTTTGCCTCCACTTTAACCTATCATTCCCAACTTGTCTCCTACCCCACTCCAAGTCTTAAGCCTTTTTTGAAATTAAAAAAAAAAAAGATTCAATTAGAGGGATAAATTTTCAATGATTTCATCCTGCAACGTTTTTAAAATAACAATTACAATCAAACAGTAATCAACACGGGGTACACAACTCTCTTAAGTTATTTAGGTGAATTTAGTTATATTTAATATATGTAAAGTTGGGGTTAATAAAAAAATGTTATTTTAGAAATTTAATTATAATTTTACTATTTTTTTGTGATTGACGTATAATATCTTCTTATCTTATCTTTATATAGGCAAATAGTATTTTTGATACACACATAATTTTTTTGAGAATTTTAATTTTTTTATATATTTAAAAATAAGATTAATACAAGTTATTATGTATAATAATAAAGAAAATAAAAATAAATAATAACTTGTATTAATCTTATTTTTAAATATATAAAATTAAAATTTTTAAAAGAATATATTTGTGTCAATCTCATCAATATAAATAAAAGAAAAAAAATCATAAACCACCATCCCAATATTACACACCAATGAACTTAGATGTTTAATGTTGTTGCTGATGACTGTTGCAATGCAACCTATTGTACTGATCGATAAATAAAAAGTATATAATTTAATGTATTTATGTTAAATTTTGATTATGATTTATTTATACATTTTTTAATGTAAATATTATTAATCAAGGTTTATATAATTAAATCCCTAATTTTATTTATAAATATTAAATAGTTCATATAATTGAGTTTGGAAACAAAAGAATAAACAAATTTCTTCCAAAAAATTTGGGTGTTATGGTTAAAGGTCCAGCTATACATCATCCACATGTTGAACGTTTAAAAATTTGATTTTAATCTAACATGACCAAAATCAAAGTAGATAATGTAATCCCCTAGAATCAAGCAGTTCGCTGAAAAGGAAGGTGAGAGAATAATGGTTTAGTTAAGAAAAAATCGCAGGAGAGATGGAGTTGAATAATACTCAAATTCGTTATATTGATACAACAACATTCTGATCTGATAGGGAAACGTCCTTGGAATGGCTCTCTGCCCACTGCAACCCCACCATCCTCCCTTTATCTTTCTCTCTCTATAAGATGGAATTTTAGCATCCCAACGCGACTCTATAGATAGGACATTGCAGCCGAGTCTGCGCAGCTTCTTTGAAAGTCCAAAAAGATTACGTTCTGCCTTTTCCTTTCCATTTCAGTGTTTCTTCTTCTTCACCCCACAGCACCAAAAGGCTTAACCTTTTCAAGCATTTCCATCACAGCCCCTACACGATAAACAGATACAAGCAATTCTGTTGTCCTTGGTCCATGACTTATCAGAGCCTCAGAAAGTTTTGAAAAGACGATGCTTGCTACTCTCCCATCTTCATTATAAATATCCACGTTGTTTGTGTTAGAGGAAATTGGTTCAAGCTTCTCTTTTGGTCAAATTGCGCACTTTGTGAATATGGGTTTGCTGCAGAACTTGGAATGGGTGAATGCCTGCGGTAAGAAGCGTTGCAGGAGCCTGTTTTGGAGGGTGAGGGCTGCGGTGAAGAAGGCTTTGAAAAATGGTGGCAAGCAGCAGCTCAAGTTCCAATATGATCCTTCAAGTTATGCACTCAACTTTGATGATGGTTGTTGCCATCTTAGAGATGCGGCAAAGAAATTCATGGCAGACGCAGGAGTCCAGGAGCTCACAGACATGAACAACACAACCTGGGTTTATGTGCTTTGGGTCAAACCAAGTGATCTGCTTGTTAATTAAGGCTCTGAAAACCAGCCTCATTTTCTCTTGTTTGGTATTTAATGTTCTAATTATGTATCTGGTTTCGTAGATAAGAAAAGCATTGCATGATTTTTCAAGGATCTTGTTCTCGTCACTTGTGTTAGTGTACATCCTTAACTTCTGTCATCATGAGCTAGAACACTTTCGTATACATTCTTCACTTTCTGTCTTGAGCTAGAACATGAGTCTAAATAGTAACACTTTGCCAAGTAAACTATGGTCGCTCTGTTCAAAAAACGTTAAATTGATCTCTGGAGAAAGCAGGCACGCGTTTTCTTTACCTTTTGCCAGGAAAATTATGCATTTCATTAATGAGGCAGAGCAGCGAAGCAAAGAAAATTCCTATAATATCTTGATAAGTTTAATATTTAAATAAGTTGTTAATTATTTATTAACTGTTAATTTCATAATAAATATTTAAAAATATATTAAATATAAAATAACTATTAATAAATATTTGACAACTCATTTTAAATATTAAAATTTAAAAAAAAAATACCTGAATAATTACCGAATAGTTGTAAGTTGTAGCGGTCCCGGTAACGGGGAATAATGATAGGGTCAATTTTGGGCTTACCTTTATCGACATCAATATGCAACAGAATACCTTAACAATCGGTAACTTTAAGAAAAGAATTGATAATTGTATTGACAATCTTTTTGTACAACGGTATAAAACCACTGGAACAGCTATCTAGGAGAAAATGGACACCAATTTTAATAAACATCTTTGGATTAAAGTACATGCATAATTTTTCATGCAAATGACCACAATATCTTCATCTAAAACCTAGAAGCTCCAAACTAAAATTAAAAGGTCACAAATATTCAAACAGCAGGGTCTTCTAATATAGCTGTGGATAGATCATTTAAGCGAGGATAAGCAGCTTTCTCATCCAGCTGGTTTTGGGCCCATATCAGCATCTTTAACAAGCTTGGAAGTTTTGGGTCTGATGCAATAAAATCAAACAAAGTACCAAATTCCGGAGCATTGCATTAGAAAATTGCTCAGATAATGAAACATACAGGAGAGTAAGTTGATTAGAAACTAAAAACCATCTTAATGGAACATAATTCAAAATACAAACTGAGTAAATTGTTAGAGATATAAAGTCATTCATTAGCTTTTACCAAACAGCTTAAGTATCAGGAGAGTTGGTCTTCGACATAAACTTCAAAAAAGAGAGCCCAGTTGGCAAAAAGTGCACAATTATAACCAACAGAAAAAAAATCCACCATCAGTTACTCACATGCACACACTACCAAAAAAAAAAAGCATACATGCACACGTTTTGCCAGTCTTCAACATCATACACTGTCATTACTCGTTACCCCATGTTTTGCTATTACCCTCGTGTTAGGCATGTACAAAATGATTGGTTTGCACAATTCTTCAATCAATTTGCAGAAACTAATACATAGAAATTTAAAGAAAAAATAATAAATATGTTAAACCATCAAAAGATGAAACTTCTATCTCATTGGTCTTCATCTCAAGTGGATTCCAATCACAATCCAATTGCAGAAGTTGAACGCATACACAAATCATTCCTGGGAATTCAAGCCAAATCTAAGTACATAGATGGAAGACCCACAGCACATACAAACATAATGTTGACATCCCCAATGGCATATAATGGAAACCAACAAGCTACAAAATGATTGATGAACCCTAAGTCCTCTTAATATTCCCTTGGAATCTAGGTTTGTGAAAGCAGGCATATATTTTAGATAGATAATCACTTCCAAGTTCTAGAAGTTTGAATCCATCATTCGGGCACAAATCATCAGAACTCAGTTGACGCACACTAATGGAAGTGGTTTTATTGGGGTGAATCTGGCAAAGCTTCTATTATGTCCCCAAATTTTATAATACAACAGTTGCTATTCAATAAACCTTATATCTCAATCACCAAAAACTTATAGTTATAGGAATACAGGTAAGTTACACACATTCCTCAGATAATTAAATATGCCAAACTAGAAATTAAAACCAGAGTCACATACCCAAGTTATATATGCTACAAAACAGATTTTCGCAGCAAATACAAACCTTTTTCATGACTCTGGCTTGTAAGTATGGCTGCATTCACCTCGCTTGCTGTCTTTAGACGCTGTGATATGTCAAGAAGCTCTCCAACAGGACAGGTAGAGACATCGTCAAAGGCAAGCAGTGCAACAGTCCTCTCCAACTCTTCCAAAAAGCTTTGCTGAAGGGAATCCAAATTTCAGGCAAGTGTTAGCACCAAGTCTGTGCAACTAATTACATAAACTTTTCCACGATAACAAACTATTTTCTCATTTTGTATTGCTTTCAAACTAACAGGAAATCGAAGTAAATAAACACTGCAAAAATTAGCCCATTAATAAAAAGACCATATAAGACCAGATACACTTCGCTAATAAAGAAATTACATGAAAAATAGAGATACAAAAAAGTCATCAGATGAGACTTACATTTTCCTCCCCCCTTGGGGCAAGCTCCTCCTGAGCAAACTCTAGAGCTTCTTCTACTTTTCCATTCCGGATTAGTTCTATCAGCCGTTGCTGCTGAAGATGGAAAAATAATTGGGGATTTGTGTCCAGTATCTGCAGAAAGTATTATAAAATGAATATTAAGTTTATTGAACATATTATTATAGATGAATGGATGTTATGATGAGTACCAAAATGTTTTGCATTTGACGCTGAGGGTGATTTTAAGAATGAGGAGAAAAAACTAGTAGAGAAGGTAAAAAAAGGAAATTATCAGAAAGAAATACATGTATAAATGGAAAGATGGATTTTTCATACAATTTCTCATATAAAAGTATAAAACTCATCCCTGAGGAGAAGTAACTATTGAAAACATAATAATGTAAAAGCAACGTAATAACAAATCAGAAAACAAAACATTAGTAGCACAATAAAATGATAAAACTTAGCAGTAAAGAATATAATCGTACATGATAACAGTATTTCTATGCAAGTCATATTGCCTTTCATGTTGATATACTTTTGTTGTAATCCTATTAAGCATATGGAGCTAAGGAAGCGAGGATAGTTGGGTAGGAGATAGCAAGATAACCAAATAAAAGAGGTTGCATCAAAGATCCATTTAAACCCTGCACACCCCCCCCCCCCCCAAACACAGACACACACAAAAAAAGAAGCAAATAACACACATTGAGTGTATAAGAGTTAAGACTACAACTCTGTATTATTGTCAACATGGTGACCACATTGCAATATCACTACATGTATCAATGCCTTAAGCAAGTTCATGTCTAATTGTCCAGCCTGTTAAGCAGAAAAAAGATTGACCATTCATGAATAATGCATGCATTATGTGCATTGCACACTACAAAAAAAGGGAAACTAAGAAAGCTTGATTGTTTAGGGGCATGGCAACAAACTAGGAAGTTATAAAGATATAGAATGGGCAGCCTACCTCAGGATTTAAGTCATTCACTTTTTCGATTGCATCCTCAACATTACCACTTTGTACTGCCTTCTTAACAGCCATGCGATCAGTGATTGTAGCAAGATCTATGTCTGCTATAGATCAATAAGGAGAAGCGCAGCAGGATATAGAGATGACAATCATGCCAAAAAAAGAAAGAAAGACAAAAATCATAAAAGAGGATACGTGCAGTTCCAGACTCCATTCGGAATTTCTCAGCAGCTTCAACATAACCCTCAGTGACAAGGAAATTCATTACCAATTTATTCATGTCTTCTTTCCTAATCTTCACATCATTAAGCTTCTTCTCCCACGCTTCTCTTGTTATCAATTTCTTTGATGCAGCCTTTACACAGATAAGTTCAAAGATAATCACATTAGTATGCCATCCATTGCCATGACATCTGTTGGGAGTTACTGCACTTCCATACAGTGAGCATAACATTGACTACAATTAGTCTATATCTAGTAATACTTCCAGCAAAATGACTGAAAGTGACCCCGCATAGAAGATCATACATTAACATCCCTCTATCATTTTGTTGTGTAAAACACAGTAACATGTAAGAATCAATGACCTTGCATGCCAAATTCATCTCCTCCCACCCCTTTTCTAAAAATTAAGAACCCAAAAGACAGCCATCAGTACAATAAAATTACTTCGGTACTTCCCAATTTGAAGGAGAAATACACACACAAAATAGATCAAATAAATCTGAACTACGTTTCTGAATCTCTTTACAATCATATGGGATGTAGCACAAATATAAGATCCTTTCCTTTGCACCATCATATTAATTAAATAAGTATAAATAAATAAACTTATAAAGTTAGGAAAAAGGTAGAGAGAGAAAGTGAAATACCATTGCCTCGAATTCTGCAAGCTGACGAATGACAATCCAGAATAATGACATCAGTGCACCCGATTATACCCCATTTAATCCCAAACGACAGACTAAGTCCCTCTCCTGAAAATTGAAGCTCGTAAATCAGCATCAATGATTCAAATCATAACTGTTACATTTACAAATTTATGCATCCTTCTGATCAATCATCAAAATCCAGGTCCAAACCCTATTTACAAAAAATAAAAATAAAAATAAAAAATCCGCAAGTCAGGGAAAATAGAGAGTAACAAGGCAGAGTGGGAATTCACCGCAAAATAATTTTCCCGGAGATTGTTGTTGTTATTTTCCTGGAAAGTGGCGCCTAGAAAATCTGATTCCGCCTTCAGTCGTACGGAACGTGATGCTGGATTCTGGATTTGTGCTTCAGCTTCAAGCTTTGTTGGGTTCAGATCCGCTTCGTTTTCTACCGGTTCTCCTCTCTGGGCCGGGTCAAATTTAACCGAATTAGGCCCAGTCCAACTCCAACCCAAAGAATAAACCCAATCCCCTAATATGTATTTTTATTTTTTCATTTCCATTCAAAGTACTTTATCTATACTACTATAAAGGGATTTCCCTATTTGGTCTCTAATTATAAAAATCATCTTTATTTATTAAAGTCAAATTAAAAAAGAGGTAAAATTATAAATACATACTACTTCTTTGGTTAATTACAAATTTAGAAGTTATTTGAGAAATTACTAATACTTTAAAAGAAGTTACAACTAATTATAAGCATTTAAAATTTATTTTTAAATAAATAAAAACAAAAAAAAATGTGTATTAACTGGCATGTAAATGCCTGTCAATACGCTAATAGATAATTAAGAGATTAAAATTGAAATTGACAATAACCAAATCGAATTGAATAATTGGCGTTCTTAATAATTGGCCAATTTTTTTTTGGCTTCCTTAATAATATGTGTGGAAAGAAAGAGCTAATATTTATTTATTTATATACAAATAGAATGAATACAAAATGGACAAAATATCTAACTACCTCAAAAAATACATCATATTAATATTTACATTAAATAAAAAACAATAAATTTATATTATAAAGAAGATATTACACCAAAACTTTTTTTTATATTAATTTTTATAAAAACAATCTGGCAATGCAAAAATTGCTAATGTGATGCGAGGAGCATGAGCACTCAATAAATGATGGCCAACTGAGCTTTTGATGACGAGAACGATGACTTCAAAGGTAGCAGACAATGTGAAGAAGAAATAAATGGAAAATTCCTATGAGGGAGGGGGAGAAGAATGACAGGGCCACATGGGGTAAGAGTTGTTATTTCAAAAATTCATAAAAGAATAATAGCTTCCTGGTTATTAGAAATATAATCAATTAGATATTAGTAGTTAGTTTGTTAGCCTATATAAAGGCTTGATGTAATGACTTTGTATTCATTTCATTCATTTTAATCAATATCAATTTTCAGTTTTCTCTCAATTTTTTCTTTCTCTCTCCTCTGAACCATGAATCTTAACATGGTATCAGAGCTCCCATGGTATCCACCATGAGAAGTTTTTCCGCTGCAAATACTCTTTCTTTTCGTCTTAGTTTGTTTTCGTTATGTTTTGCTCTGTTTTTTTCTTAGCAATTACGATCTCTTTGTTTTTTTTATCTGATTTTCTTTTTCAGATCTGGTTTCTTGATCCGATTTTTCATTTTCTCTTAGCAATTTCTCTTTCATTTTCTCACATAAATCATCTGATAATGGAGATTCGGTTATGGCAATTCATCGTCTTTGCTCCAACAAATGAGATGGCGCTGAATCGTCTTGGAAATTTCAGCGAATCTCTGTCTCTCTTTGCTCACGAGCGTTGCGTTGTTCTTTGTTGAAGATAAAAAGTCCAGATATTAGGCAAATATTGCACCTGTTGCTGAGGATGATGTATATGCTTGATGCCACGTGAGATTTGACATCTTGGAAGACATGATGACATAGTACCATTGGTTAAGGAGCCTTCTCGAACCTGAAAGGATGCAAATCCATTATTTCGTTCAACTAATGCTTTTTTTGCGCAATGATTCTTTCACCTGTTACGTCAATGTTGACACTTTTATAGTGTTTGGATTTTTTTTTGTTAACCTTGGTTTAGTTTTGATTTGTTTCTGATTTGCATAAATTGACTTTGTTGTAAGCTTTTGTCCTTGGTGGTTAAGCATTGATATGAGCTTCTGCCATGGATGGTTAAGCATTGAAATCCTGTTTTGCTTCTGTCTTGAGTGGTTAAGCTTTCAATATAGCTTCTGCTCTTGATGGTTAAGCTTGGTAGTTTCTACCTTATGGTGGTTAAGCAAGCCTTATGGCTTTGATGATTTACTGCCTTTGTTAGGTGGTTAAGCATGTTTGCTTCTGTTAAGTGGTTAAGTCTTGAGTTACAGCTTCTGCTTAATGGTTAAGCTTTGTTCATGTCATTGTTTGTATGTTTTTCAGTCGATATATTCTCACATTTCTCATTGTATTTTTTTTTTGATTTGATATCCAGTTGTATTCATCCCAAGCTGGAAGGGTTATGAACACCTTCCAGCTTGCGGGGGGCTATTAGAAATATAATCAATTAGATATTAGTAGTTAGTTTGTTAGCCTATATAAAGGCTTGATGTAATGACTTTGTATTCACTTCATTCATTTTAATCAATATCAATTTTCAGTTTTCTCTCAATTTTTTCTTCCTCTCTCCTCTGAACCATGAATCTTAACACTGGTCATGACTATTGTAAAAACTAAAAAAAAAAAGTCTACTAAAAGATTCTCTTTTGAAATAAATCCACATTTGGGTTCTGTTAGGTTAGGTGCTTCAGATATTTTTGAGAAGCCTGTTCAAACACCATTTATACCAGTTGAAAGTGTTATTTAATGAAAAGTATTTTTTTCCTAGAAAAAGCCCATCCAATTCATATTGACAATTATTCAATGTCATTCCTTGACTAGCAACACCCGTGATTAATTTCTTCTATTCCCATGTTTGTGCCTCCATATTTACTGCACATTAGTGGTGGTGTTGATTAACATTTGTCAGTTGTCACCATGAATCCATCTAAACTTCAACCCCCTGTTGAAGCGAAACTCACCTTGCACCATGGTCTTACAAAGAGATTGTCATGGACAAGGTTTGGAGGAGCAAAAGTCATATTTTAAGAAGGTTAAAATAATAATTTACAGAAGTAAAATTAAAAAAATTGAATTTTTTTTTATGCTTGCATGTAATTTCGCCACTAGTCATAAACAAAGCTTGGAGCTTCTAAACCTCTAGAAATTTTTTTGTTATTTTATTCTTAAATCTTAGGTAACACGAATCTATCATTGAAAATCATTCGACAACTTGATGAAATGTACCAAAAAAATGATATTAAAAAAACCAACGTAATTGTTGTTTCGAGCTTTGATCTTTCTAAGAAAACTTGTCAAACTTATGCGAATTGATGTTTAATTATTTTTTTTTTATGAATAAAAGTTTAAATGTGAAAAATGTTCATTCTTAATTCAAGACATTTATTCAAATTTATTATAAAACGAGTGGATTTCAATAAATAATATAGTGACAATTTGGTATCAATAGTTAAAAATATATCAATGATAGGTAAACCAACTTATAACTTATTGAGTTTAAATTTGATTTATTGTTCATATAATTTTTTTTATACTATCATTTAATAATGTGTTAATATATTATTAAAAAAATTAAATTTTTTATGTAATTATTGTAATAGTCAATTTTTTTAAATAATTAAATGATAATAATTCAATCCTAAGTTATTGGACTATAGCAAACTTTTAGATGAAAATTGAAGTTTGGATAAAGAGAAAAAAAATTAAAAAAAAGTTTTATATTCATATGTTCGCATAAAAAGAAAAATGAGAAAAAAAAAATAAAGAAGAACTTTTTCTCTTATTTGGTAAGCATTCAAGTAAAAAGGAAGAAAATATAATTAAATAAAATTACCTATTTATATATATACAAATAACGTGACAACAAAATTGAATAGGGTAGATAAAATTGTAATTTCATAATATCAATCAACTTCAATTTTCTTCTCAAGAAGAAAAGTTTTTGATGGTCCATACTTATTTTGTCCTTTCCTCTCCTGTTTTTCCCCCCTATATTCAAAGGAGATAAAAACATCACGTCAATCCATTTTTTCATTCCCACTTTGTCTCAATTCAATGGTACACGTGAGATTAAACTCAAAATCACCTTAGCGAAAAGAGTATATATATAATGTTTTGGAGCAAAAACAAGTAAAGGATTGAAGCAATAGTGAAAAGATAATGTGGGGCATGTATATAATTTGAAAATTTTATAAAAATTTAAATTAAAACTAGAATATTATCAATTGTCATGTAGTAGATAATGTTTTAAGAATTGGATAAGAAATTAAATTGATTAGACTTTTAAATTATGATTTAATTAGTTTAATCAGTCAAATTAATAGTTTAGTCAGATAATGTAATAATTTATATATATAAATAAAATTGTTTTTAATAGTATTATTAAATACATGATAATATGAAAAAAAAATTAAAAAAATAATAATTTTAAAAAGTAAAGGGTTATCAAAATATATAATTAAAATTTAAAGAATTGAATAATAAAATTTAAAATAAACAATATTTTCAACATTAAAAATTAATTTATAATGTTTCCTTCATTTACTTTTAAGACTTTTTATTAAAAAGTACTTTATAAATTTAACATCTTTGAAATCATAATTATATATAAAAATATTTTTTTAAAAATTAAAAATAAATTAATATCTACAAAGCATGAATAAAATAAAATAAAATAAAATAAAATAAATTAAATTATTTCTTACATAAAAAATTAATTTTAAACACTTTTTTCATCTATTTATAAGAATTTTTATTAAAAAAATTTTATAAACTAAACATATTTAAGATAATAATTAGAAAAAAATATAATTTTAAATAAAAAATTAAAATCTAAAGTATAAAATAACTCGTGCAAAGCAGGAGTAAGATAACTAATTATAATTATAATTATATACATAATTATTTATATACATATAAGTAAATTTAATAACATAAATTATAAAAATTGACTACATATAATAATATTTATTATTATATTCAATTAAAATAGATTTATTTTGAGAGTATCATAAATTTTAAAGTAGGAAATATAATTTAATCTTTATTTTAAAAAAACTAATATCGTTTAATTTAAAATATTCATAATTATGAATAAAATGATTTTTTTAAAAAAATCGATTATTCCAACTATATTCAATTATTAAAAAATTACGTGAAATCAATATAAATGTATCTAAATTAGACGAATAAGTAAAAAATTATAATTTTTAAGAAATAAATGTGAAAAAAATTCTTAAAAAATTAATTAAAATTATGAAAAAATAATAAAAAATTTAAAAAAAATTAAAGAATCATCTAATTTTCAAGAATCAAGTCTAATTTACCAATTTAATTTGAATTTTGTGATTCAATGTCTTAACCAATTCTTAAAGTGAAATTAAGTCATAAATACATTCAATTCTTGATCCCATCAATGGATCTAATTCAATTTTTAAAATATTGGTATTAGGGTATATAAAAATGTGGAAATATTACTTTGTAAAATTCAAATCAAAATCATATGAAACTGGCGAGAAACAAAATCCGGTGATGGACTGGGTCAAATGTACCTACGTGGGTGAAGATGAAACTAGATAAAGATCTGTTACAAGGCCCACTCTTGCTTTCGGAGAGTGGCAGCGCGTGACTTCTTTTTTCTTTTTCTTTTTTGTCGATTTGGCACATGTCACGCTCCATTTGTTGATCACTTTCGCAGTTTAGTTTCCCTAATTTTATTTTAGATGGATGTGTAACATATTGTACTACTTGGATTTCTAAATGAAAATTTTTATGATTTTTTTGGTGCATTTAAATAATTAAAAATATAATATAATGTATATAATTTTAATTCACCATAAAAAAATTTAAAATATTATTTAATTATATATTGATAAAGAATAAATTTAATTTCTATCCACTGTTAGTGTAAATTTTTTTACACTGTCATTTAATTATATGTTAATACATTATTAAAAAAGTTAGACTTTCTAGATAATTATTGTGATAGTCAAACTTTTTAATGATTTGACAACATATGATTAGATGATAGTGTAAAATAACTTTACACTAATAATAAATAGAAATTAAACTCATCAAGAATTTTGTTATCCGAACAGCCAAGATAAATAAAAGTATGATGAATTTCAATTTACACCATGGTGGGACTCGTTCCTCACTCATTCTAGTACGCAACAAATTTTAATATATTTTGAGAGTATTATTCTCACTAATTTTTTAATCATTAAACTTGATTTAATTTTTAAAAATAATATTTTAATTTTAATCCAACAACATGTTTGGTCATGCAGAATTACGTGTAGGGCTGACAATGAGCCAAGATGAGTCGAGTCAGGCCTAGTTTAGGCTTAGCACACGAAAAAATCAAGTTCATTTTCTTAGCTCAAACTCGATTCATTTTAAGCTCACGAGCTATTATTGTATTAATTAAACTTATACTACTCAATAAGTTAGGTTCAAATTTGTATCTCAATAAAATTTATATTTTTTTACATATATTTATTTAAAAAATAATTTAATCAAACCAAAAATAAAATAAGGTTTAAATAAACCTTTGATCCTTATAGTTTATACTCATTTTAATTTTAGTTCATATACTTTTTTAATTTGTAAATTAGTCTTCATACTTACAATTGTTTGCAAAATGGTCTCTACCATTAAAATCGTTATGACGTCGTTAATTTATAAGGACCAAATTAAAAATAGGAGAAAATTATAGGGACCAAATTAAAAATAATAGAAAACTATAGTGACCATAAACTAATGGAGTCATAATCATAACTAACGGTAGGGACTATTTTGCAAACGATTATAAGTATGGGGACTGATTTACAAAGAAAAAAGTATATGGACTAAAATCAAAATAAGTGTAAACTATAGGGACTAAAATTTTATTTAAACCATAAAATAAAATGTTAATATATATTAAATTAAAGCATTGTTATTATTGTTATTATTATTATTATTATTTGTAAAAAATGACTATATACATATATCAAGCCGTGTCACGAGTTAATAAGCCTAACATATAAAAGCTCAAGCTCGACTCATTTAACAAACGAGCCAAAATTATCAGCTTATTGAGTTGTTAACGAACCAAATTACGAGTAAGCTCACGAGCTAATTCGACTCATAGTTAACCCTAATCACGTGTTAGAATTTTAGTAGAGTGATATAGTACTCTTAAAGTACATAAGAATCTCTCTTATTACACACATTTGTTCAATTTTGGTATTAATTTATACAGATTGTTTAGTGTTTTTCATTGCTAAGTTATTTAAAAAAAATGACTACCATAATAATTACTTTTGAAATTAAATATTTTTAATGATGTGTTGAATAATAATATAAATTTTTTTTACACTAAATCAAATTTAATATTTAATATAATTCATAACCTAATATTTGATGTGATTTAGCTAATGAAACAATGTTTATGGTTGGTTTAGATGAGTTTTTGAAAAAAAAATATTATCTTTTTTCTAAAGGTATTTTATAAAAGTAAAAATTAACTTTTTGTTTGGATGCAATACTTACAAAATATTTTTTAAATTATATTATTATTTAGATGTAAAAATATAAAAATATTATTTTAATGATAAAACTACTTAAAATGGTATGATGAAGCTGAGTGCCTAAGCATGTATAAGAATAATGTTA